>CM074279.1:990000-1352500 GCA_037194245.1 Opsariichthys bidens
GCTTTTTACTATTTTGTGTTGCTTTTCAGAGAAATAAATCCAATAACAAAAATATAATTTCAAAGTATTTATTTAACACTTTTAACTTTCTTTTTTTTTTTAACATTCCAGTTTTGTATTATACAAACAAAGCACAATGTAACTTAAACTGAATAAATTAGTAAAATAAAAAAATATATTTTTATTTGGCCATCTTTGAAGCCCCGCCTTCTTGAATAGCCTAGAACTGACTGTACGTCTACAACAACAAATGTGCATTGAATAGTGCAACAAATGTGGATGAACCCACAACAAATCAATAACTGTCCTAGACACAAGCCGACTTCTTCAGGAAAAGTGGCTTCTCTGCTTTCCCACATGAACGTCGGCTCCTCCTGCGGGAGCTGCTTTCCTTCTCGCTGCTGCTGTTGCCGCAGCCGCGCCGTGTCTTTCTCGTCCTCCGCATGATGTTGTCTTGATTTTAAGTGATAAATTAAACTTGAAGTGCTGTACGTTTTTGTACAATTCAGCAGAACAGTGTCTGCAAACGGCCGTTTGTGCCTCTTTCTCTGACACTTGTTTGCTGCATAAAGCGCGCGCCTCTCACTCTACTATTTGATCGCGTCATTCAAAACGTCATTGTTCGGCAAAATTCATCCGGCCTTTTTACTTATTCTTATTGTGCTTTTTTTTGGCTATTTTCGGCCGAATAATTTCGGTTGCCGAACATTCGGTGCATCTCTAGGGCAAATCTTTTCTGCGATACGAAAACATGCGCATAAACACTTTCACAGAATAAATTCCTTGATCAAAGTCTGTCGTTGAAGTGGCTCTTCTATACGGAGTTAAAAAAAAGTAGTTAATGATGAATGAGCTTTATTCGCAAATGTTTTATGCGTTGTTTGAGTTCTGTGATTGAAATGGACAGAATGTGAGACCGTTTCATATTAAACGTTAGAAAGATGGTACGGGAGCCGCTGCAAAGACTGTTTAGTGGAGTTTCGTTCGCGCGTCCGTTCGTCGAAATGAAGATGAGGACCAGGTGAAGGTCCACAGCTGTCAGGTTGATCACGTGGTGACACTGACACAATCCCACAAACCCTTTTCCGGTCATCACGAAGGACGGTTGTTGGAAAAGTCGTGGAAATCCATTCAAAAGCGTGCGAGTTTTGTGTTCCTCTCAGGCCGTGGCTGTACGACATGTGCAGAGGGATCGAGTTTGAGCCGGTCAATCCCCGACAGCTTCCCAAATCCATCGGCTGCAGCAAGAACTTTCCGGGGAAAAACCTGTCTGGCCTCAAAACAGCAGGTGAGCGGTGTAAAGACGATTCTCTGGGCCCGGTTACAGAGAAGCCCCCAATAAAATTGTGGTGCTAAAAAAAAAAATTTGATTGTAAAAATTAAATTGGTGTCAAAAAAATGTATTTGTTTAGGAAACACAAAGGTCCGTGAGGCCCTCTCGATGATCATAAAATGCTTCAAATTGTATCCAGGAAACACAAAGAGCTTGACTTCACTTACAGCGCCGGCAGAATATCAACTTGACGGAAGAGCAAGTGAAAATGCCTCCAAAAATCTGGAGAAAAAAATAAGAGAAGTGAAAGAGGCAGTATCTTACCCAATATTTCACAAGAAAAGTAAACGAACTAAATTGTTTAATTTGTTAAATAATTTGTTAAATTTGCTAAATTGTTTAAAATTGGCTTCTTAAGTTGGGGACACTTGCTTGATATTCATCAGTGTTTTTGGCGCCGTTGTATGTGAACTGAGCCGAGCCGATATACATACATTAACTAGACTAATGACTACTGATGTTTGCAACGGAATGAATCAATAATACATAGAATAAGCTGCACAATGACCCCATTTTCTTATTAATGTAAAGCTGCTTTGCCACAATTTGCATTGTAAAAAGCGCTATATAAATCAAGATGACTTGACTTGACTTAAATTGTTAGTGGACCGCCTCACATGCGGTGCTGCACCTCTCTTGCAAGCGGTCTAACTTCATGAACTCTGATAAAAATCCTCTGCCGGCTTCTGTTTGTGAGGTTTCAGTGCATCTCCTGAAGATGATGTGGAGTTGAATGACTACGGCGCCCCCTATATTGTCCAATACAGCATCTCTGCCAACCATCTTCACTTCATACGTTCACACGATCCGATCCGGAGCGACTCGGCAAAACTCAATTTAAACCGCGCAAAATGACTGCCTGTGGACGTCATCGATAGACATGATTATATTTCTGCGTTTATTCGCACAATAAATATTTAAACTAGTTTGGATGAAAATTCATGTCGTTTTAGGAAAAGTCAAGGCTTTGCGGTTTATTTGGACAAAGTTATTGACTATGCAAACTTCAACGCCTTGTTCGGATTGAGTTCAATGTATGAGAATGATAGTCAAAATGCCGTAAAAGCGCATGATTTTATGTCAATTAATATGAAAAAAGTCTCAGCTGTGTTGCGGGCCGTGTCAAGATTCTTCTCATGCGGCCCAGAATCCTTTGCAGTGTTCCCGCTCGTGGAGCTCACGCTCTTCTGCTCTTGTGCAGGTGCAGCACTGGCTTCATCAGCTCGCCCTGGAGCTCGAGGAGCGCCTGAACAAAGACCGAGACGCGGTGAGAACTCGCTTTTATTGTTTGGACTCCATTTTTGCATTTTAGTGATGAATTGAAATCATGGAACTTGCACAATTTATTAAAAGTTTAACAAAAATGGCATTTTTTTTTTCTCTTTAATTCTGTTTCATTTGTACCCAATTCTGTGTTTTCTGTTTTAAGCTGTCCGGAGTTAGATTACATTTTAAAAAGCAAAATGCAACTGTTTTTATGAATTCAATTATGCATTTTTGACTTTTTGTCTCTGTAGTGTATAATAAATATAAAGGCATGAAACATTAATTTATTTTACTTTTTAATCATATGAAATTCATTTTTTGTCAAACAATGTGCTGCACAATTTTTACGGTTAAAATTAAAACACGGAAGAATCTTGTGATTTATTCCTTAAATTATTATTATTATTTGTGATGAGTTATAAATTTATTTTTTTTAAACCCT
Source organism: Opsariichthys bidens (assembly GCA_037194245.1). NCBI lineage: Eukaryota > Metazoa > Chordata > Actinopteri > Cypriniformes > Xenocyprididae > Opsariichthys > Opsariichthys bidens. The sequence goes on from CM074279.1 coordinate 993,042, forward strand.
GACCCTGAACACAAGTGCAATTTTAAGGGAAGTTGGTTATATACTCTGTGATTGTGTCCCACAGTGCTGTTGTGTTTCTCTGCAGAACGGGAGAGTGGCCAAACAGCTGACCGTGGGCGTCCGGCAGGCCGGAGATCAGAGGGTCAGCAGTTTCTCCCGCTGCTGCGCTCTTGTGCGATACGACGCTACGAAGATGACCTCGGACAGCCTGGCGATCATCAAGAGCCTCAATACCGCAGGAAGTCACCAGGAGGCGTGGTGAGCACGAACACGAGGAACCTTCGGTTCAAACTGGGGCTTCATTTGAATTGAATGTTTTGCCACAATTTTCTTATGCAATTTCTTAGCAGACGTTCGACGTGTTCACAACACCGCAATAACCGTTATGATCCGACCACACGATGGCGCTCTTGATTAAGCGCTCTCGTGTGACGCTCCGCGAACGCCGTTCGCTCAGAAATATTATTGCGTTGAAAAAAATCAGGCCGTGGAATGTGGGGGAAAAAAGCAAAGTTATTAAACGTTATTGACCGCCGTGTTTTTACAATCTCGTTTCACGTGAGACGCTGCAAAAGACGACGAACACATCCATAAAACATAAAACCAATAGGAAAAATAGTGCAGCCTGTGAAGAGCTACTGCTGTGTGTTTGTCACCGGCTGTTTTTACACATGTCCTGATCATTCCCTCTCCTCCATGTCATCCGAGATGTTTTTCTTCCGTGGAAAAGAAATGAAGGTTTATATTCCAGGATTGTTCTCCATATAGTGACTTCAATGGGGTTCGACGGGTCCAAATGTCAGTTTCAGTGCAGCTTCAAAGACGAGGAACGAGAGTCTGATCTAGAGAAACCGTCGCACATTTTATTATTATTAATAAAAAATTATATACTTTTTAAGCACAAATGCTCGTCTTGCGCTGCTCTGTGATGCGCCACACATCACGTCATCACGCTGGAAAGGCCACGTGACGTAGGAGGAAGTACCGATCCAGTGTTTACAAAGTGAACGTCAAACGACTGAGTCAAACGACTTTACAGAAAAAAGTAAAAGATGTTGGAGGAGAAAATGCGGTACTTGCGTCCACGTCACGTGACCTTTCCAACGTGATGACGTGATGTGTGGCGCAGTGCGAGACGAGCATTTGTGCTTAAAAAAATAGAATTGAATTGAATGAAAGTGGCCAAATAAAAAGCACATTCAAATTGTGATGCTTCATTTAATGCTGCCAATAAAATAGTATTGAATATCTTAAATATATATATATATATATATATATGTGTATAATAAATCAGAACGCTGCTTGTTTTCAGTGTAGACCGTTATTAAATGAAAGTTATAGTAAAAAAATGGATTCCCTGCCAGAAGGTGTTCAACAGGACACAGGAATATTTGTGGAAGTGTGGCTACAAATAGTTTGAAAATCATTTTCCGAAGATGAGATTTAGGGGTTCGGGTTCGGGACAGAACCCTCCCAACTGAAAGTACATAATAAATGATGACTTTATGTACATTAATCTGACTGATCTTTATATATCAGTTCACATTTATACCGTGGTGTTCAACGGATCATAGAAGGATCAGCCAAAAATTGAATACTTGGTTGTGGGACGTCAGTTTGAGCCGATTCTGTAGATCTATCGGCCTGCTCTGATCAAACAAACACATTTTTCTGTAAAGCTCACAAACACCCTGCTGTTCCTTCACAAGTTTGGGAAAAGGGATCTGACAAATTCTTCATAAAATGGGTGGAAAAACCCAAGTATCCTCAGGAGAGCAGATCTTTTGACTCGAGCCACTGATCAAACTCCCAGAATTCTCACGGTGGCAGCGTCTTCCAGCACACGTGATGTTCTCACAGCAGTTACTCACGAGAGCTTCGATGTTTTCTCCTAGGTCTCCTGCCTTGACTTGTCTTCACTTGTCAGCCAGTAAGTTCAGCGACGTTCCTTCATCCTCATCAGGAGGAATAGCGAGCTTCCTGTGCAGCGACGCGAGCTCATCGCAGTCGCTTCCGGCCTCTGCGCAGACGCAGCCGAGCCCAGGAGCCGTCCGGAGTCTGTTCGAGAAAGCGGCTGAAAAGCGGCGAGTGGAAGAAGCCTGTCAAGATGAGGACGCGGCGCCCACTCCTGTGAAAAACGCGTCCGGCCAGTGCGGCTCTCGGAAAGCCACTGGAATCTCTTCCTTCTTCCAAAGAAAGAGCCTGGAGAAAAACGTTCGGCTCGCAGACTCCGATGGAAACGGGCCGGCGGCTGAAGACGAGAGCGGTCGTGCTCCGAGCGAGTCGAGCTCCTCCGAGGATCTTCAGGTCTGCGAACGCTGCGGGCAGAAGGTGCCGGTCTGGGAAATGCCCGAGCATACGGATTATCACTTCGCTCTGGACTTGCAGAAATCGTTCAGTTCCTCGGCCTCCGTTCCGGCCGCTGCTCCTCAAACCTCTCGCGGGAAGAGAGCGAAGGCTCCGAGCGGCCCGCAGCCCAAGAGGGCCAGAGTTCAGGGAAACACGCTGGACTCCTTCTTTAAAAAGACGTGATGCTCATCAGCTCTCTTATCGAGCACTTTACTTCCAACTTTTTAAATATGTGTGCCTTTCCTGTCTTAATGTACATAAGTTGTTGTCCAGAATATTGTTCAAAAGCCACTAAACTTTGGAGTGCACAGGGATGCATATTAAAACAGCTGTGATTTAATAAAGGGATAAAGTCATGCTTTACAATTAGAGCTTTTTTATGCAAAAAAAAAAGACCTTGTCATAATGTTATAATTTCAAAATAATTAAAAAGCCATGCCATGATCCTTCTGCTATGATGTTTTATTTATGGTGCAACGCTTTTAAAACAGTGACATTCTGAATTATGTGCGTCTGCAGTTTCTGAGGGGTTTCGTATGGAAGCCCGTTCCCGCCACTGTTGAGGAAAAAAATATTCCGCAAGTCATAATAATGAGAAACTTTATCATAATAATGACTTAGTATCTCATAATAATGACTTAACATCTCATAATAATGACTTAGTATCTCATAATAATGACTTAGTATCTCATAATAATGACTTAGTATCTCATAATAATGACTTAACATCTCATAATAATGACTTAACAAGTCATTATTATGAGATACTAAGTCATTATTATGAGATGTTAAGTCATTATTATGAGATGTTAAGTCATTATTATGAGATACTGTCATTATTATGAGATGTTAAGTCATTATTATGAGATGTTAAGTCATTATTATGAGATGTTAAGTCATTATTATGAGATATTAAGTCATTATTATGAGATGTTAAGTCATTATTATGAGATACTAAGTCATTATTATGAGATGTTAAGTCATTATTATGAGATACTAAGTCATTATTATGACTTATGGAATATTTTTTTCTCAACAGTGGCGGGAACGGGCTTCCATAGTTTCGAGCTTCTATCAGAGTGCTTTTCTGGCTTTATAAAGCGTTCACAACTATCTGGATGGGTTTGGCATTATTCATTTCACACCACTAGAGGGCAGAGCATTACCACGTTATATCAAGTGCCTCTACTATCTACTAACATTACAGTTAAACACTTGATATGATGCACATGTTTTTACATCATGTCACTGTATTTTGACCCACAAGGCCTGAAATGAATCTCACTCTCTGTAATCGTGTAGCAGGCGGTGCTACGATACTGACATTTACAGTTTTTCTTTTTTGTAAATCATTAACCATCCCATTCCAGTTCATCCATTTACATCTCACTGCGACAGTGAGAGTCCATGTGAAACTGGCTGGGATCTCACCTTAACTAGAAGCAGAAACAACGGAATCATCGTCAATCATGAACCATAATAAACTTTTATTTATGTACATCGCAATATACAAACAAATCTGTACATAAATACTCCAATTCACCAAAAAGTAAGGCTAAAATATTTTAAAATATCTCACAAAAAAACCTTGTAGAATCCAGAAAAGTGACATTTGGTGTAAAAATGAGACGTCACTCCAAAACAAACTGCATATTAGAAATCGAAACAGGATTAAAACAGGATTTTTCCTACGACATTCTTTATAAATTTCCAAAAACTAAATTTATTTGAACCAAAACAAAAAATTAAATTGCACCGGCAACACGGAACAGTGAAAGAGGAAACCCGAAAGTGAACGTCACACGCGCACAACACGCCCTGATACGTGCTCGCGACGCTCACAGGACGGATTTTAGGCAAGAAGGTTTTTCTAACAAACATCTAAAGACGAGTCAATGGAAAGCGTTAGCACCAAACCGAGGGTTCGCGTGGGAAACGTAGATTCGAGACGATAGATTCCTTTGCATAATTTGTCAAAATAATGATGTGTGTATAATTCTCCAGTTCAGCATCATCTGAAGAACTCCAGCTTTCCTGAGCTACTAAAGCACTGGTGCCGTTCTCGGCGAGAGAACGGAGGGACGCTTGGTGGCGAAGCAGCGCGTGACATCTAAAGGCTGTGCTGACAGTAAAAAAACCTCGTTACGAAACGATAAAATAAATAAAAAGATATCAGAGAGAGTTTCCTGGTCAGGTGATGATTTCGACCTCGAGCTGCCACGAGAAGAAATCATTCTTCATTGACATCAGTTCTAAAAACAAAAGCATCTTTGGCCGCCACGTTTAAATACACGATCCGTCCTTTGGTTTCAAAGCTTGACAGGAGCTTGACAGGAACATGACAGTTTCCGGCACAAACACACATTTACTGGAGAAGAAAAATGACTTTAGTTTTCTGTAAAAAAAAAAAAAACCTAAAAAAAAATCTAAAACGAGAAGAAATATCTGCCATTGGGGTCAGAAAATACTCTTAAAGGGTTATTTTTCTCTTATTTACTTCTCCAGTAAATGTGTTCTGACCTGATCACGTTTAGATGACTGCACTGGAAAACAAGACGGACACACACTCAGGTCATTTTGCAGTGCAGCGTTTGATATGAAGACAGGAGAAGACGGCCGGTCAGGGCTGGTGCTGGTACTGCGACGCGGGCTGTAGTTTGGTCACCTGCCCGATGCCTTTGGTAACGCCCTCTCTGAAGAGCAGCTTGGCGCCCACCTTCAGATACTCCGGGTGTTTGATGAACCTGAAGCGGACCTCAGCTTTCTCACCGGTGCGGAGCTCGTCCTGGACACAGGAAATGAGTGCGTGAGTCTTTTCTAATGACGTTTTTGCGGATTCAGACTGTGTGTGATGTCACCAAATCCTCTTTCAGGATCGCAATATAGTTACTTTGCCTGGAAACGCATTCAAATATCTCGGCAAAAACGAACACTAGTTCGGGATGTTTTCATCCACTATGGGGAATTTTTGAGTCTCAATTAGGCCGTAACTTTCTCCGTGTTTCAGCAAATGGAATGATTTTTGGTGACAAATCTTATTCTGACACATATTTTGGGAAAATGCTTTGAAAATGTTCAAAAACTCAACAGAACTCTGTGGGCAAATTCACCACCCTTTCGTTACGATTTTAACTGCTTTAAAAATGTATCAGATAAATATTTTTTTCAGATTTTTTTGCTTAAATCTATTAATCAGCCTCAGTCCTGATCAAAACTACTTAATTAAAAAAAAAAAAAAATCAGGATTTTAACTCTTTAATTGCCAAATTCATAAATGATGTCACTGATTTGGGAAAAAACGTGTCAAAGATTAGAAACAACATTGTTAGTTTTTGTGCAGCATCAGATTTTAACGTTTTTTAAAGAGTTAAAATCCTGATTTTTTTTTTTTAATTTAGTAGTTTTGATCAGGACTGAGGTTGATTAATAGATTTAAGCAAAAAAAATTGAAAAAAATACATTTTTAAAGCAGTTACATAACGAAAGGGTCGTGAATTTGAACAATGCACAAGGGTTAAAGACAAGAGACGGTCAAACTAATGTAATGGGACAAGTAGACTTCTACAGTAATGGAATAAATAAATGACACTGCACTGTATAAATTAAATATAGATGAATCCTTCCTGAAGCTACTAAAGTTATTCAGTCCAGATCAGTGAGCGATTTTCTCAGTTTTTTGTTCTTTGATTGATTTTAATGACACACAGCCGCTGGTTTATTAGGCTGCTGTCACTTTAAGAGCCGACGCACGGATCCGTTATACTGTTACACATGCGTTTTCTTTCTCAACTGTTGACATTCACTCCTATATTACACTGATAATGAAGTGGCACTGGTTCCGGAAGTATTTTTTCCATTCATTTTTCCTGTAGTGACTTTTAAAAAATTCTTCGATAAATTGTTTTAGGCCTTAAACCGAACGAATCGGCGACGAGATGAATCGCAACGTTACAAAACAGTATCAAAAAACAGACTGTGAACTTAACAGCTTCAGTGAGTGAAAGAACTACAATCCCATGAAGCACTGCAAACGGCATAATCGAATTAAAAACAAATTATTTTGAGAATAAAGACTCAAGTACGTCATTCACGGTGCTTCGCGGCAGTGGGCGGGGCTAGTGAGATCTTACGGGCTGTTTTTTGCGTGTTGCGACTCCGATTGGTGGAATTTGCTGTTTAGCATCATGGGTAATGTAGTTTCTCAGCACAAATGCTGTTAAACGTGATTATTTTGGAATTAAGCTGAAATAATGCGGCTGTAACAGAAGCAAAAATCATCAACTAACAACCTCGAGCTCACAGTCGGACCGTCTTTAAAGGTTTATATTGATATTGTAGAGGTATTGTTCAAAATCTGTTTCTCTGTGGAGAAGTTTTTACTCCCGGAACGGACTCTATGGATTCATTCACACTAAGTCGGACATCACAATCACGAGATTTCAGAGCGTTCTCATCCTCGTAGAACGTGTAGATTGATAGTGTTCCCATTGAAATGCATTACGAGTCCGAGGATTTAATGAAGATTACTCACCTTTCCTTGCAGAGCCTCCACTGTGGCCGTCTGCCTAACGTTGCCCACGTGAACGGTCACCTGGAAGCCCTTATGGAAAGTTTTGGCGTGGAACAGTAAGACGATCTCTGCCTCAAAGCGCCAGCAGATAGTGGGGTTCATCTCTGGACTAACCATCACCATACCCTGCCAGAGACAACCAAACAATTCACACCGGCTCCAATCCTGACTGGCTGCAGTGTGAACAAGTAAACGATCACCCTAGGATGGGATGTGCCAATAAGGATCAATTTCTCTTCTCTGATGACGAGGGCGGGGCCACCTGTCACTCACATGAGATCCACCAATAGCAAACCACACCCATCCAATCAACTCCTCACAGACACGATCAAGCCCCGCCTACATTTGCTCTAGTTTGAGAAGCGTTTCACTCGGATATACGACACTATAGGGCAAATTAATACTTTGAAAATTAGCACCGATTTTGATTCTGGTTTAATTTACATTTGAGATGGAATGACTTCAATACTTTTAGGGATTAACTTTAAACTTGCCATGAAGACTGGTTTGAGTACGAATAAAAAATATCACCTACAATTAAAATGTTGCTGAATGAACAAAAAGAGTCAAATTGTACGTGTGGCATCAGGTCTCAGAAAGGTGTTTCAAAGTAGTATTTATAGTATTTACACATTTATTTCCTTTGTCTTCAAGAGCTGCTTGTGTCAGAGAGAGAATTATTAATTTAAATCATTCGTATGCAAAATAAAGGGGCGGGGCCTGAGTTAGTTAGTAGAGTGTTGAAACTGGCGGTTATGGTAAGGCGCGGGACATTTCCCAAACGCCAATCACGACACACGGCTCCAGCCGACCAATCAGAGCGCAGTGTGCTTTTCAGAAGGAGGAGCTTCATAGAGACAGGAAGTAAAGAGAGCGATACTGACAGACTGGGAAGAGAGGAGCTGCAACAATGAGGAAAATAACATTCAAGCTTGAAAACCTGCTCTAGTTTCGAGACTAAAAAACACATCGGGATAGTGAAAAAGGACGTAAAAGGTCCACTTATTGGTGCAACCCTAGCTCAGATTCAGTGTGAGGAAGTTTAATTTTCACAATCCTTCTTCTCATCCTCTTGTCCACCAATAGAAATGCTCACCTTTCGTAACAATGAACGGTCGAAATCGCCCAGAGCCAAAGTAGCTGCCTGTCCAGCTCTGAGCACCCGACATCCAGAGCGGTTCCTCTGGATACTGCAGACCGTCAGCTCCCGAAACTTCCCGTCATCCGTGGGCCCGACCACCAGCTGCTCGCCCTCGCGGCAGATGCCGCTGCACACGAACACGCTCATCAGACACTGACGGAGTTCATTTGGACACCACAGTCGATGGAGGAGAGAGGAGGACGTACCTGTAAAGAGTCCCGCCGACGACTGTCCCCACATCTGGCACTGTGTAGATCTCGTCAACCTGCAGGATCACAGAACAGAGTTACACAACTCTCCAGCGCTCTGTCTTTAGGGTGGATTATCTCTCTATAGTCAGAGAATCACTGAATGGAAATAAGTAGTGATGCAATATAAAATATTCCACAGAAAATTCATTTGAGTTTTGGAGGGCTGACATCGGTGTCGTTAATTGACCCTTCATCGGCAGTTTGATTGACAGGCGATCTGACCAATCGTAAATCTTGAATCACGTCTTGAAACAACATTCCTTCTGATGTTCATTCATGTTTATTTGATGCTATAAATGAACTAGAGATGATCGAGGAGCGACAGCGATCTGTCACCACACCATACGGAAACTTCTTTAAAAAATGACAGTATTTTAAATATGAAACCGTTTCACACGTTGTCAGTGTCTCTCTGCTCCACTGCGTGAGAGCGGACATAGCAACAGTAACTAAAGGGGGCGGGGCTTTGCGAAGGTCAATCAGCACTTCTCCAATGGCACATTTTGACACATTTTTATTGGATCTTTATTTTGATGGTCTCTGATGGGCTGTTCACATGTTTTTCCATGTAAATTTTCCATTGTTTTCTTTATGTAAACGCGGTAGGCGGACATGTATGACCATTGCGCTCGCGTCTCTTGCCATGTGACGTTAATAGAGTTTCAACTTTTACACGCCACTGTTCCAAAACAGTGGGCCAATCAGATGACCCCGGAGGCGGGGCAAGCGTTATGAGCTTTTGTTTACAGCAGCAAGTTGGCGTGGCGACCGTTTTGTTTGGATAGCCGGTCCGATTATTTTCTTTTTTTCCCCATGTCATCTGTTCTGCTGTTTGGCTATTTCTGTTATTGCATCACTTTCGCGTGGGCTTTTTCTAAAACCATCCCTGAGCGCCGCGTCTCACGTTTTTTAGACGCAAAGATTCGTTACTTTTGATATGAAACAAAGTCTGAGCTTTTAGATTCAGTCAATTTTAATCTCGGATTTTTTGTGTGTCTTTAATGTGGTGAGAACCCTCAGTTGAACCGATCATCTCTTCCTCTTTACTACTAGTTACAGCAGCAAATAAACATGAACGAACATCAGAAGATACAGAACGACTTCCTGAAATCAATCAGTGTTTCAATGTCACATTTTCCTCATTCAGTGACCACAAACTATAGAAAAATAACTATTACATACATTTGCACAATTACATATTTTCATTATAGTTTTTTACGTAACCTGAAGTCAGTTATTCAATGAATAAATCTGTCTTGAACACAAGTTATTTAAATGTTTAGCCTATATTTCAACAATTTTATAATTAGTAAAAATATAATTAAATCATTTAAAAAGTTGATATAAAAATGCTTATGAGCAATTTAAACTTTTAAATACTACCAAGTTTTTATTTGAATGTTGATTATTAAATCTGATTAACTGCTTCCCGTTTTTCTGGCTAAATGAAAACTTTCATATCGGTTTCGGTGTTTTGGTAAAAAAAAAAAAAAAAATTTGTGTACATCACGAAACACGAGCTTCGTGAACGATACGTCTAACTCCCGCTTTTGTGTTCAACAGAAGAAAGTCAGATGGCAATTTTCAGAATAAAACCCCACGAGAATTATATTTGAGCTTTTATTGCGTGTTAAAGTGTACCTGAAACTCCGTGAGCTGCTGCATGAGCTCCTCTTGCTCCTTGCTGTTGCTGAGGGGAGGTAGAATATTAAAGAAGACCTTCAGCAAATCCAGACTCTCCCCCGACACGCTGGACAGGGTGAAGATGGGCGTGATGCTGCAAGAGAACAGCGCTTTAAAGCTTTGAGAGTCTCATAGTCAAGCTTTGCTGTGGTGTCAGCGGTTCAGATGTACCTCGGTGACTGTGCGAACTTCTGGGCGGCAGTGACGGCGTCGTCCGTCGACGACACCAGCATGGGCACTTTGTTGCAGCCGGGCTGTTTGAGGATTCGCTCCAGCTGTCGGACCGTACGCTCCACGGTGCTCTTGGCACACAGGTCCACCTTACTCACGACGATGAAGATGGGCACCTTCAGCGCCATGGCCAGACCCAAGTGCTCACGTGTCGTACCCGCTAGGAACACGAGAGAGTATGGGGCGATTAAAGAGCAGCCAGTAGTTTGTGTGGATAACACAAAAGGTTTGGAAAACAAGGAACCAAGACTCTTTATGTATTATGCCTTATCAAATATTAAAGATCACGCGGTGTGTAGTACAGCAGCTGTGAGAGTGTAAAAGTTTTTAAGAGTTTTTAGCTGCGTCCGAAAGTGTTCACTCGTTCACTAACCCCTATATAGTGTACACGGCAGTCGAGCGCACTATATCAGCAAAGAGTGAAGGACAATGAGTGAGCGAATTCGGATGCTGACGTTAATCTGATTGATCTGAATAATGACACTATTGTCTTTCCAGAGCTGCTTTACTGTAGATTTTAAATTAGTCTCATACAGGGCTGGGTGGGTTACTTTTAAAACGTATTTCACTACAGATTACAAAATACATGCTTTAAGAAGTCATTTGTAACGCATTTCGTTACATTATTCAAGTTTAGTCACTTCATCTAAATACTTTAGAATACTTTGGAATACTAATAAGTGTGAAACAAACACAAAAAAGGTCATTGAGAGTTTTTATCTCACAATTCTGACTTTTTCCCTCAGAATTGAGTGATATAAAGTTGCAATTGTGAGTTATAAAGTCAGAATTATGAGATATAAACTCACAATATTGAGAAAAGTCAGAATTATGAGATATAAACTCACACTAAATTCACGATTGCAAGAAAAAAGTCAGTATTGCAAGTTTATACCTCCCAATTCTGACTTTATAACTTGCAATTGTGAGTTTAAATCTCACAATTCTGAGAAAAAGAAGTCAGAATTGTGAAACACAAACTCACAATTGTGAGGAGAAAAAACAAATAGTGAGAAAAAGTAGCAGTGACGAGTGAATTATAAAATGACTCTCAAAACATGAAAACAGTCGTGGATCATCAGGTCATGACAGGACAGTTCAGTTGACAGTTTTTATAAATTCAGTCATTTTGTCTTGTTCAGGACAGAACTAAATAAAAATAACAACATTTTTATGATCCTCTTAAAAGTATTAAATGTCGGTGAAACTGAACTCGTCTTTTTCAGACGGTCAGAGAGAATCACCAATCGCTGTTTAAATGACATTAAAACTCAAAGTAATCACTTTGGTAATCTAAAACACTTTTCAGATGGAACTGTAATCTGATTACCACACATTTAAAATGAAACACAGTCACTCTAATGTTGTATTTTAAATACGTCACTAAGTTACTTATTCCCCAACCCTGGTCTGATATTTGATGAAGTTTGCGTCATTGATTTATTCAGTTATTTAACAATCCGTATTGTGTAAAGCACATAAAGGTGACTTGTCTTGAAAAGATCCTCTGTCAGCCATTAACTAATTCTCACAAAGCAAGAACCACCGTTAGTTCGTGCAGCAGAAACAGCTGCTGTGAATGTCAGCGGGGCGTTATCAGTGCGCCTCTCGTCTGTGGGCTGTTCAGATATGAAGTGCAGGCACTGACAGAAGGAGGGCGCTGAGTGTGACGGCGCTCAAGCATAACATGTTATGCATGCAAAAACTGCATGTCAACAAAGATGGAGGTCAAAGCTGGTGTACATTATGATATATAAATAGATGTTCCTGGACGAGAAATAGATTGACCAGGTCGAGGTGGAAGTGACACACCATCATAATCTCATAGTCTTGTGGGACGTATATGGAACTTGTATTAATATTTTGGTAACACTCTATTCCTCACGAGGATACTATGTACTTATTATAGTTATTATACTCATGCAGTTCTTTTCTATTACTCAGTACTGTAAGTGCACGACATACTGTAAAATAAAATGCAACCAATAATTTAATATCATTTAGGGTCACTACTTTAGAATTTACACACATCGCCTTTATATAAAATGTTATAATATTTCATGAACCTGTTGTCTAAAGTGTGTGGTTGCAAGTTAAAAATGATCATTTATTGTTTAAATGTTGCAAACATTAAGTTCTGGTGACATAAGTGTTGATCGTCTGTACTTTGAACTCAAATTTAAAGTTAATTGGCTTATTATTTAAAAAAAAAAAAAATTAGGTTGTAGTAACTTAATAAAATTGATAACTTTGGAAATTAGGCAGAAGATTTCTAGTTCCCAGCATGCTTTGCATAAGGAGAATAAATAGTGTTAATTTATTTGTTTTTAGTGACTTTAGTACAGACATTAATGCTGTTATGTTCGAGTTTCTATAATTATATTTTGTAGGATATTGATAAATATCCGGTTACATCCGAGCTTTATAATGGCAGTGAGTGGGGACCAACAAGTTTGAGCTGAACAAAGTGCTTCCATCCATCATAAACACGGTTCCAGGGAGCGAATAAAGTCCTTCTGAAGCGAAACGATGCGTTGGTGAAAAACGACGGTCTGCTGGAAGCTAGATATTTTACTTCATAACTTATTAAATCGCTTTATTAAGCCCCCAGGGCCGTGTGGAGGATGTTTTTGATGGATTTATGACACTTTCTTCAGCTTATAATCGTTGATCCCGCTCACTGCCATTATAAAGCTCTTATACGTCAGGATATTTATTAATATTTCTCCAATTCAGCGAGAAGAAAACCAGATACACCTAGGATGGCTTGAGGGTAAGTAAAGCTTGGGTCATTTTCATTTGAACGTGAACTAATCCTTTCACTTTTAATAATTAACTCAAAAATCTGTGTTTATACTACAAATCATTAAGTTCCTCTTGCTGTTTGAATGTAAATGCACTCACAAGTTGTCATAACTTGCGTTAATTTTTTTTGTTAAGCCAGTGCTTTATTTTAGAGTGTATAGTGAAAGAGACACACTTGTATATCTGAGATAGTAGCTTCATAGATCTATAAATAATGGTAAAGTGAGCAGAATTGTTCGTTTTGAGCAGCCTGACTGGACACAACATGACATTGGCTCAACCAACCAACTTTGACTTTTGCTTTCCCAAAATAATAAGTAAGTGAAACAGTATGCAGAAAGTGCCCTCTTCACCTTTCAGCAGATGGTTCAGGCCAACACAACACTCATCAGAATGTGACCCAGGGTTACTTGTTTAGGTGTGTGATCTGTCATCTGACAGCCAAAGGCATTGAGCATCACTTGTTGTGACGTGCCCATATCAGCTGATTCAAACGCACTCAAGAGCGTGAAGATATGCTGAGCAGGTCACGTCCAGCCAACAGAGATCTGCCCGTGTGGCAGCAGGGCGGTAAAATCTGTCCAAAGTTCACCCATCCTCTGAGATTAATGATTGGAGAACAGGTTTGCATGGATTTGCTTATGGAAAAGTCAAACTCGAGGAGGTGCAGCAAACACTGTGTGCCGTTGCATAATTTAGCACTAGTGTCAAGTTTCAGACAGGGCATCGTGTTCTCCTCGAAAGACGTGCATGACCCACTCGTCCAAATATCTTCTCCCATTTCTGACACGCTACCTTCCCCAAACAAAACAACATAGTGATATATGTTCCCGGACCACAACAGTAGACACATCCCACAAATTTGCAAGAAATGTGCAAAATATCCCTCTTAAAAACTAAACCGGTCTGCGTTGAAATCATTCGCTCATGAAAATGCTCCATGTACGGCAAGGTTTTGGGCCAATATGATTTCAGGGTGTATGGATCTACACTGCAAAAAAGGAAACCAACTAAATGTACAAAACGTCCTGCCGTGGCCGGTTAGGACACAAGTTCTGCAACTCCATCCTGCCAAGTTGGAACATGATGTTACTATAAAGTATGTGGTATGTTTTTCTGACGGCTGTGTCAGTAGATTTAACACCGATATTTGAAAATATCTATCTTTAAAGCATTGCTAAAGTAACCTTTTTCTTGAACAGCCCCTCATCTGCCCTTGTTCGGCCAAACATATATCTCTCGCCGTTGGTCGAGCCAGTGGTGATGTGTCAGAACGCTTAAACGCCGCAATATTTTGATAGTACGACAGCCTTCACACTTTTGTTCACAGCTGGCAAAGTAGAAGAAAAAACTGGGCTTTCAATCAAACATGGCTACCTAAAAGTTCAAAATTGTCTTCCCGTTTGCCAAATAGGTAAGAAAACTTCAACACCCATAATGCACTGGGCATGTTGCCATCCAAGGCCACTCCCACTAGTCTAGTATGGATACGCTTACTAAAGTCAAATACCACCTTGCTTTAGTAGGAAATACTTGGCAAATTTTTGGTGGGTATTAAACAAAATCTCACGTGAAGCTCAATTTTTCAAAGTTTGAACACAACTTGGTTAGACATATGGCTTAGAACTGAACTTGATCACTGTCTCAACTAGACTGACGCGTCTCAGGTTTCTCTCTCCTTTCATTTGGTTGTGGACCAGAGCAGCACAGGGGTATTTTGGGGTGTGGAACACAGAAGGAATGGGGGCGACACTTGCTCCACGTTACATAAGATCATAGGGTGGGATTATGGAGTAGCCAGGAGAACAGCTGATTTACCGCTCCAAGCCAAAAAAGGATTGACGTGTCCAAACATTACGAGGTTTATATGTGTCACTTGCCTTTATCAGAGTCTCCTTCTAATCTAAGATAAATAGGTAAAAGCAAACTGCAGTCCGATTGCATAAACCGTTATGCAATGCCAAACGTGCTGTAAATGCTTACCGATGCCCGTGTTGGCACTGACGACAAGCATGGCAAAGTCTGGACAGTAGCTGGTTAAGCCGAAGATGGTGGTCTTCAGATATTTGTGGTGGCCGGCCAGATCTATGAAGGTGATCATTTTTGAGGCACTCTCACAGATTTCCTCTGCTGTTCGGGACTCACTGTAGTTCACCACCTAGATAAAACACAACACACTTAATGCAAACATCATCATTTACTGACGCTCACAAGCGGAAAAAAACCATAAGACTTTGGTTAATCTTCAGAAGACAAACTAAGATATTTATGAATAAACCTGAAAAGTCCACTGAAAGTCCATGTAACCCAAACTTAAAGTGCCCTATGATGCTATTCTAAAGGCTCCTAATGTTGTTTTGAGTCTCCAACATCAGATTCACATTCATCAAGGTCATAAAAACACTTTAATTTCCTCATAACATCCACTGCAGCTTCAGCTCTTCCATCAACGCTTCCATCAAGGATTCGGTCTCTCTAAACCCCGCCTCCCTGAGAGCCGCTCTGCTCTGATTGGTCATCATCATATCTGGATCTCGGCTCTCGATACGAACCGTTTCACCGTATCGATCTCGTCAAAGTGGATTCGCTTCGGCAGCAGAAAACAGCGTCTTCTCCACATGAACGACACGAACCAAACTCTTCCCGTCTCCGACACGACTGCAGCGATTGAGGGCGGAGCAAAGAGACGCCGTTCTCTGGCAGCCAATGGGCTGGCAATATGCAAATGAGCTACAAACCTACATAGGTATAGCAGGAAATGAGACTGAATTACTGACGACTCGTTTCAGCAGTTCAGAATCGCTTCTTTCTTTTAGGAGACAAAAACTCCATTGATCTGCACTTTGATCTTTGCAGACCTTTTCACAAAAATGATAGTAGGGGCACTTTAAAAGATCTAAAAAGGTTATAAATATTAGAATTGAGCGGTGTAATCCAGTTCTGTGAAAACAAATGCTTTATATGATGAACAGAATTAATTTAGGTGACACTTTATTTCAATGGTCCACTAGACTATTAGGACTTTACTAGTCTACAAATACTCTAATGAGAGTTAGTTGACAAGTTAGTAGAATGTCTAAAGTGGATCATTGAAATAAAGTGTCACCAAGGGGTTGTATTCACATAAAAATACAGAGAATCGCATCAAATATGGAAAACACGGAAACTTGTGCATGCTTTAAATCCAAAACCAATGACACGACACTTCTGTGTTCCCCCATGTTTTATTTTTTACTATGCATTTGTAATCCTGTAAGTTTTGGTCACCAGGACATTAATAGAGGGACAGAAAAGTTTCGTTAAGCATATCTTGGTTTTTTTTTTCAAAGATTGACCAGTGTTATGGGGTTTGAAACGACATTTGTTTTTGCGTGAACGTGTCACATGACATGCTTTACTCTGCTCATTATATAACAATAGTTTCATGTATATTGGAGTTTTACTAGGTGTACATGTTGTCTTAGCCATTTTATTCCTCTTATCTGTTTTAATGTGTGTGTGTGTGTGTCTTTAAATGATACTGGGTCTGCACGTCATGTGAGTGATCACATGACAGGAAGCAGGAAGTAGACCAGAATAAAAGGAGGCAGCATGGCAGTCCAATGAGGGTCACAAACACAAGTGGTGATCATGGCTGTGGAGTATCTTACTTCTACGACTGGACTATCACTTCTGTGGATTGTTTACACACCGACAACACTCTAGGACTCTTCAGGAGCGTTTCATTATGGTATGGTGCAAATGGACATTTTTCTAGTTTTATCCGGTTGTTTCATGTGAATCTTGTAAATGCACTTCACTGTTTTTGTTTCATCTTTTTAAACACTTTCAACCTCACGTAACTTAATCCGCATTTTTAACTCGGGTACCTTAACTGACAGGCTGATTGTTACAAACTAATCCTTTAAATGCATGTAATGTGCTGATGATAATCCATAATATGCCTTGCGTGTGAAGTTATGGCTGGGCAAGAATTACTGCAAATCAGGACACGTCCCGAACAAAAGCAGGCAAGAAAGAACTTGTCAGTGAGATGTTTTATAGAAGTCACAACTTCAACTGCGATCACAGCGTTTACGCTCTTCAGCCAATCACGCGGACCATTTTTCCAATTCCAGCTTGAATTAAAGTCGCTTTAAAGGATTAGTTCACTTCAGAATTCAAATATCCTGATCATTCACTCCAAGATGTTCATGTGTTTCTACAGTGGAAAAGAAATGAAGGTTTTTGAGGAAAACATTCCAGGATTTTTCTCCATATAGTGGGGTTCAACGGGTTGCAATTCCTCGTCTTGCGCTGCTCTGTGACGCGCCACACATCACGTTGGAAAGGTCACGCGTGATGTAGGCGACCATCTCATTATCTCCAGCTTCAAAATCATCCGATACCATTGTTTTACCTTTTTTCTGTAAAGGGCGTTTGACTTCGTCTTTGCATGTTCGCTTTGTAGAAACTGGATTGACATTTCCTCCTATGTCACATGACCTTTCCACCATGATGACGTGATGTGTGGCGCATCAGAGCAGTGCAAGACCAGCATTTGTGCTTAAAGTATATAATGTTTTTTTTTTTTTTTTTTTTTTATAAAATGCCCGATGGTTTCTCTAGATCAGACTCTCATTCTTCGTCTGGATCATGAAGATCTTTGAAGCTGCACAGAAACTGACATTTGGACCCGTTGAACCCCATTGAAGTCCACTATATGGAGAAAAATCTTGGAGTGATTTCCTCAACCTTCATTTTCCCCTGAAGAAAAACATCTCAGATGACATGGAGGAGAGTGAATGATCAGGAAATTTTAATTCTGAAGTGAGCTGATCCTTTGAGGTTGTTCAACTCACCACTCCTTTGCTGTCAAAGCCCAAGATCTCGATGCTGATGCTAGACGTTCGTCCGGTCTGGATCTCGTGCAGGTGTCTGAAGAGGTTGAGTCGCGCTCTCCCTCTCCCGTTGTCCAGCTCTCCCTGTGTGAGGACACCGAGTAGAGTGGACTTCCCTGAATCCACATTACCCAGCACGGCAACCCGCAGGTCCAAGAACTGGAGGCACGTCAAATGATTCCGTTAACACGCGCTTTAGACCATCAAACACCTCAGATGCACATGACGCAGATCTCCAACGTTTACCTGCTGATCATCCGGCACTTTTCTGACCAGGACCTCGGCTATTCTGTGTGACTCGTCCGAGTCGTAATCGACCTCCCTCTCTCTGAGAACTGTGATGTCTGCACCCACCCTGAACACACCACCAAAACACAACATTAGCTCACAAAACCTGCCAAGAACATGTCAGCAAGAAGCAGAACTTGATAATCCTTCTAAAAGAAAGCACTTCAGTGCCATTTGAATGTAATGTTTTCAGACACTTAAAGCATTAGTTCACCCAAAAATGAGATTTCACTCATTAATTCCTCTCCCTCGTGTCGATCTGCACCTTCGTTCATCTTCAGAACACAAATGAAGATATTTTTGATGAAATCCCGACGGTTCGGTGAGTCTCTATTGACGGCAAGACAATGAACACTTTCAATGTCCAGAAAGATACAAAAAACATGCTTAAAACAGGTCATGTGACTACAGTGGGTCAACATGCGATGAGAATACTTTACGCGCCAAAAAAAGACTTTGATCCACATCTAGTGATTTCAAAACACTGCTTCATGAAGCGTCGAAGCTTTAGTTGTTCAGAGCATCTATCAAACTGCCAAAGTTATGATTTCAGTTAACGAGGCTTTATGTCATTAGTGTTTGGACATTTCAATGGTTCACGTGACTTTGGCAGTTTGATACGTTATTAAACTTATTGTGTTTTTTTTTTTTAAGCCCACAAAGTATTCTTCTCGCTTCCCTGTACTCGCATGAACCGTTTTAAATGTTTATTTAGTACCTTTCTGGGCGTTTAAAAGTGTAAATTAACTTGTCAATAGAGACTCGCTGATCAGATTTCATCAAAAATATCTTCAGAACTCGCATTAAGTGTGTGGAATGACCTGGACAAACTTGAACTAACCCTTTAATTGCATGTCCATTGCAATGAAATGAAAATGCAATAATTGAATATGTAATATAAAAGCACATTCATGTCATTTCACAAGTTTTTCTATCATAAAGTTACTGCCGAATGTCGTGACGAGTATTTATGGTTATAATGTACTTTAAATGGCGTTTCTCATAAAACTTTTGGCATGCACTTAAATATATTTTTAATGATGTTGCAGTTTAAAATAAATTGCCTTCAAATGTAATATTGACCTACCGTTAAAATCATACTCAAGTACTTTATATGTGCTTTAGTATGTTTGTCAACCCATTAGAGCAACAGGATTCTGGATAAACTGAGTGAGTCATTGAATCATTCACTCAACCGATTTTAAAAAATAATACTTTATTCTCAAAGAATTCACTTGTTTTGTTACTGGATGAACATGTTTTGAACAGATCTCTTAAATGAATGATTCAATGATTTACCTTTTTAACAGTCACTTGTCGCCACCTACTGGTGTAACCATGTAATTGATATTGTTTTTTGAAGTGCGTGTTAACTGAAAAAGGTGATTTATTCTATTCATGTATTGTGTTTTTATTCATCAGGATTTCTCACAGTTTGGAGAGAACTGCTAATAGTCTCATGAACGAGGATTTTCATTAAATAATACATTAAATTTCGGTTCGTTCCCCATCGTATATCCGCAGAACACTTGGGATACACGTCACATGTAACATGAGATCATTCTGTGTTACTTTGTCTTAATGCTGCTCAATATTCACTGCCATTATATGGACGAGCGTGAGCCGGACTCTTCTTTTATTTTGAATTCTCTTGTTGTGGCCCATAAAATAATGCCATACTGCATTAGAACAACACCAGGGTGAGTAAATGATGTCATTTTAGGGCGAACCATCCCTTGAAGTGGCCTTTTTGTTTCATTATATTATTTTAAAACCTACTTTTAAATACAACTAAGCTCACTTCACAAAGGTAGGTCACTCTTTTCAACTTTTTTTAAAATTTATAATTATTTATTAACCCTTTGGCACGCAATTATGGCTGAGCGCTCGGCGTGAGTTTAAGGCGACCGTTATTTAGAACGTGTCACTTTACTGTTTCCATGGTGACGCGTCATTGCTTGTCACGTGACACACGGCAACCTCAAAAGCGCTGAATGACTGATGATCTGCTTTTATTTAATCTTTCCTTTTTTATTCAAAATATTAACAAATTTGATGACTACAGCATGAAATATCTGATATTTTCCGATTGTCAAATATGTGCGAGTGGATGTTTTGCCGTTTAAACAGCTTTATAATGATCGCGTTAGTTGAGATATACGCGCCGCGGTACAGAGAATGGCGTCTGTTGGATTTCATCCTTCTCCCGAAATGCATGAAAGTAAGCGATCCGGTGAACTGAGAGAAGAAGAGAGTAAACTTTAAAGTGACTCACACAATGTGTATCTGATATGAATCAAACGTGCGGTCTAATTATTATGGAAATGATTGTTTCATAGACATCAGTGTGTATTTTACAAACTCTAAATGTATTTGTTAGTACGTATGTGCATTTAAATGTCTGAAACCTAAAGTGGTTGAAAACACGACATATTTGAGATGTATTGACAGCGATGAGCGCGTCTGTCACCGGCTCAGCGCCAGAGGCATTTTTGAATTTGGCAGTTGATCATGTGATGCACTAAATCACACCGGTGTGATCGTACGCGTCAAAGGGTTAAGACCTCAATTTTATTATCATGCATAATGAACTAAACGTATAATGGTAGTGTGTGTGTGTGTGGTGTGCTGATGCTCGCACTTCTCAGCCATCCTGCGGAGAGTTTTGAGAGAGGCTTTCATGTCTTCCTCCGACAGGCCCACCAGCAGGCCGTTGTCCTCCACGCCGATCTGATACACGGCCTCGCCGCGGCCCTCCTGCAGCCTCCACTTCATCTGCGTGGCCAGGTGCTCGAAGCGGTACTGAGTGGGGTTCACCAGCTTCAGCTAGATCACACAACACAGCCAAAGCTAAAAATAACAGCAGCAACACTTTACATTTTTCATCATTTAGCAGACGCTTTTATCCAAAGCGACTTATAAGGGGAGCAATCAGGGGTCAGGGACACTTTAGTCATGGTATTGAAGGTGGAGAGAGCTGTTCATTCACAATCCCCACCTTCAATTCCTGCCGGCGTGGGAATCGAACCAACAACCTTCAGATTACAAGCCCGACTACCACAAACACCGCGTGGCTGAATTTAGTAATGGGAGCGTTTCGTTCAGGAACACAAAGGTGAGTGTCCGTGTGACTATATGTGACGCCGCTTTGTTTGCAGACGTTTAAACGAACAACAGCTGTAGTGTATAAAAAGATCTGCTAATCTACTGCCGCCCGCTGACAGAAGTGACTCTGAGCGTTTACTGATCAGTTGTGGGTAACCTATGCATGAAAAACAAGCAATATAAATCTGCATGTGGTCGTGTTCGGTGATGTGAGAGGTGAGGCGTGCGCTTGCGGAGAGTTTACCTTGTACTCAATGTTTCCCTCTTCAGCCTGAAACAAAAGACGGGACAGAGTTAATGCTGAATGAAGCTCAAAAGTCACAGTTCAGTATTCAAAAGCACAAAGACTTCAGCCCACATCTGTAGAGAAAAGAGGGCAACGCGTTCGTCGGCTCATTCGTGCTGCTTTTATACCGTGATTAAACTAAAACGCTTCCTTATTGCATTTTCATGGCATGTCAGAGACGATAAAACCTCACAATAGAAAAAACACACGAGTAGTGTTTAGGGTTGGTAACGAAATACAAGTAACTTAGTGACGTATTTAAAATACAACATTTGAGTGACTGTGTTTCATTTTAAATGGGTGGTGATTACTTTGAGTTTTAATGTCATTTAAAACAGCGATTGGTGATTCTCTGACTCTGACCGTCTGAAAAAGACGAGTTCAGTTTCACCAACATTTAATACTTTTAAGAGGATCATAAAAATGTTGTTATTTTTATTTAGTTCTGTCCTGAACAAGACAAAATGACTGAATTTATAAAAACTGTCAACTGAACTGTCCTGTCATGACCTGATGATCCACGACTGTTTTCATGTTTTGAGAGTCATTTTATAATTCACTCGTCACTGCTACTTTTTCTCACTATTTGTTTTTTCCTCTCAGAATTGAGATTTAAACTCACAATTGCAAGTTATAAAGTCAGAATTGGGAGATTTAAACTTGCAATACTGACTTTTTTTCTTGCAATTGTGAATTTAGTATGAGTTTAAATCTCATAATTCTGAGGGAAAAAAATCAGAATTGTGAGATAAAAACTCTCAATGATCTTTTTTGTGTTTGTTTCACACTTATTAGTATTCCAAAGTATTCTAAAGTATTTAGATGAAGTGACTAAACTTGAGTAATGTAACGAAACCCGTTACAAATGACTTTTTAAAGCATGTATTTTGTCATCTGTAGTGAAATACATTTTAAAAGTAACCCACAGCCCTGATCATAATTCACTTCATTCAATTAAAACTGCAACAATTCTGTTCAACAAGCCCAACTAATGATTACATTAATCATCTTATTGACTTCTTCTAGCATAAAAAACAGTAATGAATCAGTCACACGTCATCTTTCCCCGCCTTTATTTCTCATATTTACAAACACAGCAGTTTGTGCTCCAAATCCACATCACAGCCGAACAACGGAAGTGGAAAAATCGTAGATTTCCAACAGTTTGGACAATTAAATCCTTCAGTAATTATTACACACATGAGCTGACAAACTAAAATAAATGTACTTTACCGTAACACACGGCTATTTAGAAAAAAAAATAGATAAAAAGGCACAATAAATGTTACTGTAAAAAAAAAAGTTAACGTGTTAATCAGATATCATTACAAAAAATATACTTTTAAAGTAAAATATTAAACTTTTGTTTATTCAGATTATAATGTTTACGTGGCTATTTTTGCTGGAGAAGCTAGATTTTAATCACGTGACATTATTATTATTACTACATTTTACAGTAATATAACCCCAACATACTTCTAATGTGTTGGTATATTATCGACCATACGGTTCCATCAATATTTCACCACGTAATGCGTTCAACACTGTATTTTTGTAAACAAAACAACAATAATTATGAAGTCCCAACCGAATCTGTGCGGAAGTTTGAGAGAGAATCCAGTAGAAGTGCTGAGCTCACCTCTGGAGGTAGATATGGCGGGTTATTGCTTGCTTTCGGATACCGGGCTGATCGGTTTTTGGACTTTTTGCTGCCATTTTTGGCGGGTTTTCTGCTGCCGGCTCCGCTCGCCGCCGCCTGAGAGCCGGACTTCTGTGCGGCGGCGGTTCCGAACAGCTCCGACACCCGCGAATCCATCCCTGTTCCGAACCCCGAAATAACCTGAGGAACACCGAGCCTGTCCTACGCCATCCGTCCCGCGGCTTTCATCTGCTTCACATAGAGAGAAGTACAAAAGCGCGAGAGAAACATCGTATATAAGCTCAACACCCCCCCTCACACACTAAACAAAAACAACTCGACGTCCGTTTAAGTTTGCGGAAGTGCGTCATGAAACTTTCTATCGGTTACGTCACGCGCAGGGGAGTCATATACATTTTTGGTTCAATATTGAATACAATTTTTAGCTATTTTGAAACTTTGACATCGTGTATATAGGTCGAGAACACCAGGAGTGATTCTGAAAATGTTGTAATCACTGTGTAACTTCACATCAATCACGTCCCATTGTGTCACAGATGACAGAAACGAAACATTGCTTTGCTGTTGCATCAGTTTTCTTATTTAACATACATTGGGTTGAGGAGTAAATACAAGTAACTTAGTGACGTATTTAAAATACAACATTAGAGTGACTGTGTTTGATTTGAAATGGGTGATAATCAGATTCCAGTTCCATCTGAAAGTGTTTTAGATTACCAAAGTGATTACTTTGAGTTTTAATGTCATTTAAACAGCGATTGGTGATTCTCTGACTCTGACCGTCTGAAAAAGACGAGTTCAGTTTCATCAACATTTAATACTTTTAAGAGGATCATAAAAATGTTGTTATTTTTATTTAGTTCTGTCCTGAACGAGACAAAATGACTGAATTTATAAAAACAACTGAACTGTCCTGTCATGACCTGATGATCCACGACTGTTTTCATGTTTTGCGACAGTTGTTTGAGTCCCTTGTAATTGTAAAAAAGGTAATTGCAACTTTTTATATATCACAATTCTGACTTTTTCCCAGGCAAGTGCGAGCTCGCATCTCACAATTTATTTTGTTTTTTCCAAAAATCGAAGATTTAAACTCACAACTGTTTTATAAAATCAGAATTGGGAGATATAAATTCATAAATTCAAATTATAAAGTCAGAATTACATGATAACTTGAAATACTGACTTTTTTTTCCTTGCAATTGCAAATTTATATCTCAACTTCTTTGCTTGCAATTTTGACTTTTCTCAATATTGTCAGTTTATATCTCATAATTCTGACTTTTCTCAATATTGTGAGTTTATATCTCATAATTCTGACTTTTCTCAATATTTTGAGTTTATATCTCATAATTCTGACTTTTCTCAATATTGTGAGTTTGTATCTCTGATTTTTGACAATATTGCAAATTTATCTCATTTTGACTTTATAACTTTATAACAATTGCAACTTTATATCATGCAATTCTGACAAAAAAGTCAGAATTGTGAGATAAAAACTCACAATGACCTTTTTTGTGTTTGTTCCACACTTATTAGTATTCCAAAGTATTCTAAAGTATTTAGATTAAGTCACTAAACTTGAGTAATGTAACGAAAATACATTACAAATGACTTTTTAAAGCATGTATCTTGTAATCTGTAGTGAAATGCATTTTAAAAGTAACCCACCCAGCCTGCATATATATATTTAGTATATGTAGCTACACATTTATACCATAATAATTTTTCAAATGCAAGTTCACCAACGTTCATCTACTAACTCCCCTGACCGCTTTGTCGGACAAAATGGCGGATTCGGGGTTATGATTGGTCAGATCGCCTGTCAATCAAACTGACAGTGAAGGGTCAATTTTCAAGTTAATTTAATGCATTTACGACAAGAAATGTTTAATGCCACTTAATTTCTTCCCAAATCAGTTATAAAATGACAGATATAGGCGACTTGTGAATGTATTTGTATTGTGACTGCACACAAACAGTGTTATGAAACCCGTTTATTTTCATATTTATTCAATATCATGTTAATCACTGGTATGTAAAGTGTTGAGTAGCACTTTTAGAGATCTGTTTTCCAGTGTCAAGTCTCAATACTAATGTAGGCCAACATAGCCATATTTTTCTGTGACTTTTATGACTTTTCCAGTCACTTCAAGAGTTTTTCAAATTAATATTATTACAAAGTGCGATATCAAAGTAGGCTGTAACACCGCAGTTCATGTGAAGAGGCGTGGAGGGAGTTTTAGCTGGAGAGTGTGACTCCGGAAGAAGGTTGTTTTCCCCTGAAGCTGGAATGTGTGGCTGGACTCTCTGCTGATTGGTCGAGCTTCACTGCCTCTGCAGAGTCTCTCACTGCCGCTGTTCACTGGGGAATGAGGCGGTGAGAAGAGAATCCTCCTGGACAATTATCTGAAGATGGACAAGCCACACGGCCTAATGTTACTTTTCATCTGTGTCGGACTTGGGTGTCACATTATGGCACATGCTGCTCACATGGAGAAACTGGCAAACGTCAAGATCTGCGCAGACCAGGACTGTTCGTGTGAGTTTACGCAATTCATGACACTGATGTAGAGAAGCAATGTGCATATAATCAACGTTTTGTAGTTATTAATTACAAACTCTGTTGTCTAAAACCATTGTTTTGAAGCTCACATTTTGTTGGGCGGTGGCAGGTTTTACTGTGACAACATGCCCCAACATATTTTCAACTAACTGTAGGGCAAAACTCTTAATAATTCAGAGAAGAACAACTCCCGGTGAACGGGTCTTAAAAGAACCATGTTTTTTTTCTAAGTGTGAAGAACATTTTAATAAACGAAAGATTGTTTTCCACTAAAAAGAGCTTGAAGGCTTCTATGGATGTTAAAGGTTCTTCATGGAACCACACAGTAAAATCCCCAGAGTTAAATCAACTCTGCTCAGATAACATTTGGACCCGCTCTAAATAGTGTTAAAGTAACACTGAAGCAGAGTTAAAGTTAATGAGATAATTAAGCGACGATTGAGCATTATTGATGAACGCCTGCTGTTAACAAGCAGAATCACTGAAGGACAGAGAAACACAAGAACTACAACTGAAGATAAAAGACATTCAATCTCTGAAGAGTGTGACTTTAACACTAGTTCAGTGTGACTTTAACACTATTTAGAGCGGGACCAAATGTTATCTGAGCAGAGTTGATTTAACTCTGGGGTTTTTGCTGTGCAGTAAAGAACAGTTATTTTTTTTCAGTAGCCCAGGATAAAATGTGTTATGACTACCCCAGTTGTGTTTTAAAATGAATCTATAATTCATGTGTTTCTGCCTCACAGATGTTATTTCAATGGCTAAAGCTCTTGAAGACTATGTGGCTTCAGACTGCAGATACATAAACCTGAGGAGAGGCCAGATGATCTATGTGTATTCTAAACTCAAGCCTGTAGAGGGAGCTGGAGTCTTCTGGTCCGGAAGTGTGCGTGTCTAATATTTACAACCTTTGGTAAAAATTATGGAATCATAATTTTTTTTTTTTAACTTTATATGAAACAAACAAATCACAGATATGACACAAAAAAGGTCTGGCTTCATTAAACATGGCATGTATTTGAGGGATGTTCCTCAATGTTGAGGAAAAAAGTATGGAATCATTAGGGGGGAAAAAATGCAATTAGAACTTTGTTGCTCCTGCTCTGGCTTTTAGGATTCTTTGAGGCGCTTCACGAATAAAACACAATATTCCCCTTCAATCTGGTTCTGGTTTTGCAGGACGGAGCAGTTTTTTCAATTTCCATCTTTTGCTGCTCATTGAGTTCATGTGCCTTTCCTGAAGAAAAGTCCTCTTTGCTCTGTGGCGAGATGCAGTGTCATCCTGAAAAATGACCAATTCGTCACCAGAACTATGGATGGGAAGAGAAAAGTGTCCAAAATGTCAGTGTACAGTGACTGTTGAGGTAATGATTGCCGTCCTGGTCCTTCACCTGACATGCACTCAAAAAAATATTTCAGTCTAAACATAAGTTTTATGTTATTTAATTACATAGCAATTTTCCCTCCATTTGGATGACATAGTTTTAACATAAACAAACTAATAAACTTAATGAGATTCATATTCGTCAGTCATATGTAAATGAAATAGATTGATGTAATAGTTAACAGGTTAGTGAACACTGTTTAGTGGTCATGTGTGTGCGCACTACTGAGTTAAAGTAGCGTTGAAGCAGTGTCAGAGTTAATGAGATCATTCAGTGATGATTGAGCATTATTGATGAACGCCTGCTGTTAACAAGCAGAATCACTGAAGAGAAACACAAGAACTACAACTGATGAAATCAACTGAAGATAAAAGACATTTAATCTCTCACTATTCATATACTCAACTATTACATCAATCTATTTCATTTACATATGACTGACAAATATGAATCACATCAAGTTTATTAGTTTGTTTATGTTAAAACTAAGTAATCCAAATGGAGGGAAAATTGCTACGTAATTAAATGACATAAAACTTATGTTTTGTCAAATATTTTTTGAGTGTAATGAATTGGGACATTCGATTGTTTGGTTAGCGGTCCAGCGTCGTCTCTTTGGCTGATGCAGATTCGTGATTCATCACAATCATCCACACGCCATGATTTCCCGCCGGAACCTCGTTTTCTTGTGTTTTGGTGTTGGTGCTGGTTTATATGTACCGTTCACAAACATTGACTCCTGTTTCCACACATTTGCTTTTCATTTGTTGTCTTGTGCGTTTTCTGTTTTGCGGCACGTTGCTTTGAGTTCTCTATCCTGACTTCTTTGGCCGTTGAAATTCCTTGTTGGAGTTTTATAATCCTAAAGCCATGTTTCCTTTCAATTAGTCCAGCAGACTCTTTTAATTGATGACTAGTTAACATTTACAGACTTGTCCTGTAATTTGATTTAATTTAAATTAAAAGGTACTTTTTTTTTTTCCTCTATTCCAAACTTTTTCCTCTACTTGATCTGGAAAAAGAGATGCCGTTAATAAAAGGAAACATCAGTGAATTTTTTTTTTTTTGAGGTGCGGTTCACGAAGCCAAAATATTAAACATTTTTTTTGTGCCGTATCGGTGATTTATGTGTTTGCTATAAAGTCAAAAGTGAGTGTGTTAATTCCAGAGTTTTTGCCAGGTGTTGTATTCTCCGTTTGACGTTTGTCTCCGCTGATCTGCGCGAGCCCATGAATCATGACCGCTTTGCTTTTGCAGGTTTATGGTGACCGTTATGTGGACCAGATGGGTGTCATGGGATATTTCCCCAGTAACTATGTCAATGAGACACGAGTTTTCGAGAAGAAAACGGTTGAGATCCCAACAACGGTAAGTACAATTTAGTCCATTGATCTTGAGAAAAAAAAAGAGTTCACATTATAGCCAACTTTTTATTCTGATAGAGCATTATATTTCTCTCTCTCTCTCTCTGTAGGACATGGACTTCTTCTGTGCTTAAACACATTTAAACCTAAACCAGGTTTATATCTCCTATATCTCATAATTTTGACTTTTCTCAATATTGTGAGTTTATATCTCATTATTCTGACTTTTCTCAATATTTCTGACTTTTCTCAATATTGTCAGTTTGTATCTCATAATTCTGACTTTTCTCAATATTGCAATTTTTATCTCATAATTCTGACTTTTCTCAATATTGTGAGTTTATATCTCACAATTCTGACTTTTTCCCTCAGAATTGCGTGATATAAAGTTGCAATTGTGAGTTATAAAGTCAGAATTATGAGATATAAACTCACAATATTGAGAAAAGTCAGAATTATATCTCATAATTCTGACTTTATAACTCACAATTGCAACTTTATATCACACAATTCTGAGGGAAAAAGTCAGAATTGTGAGATAAAAACTCACAATGATCTTTTTTGTGTTTGTTTCACACTTATTAGTATTCTAAAGTATTTAGATGAAGTGACTAAACTTGAGTAATGTAACGAAATGCGTTACAAATGACTTTTTAAAGCATGTATTTTGTAATCTGTAATGAAATACATTTTAAAAGTAACAGCCCTGGTTGTGACTGACCGCAGACACCAGATTCATCGTCACATGACTGATGATTCCAAAAATAACTGCAGTTGCAGGTTTCAAACAGAGATGGCGACAGAGGCAAAACTTACAGACTGCAGCTTAAATAATAACGTCGTTGGTTTTACCGTATCAGTTTGAGCTCGAGTCAGATCCTGAAAATGCCAATCCATTGGAAGCAACTTTGCAAGCGTGACTTTGAGCAGAAGTTCAGTAGTCTTCCTGTTTATGCTCCGCCACGTTCAGGAAGCCGTCTGCTGTAAAATGCGCCGCGCACGAGCAAACGTTTGCTCAAGAGCAGCTTTATTATTAAATCTTAACCTCTGATTAACCTCTGAAAGGAAAAGCATTTTTTGCTTTGGCGTCCAAACACCCAGTGCCCTCGACTTGACGAGAACTCTTCAATTCACCGAACCCTCGCTGTCTTTCGAATACTGCTAATATTTCACGTTTGCGTGAGTAATATCTGCAATTCAATCCATTCTGGTCTAGATCAGTGTTTTCTGTTAGACAGAATAAATCTCTTCGTGGGAGTCGATTGTGTGCAAGCACAAACACATCATTTACACACTAAAGGAGAGGAAAAACATTAAAAAGCACATTTTTTCCTTTACATGACTCATGTCTAGAAATCACACTTTTGTAATTAGGCTTCCTAAAGTACAGTATAAAGTTTTTTTTTTAAATGTACCTCTTGACTATGTACACAACCTCTTGCCACAGGAAACGAGATGCATGAAAACTCCCTGACAGATCCATTGAGTTACAAAAATTTTGCAAAAAAGTTGCTTGCTTGAATTTGAACAAAGTCAGAATGAAAGAGAAGTTGAACTAGTCTTGTGTCATATATACGACAGAAATATGGCAAGACGTTTTGACTTTTATTCATTCTGAGCATATGAACTTTCATTAGTTAAAATGTTCATTCTTGATATCAGGAATTGAAATCTCACCATAGGCTGCCATTCAATTGTTGATATTAGGAATACAATTCTTACTAGTAAAAATGCAAATTTCTATGGCAAGCCGTTTTGACTTTTATTCATTCTCAGGATATGAATTTTTAATAGTAACAAAGTTCATTCTTGATATCAACAATTGAAATCTCACCATAGGCTGCCATTCAAATTGAATTGTTGATATCAAGAATGAACATTGTTACTAGTGGAAATCTAATTCCTGATATCAAGAATGAACATTTTAACTAGTGAAAGTTCACATCCTGAGAATGAATAAAAGTCAAAACGGCTTGCCATAGAGAAATGCTTCTCAAACAAGAACAAATGTGGGCGGGGCTTGATCTTGCCTGCGGGGAGTTGATTGGATGGTTGTGGTTTGCTATTGGTGGATCTCACGCGAGTGACAGGTGGCCCCGCCCTCGTCCCGCTCTCCAGTTATTCTGATTCAAGATGAGCATGAATTTAACGCAACAAACACGACAATATTCCACAGAAGAATAAAAGTTGTCAGTTTTGATTTCATGGTGACTTTATTACACAATATACCAAAACATCACATTGGTTTCAAATTTGGGCCGTACGGTTTGTTACTGTAATGTATTAGTTAAGTAGATGTCAGCGTAAATATGTGCAAGTAAAGATTTTCCAGGAGCGACCCGTGTTTTATTTGGATACAGCAGAGGGCAGCGGTCCGTGTGTGTGTGTGGATTCATCTCTGCGACGTGCTCGGTCCATTCTGATGGAGTTTAATAGCAGAAAATTGAAGGTAATTACCTTGAAGAGCATTCCCTCTCCCTCTCTCCCTCTCGCTGTAGTGACATTAATGGATATTACCAAATTCAATTTGCAATCTTGAATGGCGCTTTTGTTTTCCAGTGTCAAGCCTTTCAATTACTGACTGCTGTGTAGGCAACCATAACCTTACTTCATGTTTTTCTTGTGGAACATCATTTGTCTGTAGGAGAAGGAACGGAGATAAAGATGCTCGAAAGATCAGAAATCACCTGTTTTTTATTTACTGTGTGTGAAAATTTCAAGCAAAAAATGCAAATTCCTCCATCATTGACTCATCCTGACATGAAGCGTCGAATGGTGACGCATTTGAAGAGCCACAAGCTCAAGAGTTGATGTGATGAACTTTTGTTTATTGTCTTACTGGGGATTTACGGTAACTGTCCCCATTTACCTTCATTACCTTCACCAGCAGCTGAAAGCGACGTTTAGATGAATACATAAAAATGTGCTGCACTTTCCTCTCAGTAACAGATAAACAGCGGTGAGAAAACAGCAGGTCAGAAATCATCTGATCTGAGTCACGTCACGCTCATTTATACTGCACTTTATACAATAGACTGATTTAAAGCAGCAACTTTACATTAAACTCGAAAAAAACCGTTTCTAAAGCAGCTCTCCCGTTCATTTCTTATTTCCTCGTTTTCTTTCTTCACTATGGAGGACCAGGAGTGCCACATAAAAATAAAACGAAGAAACAATTCATTCATTTAATAATGCACGTATATAAATAAATCACTTTTATATAGGCAAATCAATAGACATATTTAAAATTGTTTATTTAATTCCTGTTTTTAAACGTAGTTTAATAGAACAATTAAAGAATACATTTGTAAATCATTTTAAATTGTACTTCACATCTCCGCTCCACTCCCGCTGGATACGAGGGGAAGATGCAAGGAAAGAAAACGAACGGAGGAATCGAAGGAAACGTTATTTATATATTTTAATATTATTCTTAAAGCTGCGGTCGAGGGATCTGCCCTCAAGTCGAGTTATTTAAAACATTCATGATGAATATTAATAACGTTGAAACATGTGACGTGAAGTTTTTTTGAACTTCAAGTAAAGCATGCATACCCCTTTAGTTACTGTTGCTATGTCCGCTCTCACGCCACACATCATGTTCTCACGAAGTGGAGCAAAGAGACACTGACAACGTGTGAAACAGTTTCATATTTAAAATAAAGAAGTTGAATCAATAACTACCGTATCGCTGTAGCTCCTCGATCATCTCTAGTTCATTTATAGCATCAAATAAACATGAATGAACATCAGAAGGAATGTTGTTTCAAGACGTGATTCAAGTTCACCAACGGTCAACTACTAACTCCCCTGACCGCTTTGACCCACAAAACGGCGGATTGAGGGTTATGATTGGTCAGGTCGCCTGTCAATCCGTTCGGTTTCCAGGTCAAACTAACAAGCTGTGCAACTGTACAACCTTGCATGTATGCAAATGATTCCCAGAGATGAATAAAAATAGTGTAATTGAACATCAGTATCAAATTTCCATGGCTTTTCCAGTCATTTGTGGTTATTTCGGACTTTCCAAAATAATATAAGGATATTTAGGCTACAGAATTTCCAGAAAACAGTGTTTTGTGCACATTGTCCACCTTATTTTGCCACACAGAAGTAAATAATTTTTTGTGAAAATAGCCAATTTATTCAAAGCACAGTAAACGGCAAAAGCAGTGTTTTTATAATTGCAAAAAATTCATTAAATAATGGTACTTTATTTTACAGTCTTGTACATACTATGTACTTGTTACAGTAAATGCAATAATTTGGTAATAATCAGGGTTGGGGAGTAACGAAATACAAGTAACTTAGTGACGCATTTAAAATACAACATTTGAGTGACTGTATTTCATTTGAAATGTGTGGTAATCAGATTACAGTTCCATCTGAAAAGTGTTTTAGATTACCAAAGTGATTACTTTGAGTTTTAATGTCATTTAAACAGCGATTGGTGATTCTCTGACTCTGACCGTCTGAAAAAGACGAGTTCAGTTTCATGTTTTCCACTGTTTTCATGTTTTGGGAGTCATTTTATAATTCACTCGTCACTGCTACTTTTTCTCACAATTTGTTTTTTTCCCTCACAATTGTGAGTTTGTGTTTCACAATTCTGACTTCTTTCTTAATACTTCTTTATAAAATTGCAAGTTATAAAGTCAGAATTGGGAGATTTAAACTTGCAATACTGACTTTTTTTCTTGCAATTGTGAATTTAGTATGAGTTTATATCTCATAATTCTGACTCCAAAAGTATTCTTAAGTATTTAGATGAAGTTACTAAACTTGAGTAATAAATGACTTTTTAAAGCATGTATTTTGTAATCTGTACTGAAATGCATTATAAAAGTAACCCGCCCAGCCCTGATAATAACTAGGTACTCACCCTGAACCTGACCTTAACCCCGGTAGTTGCCTTATATTACGTTCTTCTGTAAGTACAAGCAAGTGCACGCACTGTAAAATAAAGCGCAACCAAAATAATACAAGTTCTCAGTATCAACAAGGAGAGTTTTGTACAGCAAAAAATACCCGGAAGCAAATCACATGATCGTCGTGCTGCCATTACTTACAGAAATAGGGCGGATATTATTGTGTTCATAATGAAAAAGAGTGTAACTAATAACCATAAATAGAATCGTATCATCTGGCAAATACACTTTCACCATGTGCGACTGAAAATACAGAGTGTGAGAGACACTGACGTGGTTTGTGAAAACAATAACTTTTAGGTGGCTGATTTTATGGGTGTCAAGTGACATCTTGATATGAGTCACAAGCAGGAGAGGTATGGTCTGCCCTCGGGGCTGCTTACACATGGCCTGACATTTCCTGGTTCATTTAAGAGAGCGCATCATTATTATATTTCCCCTCCATGTTGATTAACACTGAATTTTCAATTTCCCACCCGCGTCATTCATGCTGGGGTGTCAGATCTATGTCTGCTCACTGCATAATTATTAACATCATCTCAGTCTGCCTGAAGTCACATTCAACCGAGTGACTGTAACGGGGATTTTTATGAAAGTTGGCTTGTTTTTTTTTTTTTTTAATCTTGGCTGATTTTGGTCAGAATCTGTGAAGCAAGTGCCAATGATATAAATAAAGCACAGTATTTTGACTGTATTCTCTCTATAAAGTATGCATAGTGAATCAGTAAAAAGACTTACCTTTTAACCATCATTATTTTCTTATAAGTCTTTATAGTCTGTATATATGACATATCAGCATTAAATTCTCTTTCTAGGACCAAAAGCTTCTGTAATGTTAAATTAAAATGCAATTTTAAAGAACGCTGCACTTAAATGTCAAAATGACCGTAATTTCAGAATGACCCACTTGAGTAAAAATTGTGTTGTTCACCCATTCAGCCTCTAGAGGGCGCTAACTTGTTTAGGATTCAATGGTTTGCATCTACTTGAGAAAACAACTCTTTTAACCGCCTCCAAAAAACCCAAATGAGGCTTTCAGTTGCAGTTATGCATTCGTTTTTCCTCATTTAATACAGTCGTAACATGACAGACTTGCTGCTGCCAGAATGTTTCTCAATCCTCAAAGCTTGATTTATGCAACAAATGCATCATTTCTCGTTGTTAAGAGACCGTTTCGTGTTTGGGTTTTTGTCGATTTTCTCTGAACCTGTTCGCGTTCTGTGTCCGTCCATGTGTCTGAGTTGATTTACCCAATATCCCATCGCAGCACGCCACATCTCCTTCAACCTGAAGTCGATCACCAGTTGGCCAGCATCAGCATTGGAGGGTTTCCATGGATACGGAGGGGTCCGTTGTGCACGGCGGAGTGACGGCTAGACCTGGATGTGTGTGTTTGTGAAATGAGGGCAGCAGCTGTGCTCCTTCAGCCTGCATCGTCCACAAGTGAGGAGCGCACAAAGGAAATCAATCTGAATCTCATCAGAAAGCATCTATTACAGTCGGGCTGATGTAAATATGCTATTCAGCGGACTCTTCGATTGTGCGTGGGCTGGGAAAATACTTGAGACGTAAATCGACGTTATCCTTGGATTCACAAGCACATTTGTACTTTCTGGCATACTTTCTTATGAAAGGGACTTGTGTGTGTATATAGTGAGTCAGAAACTAAAAACAGACAAGTACAGATAGTGAGCGAACAAAAATATGTTCTGATAACGTTCTCATGACGTTACGAAAGCCCAGAAAACTTTGAAAGAACATTAACGCTACACTGGAACAATGTTTGCTCATAACTTTGAGAGAACGTTGCCAGAACGTTCTGAGAACGTTCTCCGTTAGCTGCGTAATGATTACATTGGGCGTTTTGAAATGCTTAATAACTATGTTCTGAAGTGTCCGTTCCCATTTGTTCCGACTGCCTTGACAATGAGGAGAAAACATTTCCTGTTATCAGTCAGTGTTATATATTTTGTTCAGTTGAGTACTTACAATATCCCAAATGTTTCCAACTATTTGTTAATCGTGAGAAAATCACTATTTCAACCAAGGATCCGGGACGTGTGTGGGAGTCTCCTGTAGATGCCGTCATATCCGCGTTACCCTCGATTTCCGGTTTTATTTTGATGACGCCGAGTTTGAGCGAGGAATCTTGGGACATGTGGTCTTCACCTCACAGTCGGTGGGAAAGAATCGGGAAGGGACTCGGACAGAGTGTGAGGGAGTCTCCTGTAGATGGCGTCATATCCGCATTACCCTCGATTTCCGGTTTTATTTTGATGACGCCGAGTTTGAGCGAGGAATCTTGGGACATGTGGTCTTCACCTCACTGCCGGTGGGAAAGAATTGGGAAGGGACTCGGACAGAGTGTGAGGGAGTCTCCTGTGGATGGCGTCATATCCGCGTTACCCTCGGTTTCCGGTTTTATTTTGATGACGCCGAGTTTGAGCGAGGAATCTTGGGACATGTGGTCTTCACCTCACAGCCGGTGGGAAAGAATCGGGAAGGGACTCGGACAGAGTGTGAGGGAGTCTCCTGTAGATGGCGTCATATCCGCATTACCCTCGATTTCCGGTTTTATTTTGATGACGCCGAATTTGAGCGAGGAATCTTGGGACATGTGGTCTTCACCTCACAGTCGGTGGGAAAGAATCGGGAAGGGACTCGGACAGAGTGTGAGGGAGTCTCCTGTAGATGGCGTCATATCCGCATTACCCTCGATTTCCGGTTTTATTTTGATGACGCCGAATTTGAGCGAGGAATCTTGGGACATGTGGTCTTCACCTCACAGTCGGTGGGAAAGAATCGGGAAGGGACTCGGACAGAGTGTGAGGGAGTCTCCTGTAGATGGCGTCATATCCGCATTACCCTCGATTTCCGGTTTTATTTTGATGACGCCGAATTTGAGCAAGGAATCTTGGGACATGTGGTCTTCACCTCACAGTCGGTGGGAAAGAATCGGGAAGGGACTCGGACAGAGTGTGAGGGAGTCTCCTGTAGATGGCGTCATATCCGCGTTACCCTCGATTTCCGGTTTTATTTTGATGACGCCGAGTTTGAGCGAGGAATCTTGGGACATGTGGTCTTCACCTCACAGTCGGTGGGAAAGAATCGGGAAGGGACTCGGACAGAGTGTGAGGGAGTCTCCTGTAGATGGCGTCATATCCGCATTACCCTCGATTTCCGGTTTTATTTTGATGACGCCGAATTTGAGCGAGGAATCTTGGGACATGTGGTCTTCACCTCACAGTCGGTGGGAAAGAATCGGGAAGGGACTCGGACAGAGTGTGAGGGAGTCTCCTGTAGATGGCGTCATATCCGCGTTACCCTCGATTTCCGGTTTTATTTTGATGACGCCGAATTTGAGCGAGGAATCTTGGGACATGTGGTCTTCACCTCACAGTCGGTGGGAAAGAATCGGGAAGGGACTAGGACAGAGTGTGAGGGAGTCTCCTGTAGATGGCGTCATATCCGCGTTACCCTCGATTTCCGGTTTTATTTTGATGACGCCGAATTTGAGCGAGGAATCTTGGGACATGTGGTCTTCACCTCACAGTCGGTGGGAAAGAATCGGGAAGGGACTCGGACAGAGTGTGAGGGAGTCTCCTGTAGATGGCGTCATATCCGCATTACCCTCGATTTCCGGTTTTATTTTGATGACGCCGAGTTTGAGCGAGGAATCTTGGGACATGTGGTCTTCACCTCACAGCCGGTGGGAAAGAATCGGGAAGGGACTCGGACAGAGTGTGAGGGAGTCTCCTGTAGATGGCGTCATATCCGCGTTACCCTCGATTTCCGGTTTTATTTTGATGACGCCGAGTTTGAGCGAGGAATCTTGGGACATGTGGTCTTCACCTCACAGTCGGTGGGAAAGAATCGGGAAGGGACTCGGACAGAGTGTGAGGGAGTCTCCTGTAGATGGCGTCATATCCGCGTTACCCTCGATTTCCGGTTTTATTTTGATGACGCCGAATTTGAGCGAGGAATCTTGGGACATGTGGTCTTCACCTCACAGTCGGTGGGAAAGAATCGGGAAGGGACTCGGACAGAGTATGAGGGAGTCTCCTGTAGATGGCGTCATATCCGCATTACCCTCGATTTCCGGTTTTATTTTGATGACGCCGAATTTGAGCGAGGAATCTTGGGACATGTGGTCTTCACCTCACAGCCGGTGGGAAAGAATCGGGAAGGGACTCGGACAGAGTGTGAGGGAGTCTCCTGTAGATGGCGTCATATCCGCATTACCCTCGATTTCCGGTTTTATTTTGATGACGCCGAATTTGAGCGAGGAATCTTGGGACATGTGGTCTTCACCTCACAGTCGGTGGGAAAGAATCGGAAAGGGACTCGGACAGAGTGTGAGGGAGTCTCCTGTAGATGGCGTCATATCCGCATTACCCTCGGTTTCCGGTTTTATTTTGATGACGCCGAATTTGAGCGAGGAATTTTGGGACATGTGGTCTTCACCTCACAGTCGGTGGGAAAGAATCGGGAAGGGACTCGGACAGAGTGTGAGGGAGTCTCCTGTGGATGGCGTCATATCCGCGTTACCCTCGGTTTCCGGTTTTATTTTGATGACGCCGAGTTTGAGCGAGGAATCTTGGGACATGTGGTCTTCACCTCACAGCCGGTGGGAAAGAATCGGGAAGGGACTCGGACAGAGTGTGAGGGAGTCTCCTGTAGATGGCGTCATATCCGCATTACCCTCGGTTTCCGGTTTTATTTTGATGACGCCGAATTTGAGCGAGGAATCTTGGGACATGTGGTCTTCACCTCACAGTCGGTGGGAAAGAATCGGGAAGGGACTCGGACAGAGTGTGAGGGAGTCTCCTGTAGATGGCGTCATATCCGCATTACCCTCAGTTTCCGGTTTTATTTTGTAGAAACCATGGAAACACCAAAAACTCTTTATTATACATTACATGTTTTATTAGAGAAGGGAACATCTGTTCTGATACTTTTATAGACAGAAAACTAATAATTGTAATATAGCTCAACACGTGTAGTCTTATAGTTTAAATATAATTTTCTTGATTTTTTTTTTTGCGATGCTATACTATTTTTGTCAAGTAGCTAACATATCATAACCAGATGCAGCTTTATTTTTCGTAACTATAATGCAGAATTTTCTCTGTCATACAATAAGTTTTAAAACTAATTCCATGCTATTTATTAATACAAGTTATCGATCTATCTTACGAATTTTAGCGAACGCTCAGAGTAGCGTTATAACATCATCTTCAACTCACTCAAATAATATGATAAACGGAGCTGCGTTTCCTCACACTCATGACCGGAAAAGCGGAAGCGGCGACTGTGTCATAATAAAAGTCCCGCCGCTCTCGAGGCGCGTGTCGTTCGTCTCTCGTTATCAATCGTCTCGTTCAGCTCCACAACACTCTCGCTCCTGCTCTGCTTCAAACTACAGTAACGTTAATAATCGAATCCGTGAACGTGATTTCTGTCTCGATTCTTTTCCACTGGCTGTGAGGTGAAGACCACACGTCCCAAGATTCCTCGCTCAAACTCGGTATCATCAAGCTACGCCTTTATTTTGAATAGGCGCCCTCTAGTGGACGGAAAAGTACATACTGCACCTTTAAGTGAATAAAGCATAGTCAAAAACATTTAAATATTTTTCAAACGGTATTACATTAACATGGATTGCGGTGCGACAACGGAGCTGGCATGTCTGTGGTTGAGAAGTGATTCCCAGTTGCTTCTAGTCTCTATCTAGGTCTAGCTTAATCCAGAGAGTCTCTGTGTGTGAAGTGTCGAGATCTCGCTGATAACAATGACCTAGCAGGAGTCTGCGGTTGGAAAACATGAAACAGAAGGGAAGCGGGGTCGTAAATCCAATTTCGACAGGCATGGGAATCAATGGACGGATCAGAGCAAGTGATGAGAATCTTCCAGAAGGACAAAGGTCAGGCTCACGGCAGATGAATACCCTGCTGAAAAACCAGTTCTCAAGCAGAACGGAGCTGGTGAAGCTGGTTCAGGAGTTGATGAACATTGAAGACACTACCGTTTAAAGCGACCGCACCAGTGATGACACTCTCCAGCTTGTTTGCAGGATGACAAGACGAGGTGTTTTTCCAGCTGGCCAATCATGCAGGCCTTTCTCTCAGGATGGCGGGCATTTCCTCAACACTGAGGTTTAGGAAGGACCCCTTTGACGCTGACCAGCTTACATGAGGTGAACCAAAGACTCTAGATTTACAATATATTACGTATGAATGGGAGAAAGTGCAACACGCAATATGGCGGAAGAAACCTCGCCTTCTAAATAAAAGAGCCGTTCACAAAGTCATTGCGTCACTTGAGCATAAGAATTCATGGGACAGTTCATGTCAGATGGTGTTACTGATGTGATATATGATAATTAATTGTGCGTTTGGCAAACAGATCCTAGGATTCACCCATTCAATAGTAGATCAAATTTATCTCGGATGCTGAAATGGCCGTCTGGAGGCATTGCAAATGTGCTTTCTTTGTGCATTTGGATGTGACATCTCTTTAAGACGAGGAAGACTACAGAAATGAACCTGCTCCAGTAAGAGTTTGGTATAAAGTGTTCTGAGTGTTGTTAACTGTTCAATCTTGACCTCTGCAAGCCCTGACGGGCGGTGATGTGGATCGACTCCAGAACGAGGATCGACTTAAAATCTACGGTAGCCAAGAGAGCTCAAAGCTCTGCAAATAAGAAAAAAACCGTGATCATCAGTTTGACAACACATGTGCTGCAAATCCTCACAACACATGCAAACACAAAAAGCGCTGCAAATACACAAACCACAACGGAAATGTTTCAAGGGGGACCCCAAAAAGTGACGGACCCTACTAGGACGTGCGTCCAAAACCAGTTCAACTCCCCCTTCACTCATTCACTGATCCCTATATAGTGAACGGCATTTGAGTGCACAATGTGTTCACAATCATGAAATACTATAAAAACTGCAAACAAAAATAAACAACTGTACATTATTTCATGTATTTATTATTTTTAATAAAGTGTTTTTCACAGATGACGTGGTCGTCGAGCGCCTCAGGCGGCCATTACCATGACGTCACATTAGTACAGATGATTAACGAATAT
This sequence comes from Opsariichthys bidens, assembly GCA_037194245.1. Taxonomy (NCBI): domain Eukaryota; kingdom Metazoa; phylum Chordata; class Actinopteri; order Cypriniformes; family Xenocyprididae; genus Opsariichthys; species Opsariichthys bidens. The sequence goes on from CM074279.1 coordinate 1,033,633, forward strand.
TTTTAAATCATCCACTAAATGATCATCTCTTAAAGTTGAATGAGTGAACAACAATGCCACATATTAAAACACTTTTCTGTTACTGAAACACATGACATGGAGTTCATGCCTACATAATAGATTTTAATATTTTTTAGTTTGTGCTGCTGTCAAGTAGGGTCCGTCACTTTTTGGGGTCCCCCTCGAAACATTTCCGTTGTGTTTTGTGCAATTTGCAGGGCATTTTTGTGTTTGCAGTGCGTTTTTGTATTTGCAGGGCGTTTTTGTGTTTGCATGTGTTGTGAGGATTTACTTTTTTACTAATTTGTGTTGTCAAACTGATGATCACGTTTTTTTAATTTGCATGTGCTTTTCTATCGGCCACCGTAGAAATCCCTCTCTCCTGCGTCTGTCGCAGAGACAGCGTGACTCTCGTATAGTTTTATCCTAAATGCCGCTTATTAGTAATAAAATAACAGCCGTTTACTTTCTGATTATATACATATCTCCATGCCAGCTTTGTTATTTCATAGGTTTTATAGGCTGTTAATTTGGCTTGTGTCCTGATTTGTGTTCCTAACTAAAAGGACTCCCAACAAGAATAAACTCAAGTGTAAATTTAGACTAGACATTATTTTTCTAATCTTGAACTTTTTGTGCGATTACAAAAGATGACAATGCGATTATATATCGTCCTCACCTGATTTATTAGATGAATGAGATTAATTCATAAAAGAATTTCTCTCGTTTAACTCTTTAAAAGGCTTTTTATCATGACTTTTCCCTCTTTAAAATGAGGTTGCATTGGCAACAACTGGGAAACGAACCTGACGGACCATTTCAAGGTAATTCTTCTAAACGGGACTAATTTGGCCAATCAGACTACAAGTGCTGTTTAGATTAACGTAGTTTTAGGCTACATTTAGTGTAATAATGCCGATGATCTTGTATTCTTATATCGCAGACTGAGCTTGACTTAAAATAAATGGAGCAAATGGAGACGATTCCTGGCAGTTGGGAATGGGAGTCAATTTAGATCTGATATTTATGCATTTAATATTATTATTATTATTATTATTATTATTTAATTTATCAGTATGGTATGAAACTTATTGACCTTTGTCCCTCTTGCTATGTGAATACACAAAAATTTGGGGGTGGTTACAATTTACAAATCAGCCATGATGCAATAAATAAATAAATTATACCATCAAGAGACCAAAACAGACACACACACTCCGAAACACACACACACACAAACTGTGACAGAGCAAAATTTTGTCAAATTTGTGAAATAAAATCAATAATTCAGCCACAATGCCAGGAAAAAAAAGCATACAGCAATGAAGGGGTTAAAGACAAATATACACACACACACACACACACATGTTGTGTTTCCATGGTTTATGGGGTCATTCCATAGGCGTAATGGTTTTTATACTGTACAACCTGTACATTCTGTCCCCCCACCCCTAAACCTACCCATCACAGAACATGTTCTGCTATTTTAGATTTTCAAAAAAGATCATTCTGTATGATTTATAAGCTTGTTTCCTCATGGGGACCAACAAAATGTCCCCACAATGTCAAGATTTACTAGTTTTACTATACCTGTGGGGACATTTGGTCCCCATAACGTAGGTAATACCCCCCCCCCCACACACACACACACGTTGTGTTTTCATGGTTTATGGGGACATTCCATAGGCGTGATAGTTTTTATACTGTACAACCTGTACATTCTGTCCCCCTACACTCCCCCCACCCCTAAACCTACCCATCACACAAAATGTTCTGCTATTTTACATTTTTTAAAAAGATAATTCTGTATGATTTATAAGCTTGTTTCCTCATGGGGACCAAAAAAAGGTCCCCACAATGTCAAGATTTACTAGTTTTACTATACTTGTGGGGACATTTGGTCCTCATAATGTAGGGAATACACACACACACACACTGGGTTTTCATGTTTTGGGGCATGTTGTGTAATAAAATGAAATCCCCCAACATTACAAATTATTAAAAAAAAAAAAAAAAAATCATATTAAATATCGGTCATTCCTTTGATTAAAATACAATTATTATTATTACAATTATACTTTTTTTTTAGTTAAGGATGATTATTCAATTCAATTTGTTGGAATTTCCAAAATCTTTTTTTTTTTTTTTTTTAAAAAAGGGCTTAATTATTGTTGTTATTATTATTTTTTGAGTGTACGATTATTGTGTCCAGGTGTATTTGGACCCGTGAACGAACCGAACGAACAGTACCAGAGGGCGAGAGCCTTTTAGGAGACCGACCATGTGACGCCGTTGATACTAAACGTAAAATATTACAGATCTCCGGCACAAATAAGCTTTAAAACTGTCCTCTGAAAACCAATCATCAGTCTGCAGCACTCAAATCATTACGTGCCCGTGATCATCAAATGACCCAGCACTGTCCATTAAAAAGAAACGGCCATGTTTCGGGGCTGGCAGGAGCCTACGAAAGCTTTTTTATGGCGGGAAGAAGGAAACAAAATGAGTGTGTGTTTATAGGAGAGTGGGAGAGACAAATAGAGATACAGACATGGAAAAAGGCTTTATTGGATATATTATGGGTGTTATTTTCTAAAACAATGTTACTTACTCCTGATGAGGTCCTGCAGTCCTCGACCATGGTCATCGCCATAGTAACCGCCGTGTTTGAGGAAGCGTCATGGCTTAAATGCACCGCGGTCATTGAGAGAAATGGGCCAGAAACAGGTAATGGCAGGCTTCACTACTTCCGAGACAGTGCCATAACGCCACTTAACTGCTCTCCTCCACCGATGGAAAACACCACGGTCGTCAAGGTAAAGTCATTACGGGCAGTTTTGCGAGTGAAATAATTTCTTCCGTTTCGTTAAGTCACTCGTCGTTAAGCTTCTGCCAAAATAAAGCATGTGTTTCTGTGCGGCAGTGACAGAGAGAGCAGGTATCACCCCTGTGAAATCTGCCTCGCATCGGACAGCAGCTTATATTGATCTGTGGGGTTTTGTCACAGATTTGCATTGCGGACAGCGCTTGTTTGTGCCACCGTGACACGAACCGAAGGCCAAAACGACGACTGTGACGAATGAGCCTGATATCTCGCCCCTCCGACTGACTGACAGGCAAAACAAGTCAAAAACGTTGAATTTGAGGTTCATTAAGCCCTCGTCTGCTTCAAAATAGCAATTGAGCCTTCGCAAAGCCCCGCCCCCTAGTTACTGTTGCTATGTCCGCTCTCATGCCACACATCATGTTCTCACGAAGTGGATCAAAGAGGACACTGACAACGTATGAAACAGTTTCATATTTAAAATATTGCAGTTTAATCAGTAAATAGCGTCTGGTGTGTGTTTAATGTGTCTGGAGCTCCTCGATCATCTCTTCATACTAGTTCATTTATAGCATCAAATGAAACAACATTCCTTCTGACGTTCATTCATGTTTAAGACGTGATTCAAGTTCACCAACGTTCATCTACTAACTCCCCTGACCGCTTTGACGGGGTTATGATTGGTCAGATCGCCTGTCAATCAAACTGAAGTATCTAAAAGTATTTTTAACAAGTTTGGTATCGTTTTAAAGCGCAGAATTCCAACTTTGCAAATATTCATAGCTAATTTGTGATGGTAAGAGTCTGAACTGATGAAATGTGATTTTCAAACTGGATCGTTCTCACGCTGACTGACAGATCCGAAGCACCCTCAGACATCACGCGATTCACGCACAATTACAGTACAGCAATATTGATAAAAATATATTTTTCCAGTAGATGTTTGGTGTTGACGAGGTGTGGGCCAAATGTGGTGTTGAAACTTAAAGTATGATTGCGAAGTGACTTTGTTTTGGAAGCTTCTGAAAACTCGATTTTTCTGATTCCAACAAATCATACATCATTTTGAGACCTCATTTTTGAAAATTTGCTGATTGCGACTCTTTTTGCCAGGACGGGTCACACGTGTTTCATGATGCTCCAGTTTGGTTGCGTTTGATCATGTTGCAGCACAATGGTTTCATTCCAGAAACCAGCAATGAAGAGAAATGTTACAAAAATAGAATGTTCAGATAAATAAAGGCGGTTTTGAAACGATGTCACACAGCCTTTTTTTTCTTAGTGTTTTCAACTTCCTTTTGTGGAAAGAAAAGGTTCAATATACGGAACCATCGATGCCTCATACAAATACTTCCTAACTGTCGAACACTCCCTCGGTACGCTCCGCTTTTAGGTTCTCAAGCCATATTTTTGCTGTGCACAACCAAAGCAGACCAAACTGCAACATTCATGGGACATTTTAAAGGGGTCATATGATGCTTTTCCTTTCATTTGTGCATGTATGTGCATTACAAAGCTCATAGTCTCACACTAAGAGATTTCCTCCTTCGAACACAAAACGCTGATCCAGACCTGCCTAAATCGTCTGCGACTCAAAGGCAAAGACAAGAAAATGGATCAAATTAGAAATCAGAGGTTAAGTCAAGTCAGACACAGCTGTTGCATTTATACATGCCTTATAACAGCCGCGATTATGTTAAGGGGCGTTACATTTCCGTCACACATTGGCCAATCAGAGCACTCTGACCTTTTCGGAAGGACACTGGAAATATGATGTGAAGTATGTGAAAAATAATGTTTTTTGTACATTAAAGCATGTTAACCTGTTACGCTGATAAACAAAACAATGAACTTTTTTAAAAATATCTTTAATCTGTATGTTTGAGAAAAATTCCTGTCCCTTTTCCTTTGATCTCTGTCGCTTACTAATATGGAATAAACACTTTACTTGAAACGTTTTGCGTGGCGATATTTTGTTGCGGCAATGAGGTTTATAAAAAGTTGCAAGGGGATGCGCTAAGAACGTGAAAATGTTGAAGTACGTGTATTTGTTTTTAGGAGTGTGATATAAAAACCTACAAAGAAAAAAAAAATTGCACACTGTTCTCTTCACAACACATTTTTATTTCAATATATCATTAGGATTCATTAAAGGTGCATTAAGCGATTTCTGAGGAACGCTGTTGATATTTGAAAATCAGCAAAACAAACACGCCCCTATCCTTGATAGCTCCGCCCCCAAATTCACATGCAACACAGGCATGAGTGGACACGCCCCTTACTGCTGATTGGCTACAAGAGTGATTTGATGCACTTTCAACAGCATTTCTCAGAAATCGCTCACCGCGCCTTTAACTAACGATTGAATTAACTAATTTAATAATCACCTATAATACAGCGCTCATTTATTCATCAAATTCGGTGAAAATCATGACGTTCGCGTAATATCTTGATATCTTTATGTCTTATAGTTGCATTTAGCAGATTAGAGCAATGATACAAGCAAACAAGTAGTTGAGATTTGCTACATAGTATATATATATATGTTATCCATCACAAGTACACTGAATGAGTGTATGAGTTTAAATCAGTGAACGATAGTTTTATTAGGACTTAATATAGACAGAAGCAGCTTGGCCATTCAGCCAAATAATGCATGACAGGGAAAATAATACACGTTATGACCAACATGAGGGTGAGAAAGTGACAGAAACATCTCTTTACGTGAACATTGCATTACGAGGACATCAGAAGTCTGTCTGATGTCTTTAAAGCGCATTGAGGCCTTGAGAAATGACAAGGAGCTGCAGTTAATTAACATTTAGGATAAGCTGTTCAGTTGTCACACGGTACGCCAGGTTTATTTATAGCCAAGGGTTAATTAAACTAAGCTGTTGCTTTTGTTTCCTCAAAAGTTTCCTTTTTTTAATTCTCTCTTTTCATATTTCACTCTCTTATGCTGTTCCGTGTATAAACGAATGACGACTGGAGGGTTTGCATTAGCGGCGCATGAATCTATAGTGCTGACGTCTCGTAATGTACGAGTCATTCATTCTGAGGGGATTTCACGTTCATTTTAAAATGCGTGTGGAGACTCTGAATCTGATTCAGAGCATTAGGACTCGTGCCATAAAACGCATATGAATGATGAATCAAGTCAAGATCACTCATACATTGCTGCAACCACTTTTCATTAAAGGCACAATATGTAAGATTTTTGGATTAACATATGCAAAAACCACTAGAACAGTGTAATATATTTATATTTTACTTCCAAGTCTTTGAATCGGCCCGTGTCATTGCGTCACCTGTCAACGACGTCATTTCCATGTTACCCTCCATTTCTGCTTCCGTAGAAACTATGGAAACGCTAAAAATGCTTTAATATATTTTATGTTTTATTAGTGTCAGGGTTTTGTCTGTTCATCTGTTCCCCAGTCCTGTCATTTGTCACATGCGTTCTTGGTTTTTGAGTTTCCCAGTCGCCTTATGAGCTGTGTGTTGTAATTCCACCGGTGCCAATCCTCACGTGTTCCTGTGTATTTATACCCTCGGTGAACGTCGTTAACGTTGCTTGTACGTTCCTGATTCTGCAATTAAACTGTATTATATTTAGTTTTCTCTCTCCGTGCGCTGATTCCGGCACACACACACACTGTGAGGTGAGCAAACTCACAGAAAACGAACCGGTCAACTCGGGTTAGTTTTATCGTCTGAATCGGTTTCTTGATTTACCGTGAGCTTCACGAAGCTTTACAAATCTTTTGTTTGGAATCAGCGGTTCAGAGCGTGTATCAAACCGCCGAAGTCACGTGATTTCAGTAAACGAGGCTTCGTTACGTCATAAGCGTTTCGAAATTTCAATAGCTCACGTGACTTTGGCGGTCCGAACCACTGAATCGAATCAAAAGATTCGTAAAGCTTCGTGAAGCAGTGTTTTGAATCATCCATCACCAGACATTATTGAATATGTCGTTATTTTTATATTTTTTGCCGTCTCTTTATAACATTAAGGTTGAACCACTGTAGTCACATGACCTGTTTTTCATTTATAGCATCAAATAAACATGAACGAACATCAGAAGGAATGTTGTTTCAAGACGTGATTCAAGTTCACCAACGTTCATCTACTGACTCCCCTGACCGCTTTGACCCACAAAATGGGTTATGATTGGTCAGATCGCCTGTCAATCAAACTGCAGGCTTGTGTGTTTATGCCTGAAATCTATATATAATATGCATTTGTATATGTTTCTTTTTTCATTTGCTGTTTCTTGTAGTGATGCTACTGTAGCAGAAAGTGCAAAACTTCCCCTTAAAGTTTGAAAAGCGTAATAAACATGCATTTAAATTAAGTATGACTGGCTATGCATTCATTACCAAGTCGAAACAAATATATTAAACATATTAAGATAAATTTGGTATTAAAACAACGCAATTTGCCATTCAAGTGCTGTCAAACTGACAGGCGGCTGTGGATTTTTTTCCAAGCATGTGTATCATAAAATGTTATTAATTGTTTGGCCAAGTTATTAATGTAAACACAGTCTGACATGTTGACTGTAAACCTGATAAAATCAGCCGCTAATAGACGTCTATTCTGCTGTTAAAATAAAATCTCTCCCTTTTCATCGTTTATTAGGTAAATAAAGGATGCATTCCATTTTTTGATTCAATATGTATATTCATTTTATATGCATGCGACGTATGTTATTTAAAAATGTTGTTTATTATGCTATTAAGCTGGCTATTATACGTTTTTACACATTGCGACCTGAAATACACGAGTTTTAACACACTGCAGAGACATCAGGTGGTGTTTGTCAGAGCGAGAGCCGTTCTTCCCCGCTGACGAGTGTCGGGACGTCCACAGCTGCATTATCCTTCAATTTAGCAGGATCAAAACACAACAGTCCAACAATAAGCTTACAGAAAAACACGAGGACTCGAGCGCTGGCTGGCTGACGTGGGAGCGTCGGTTCTCTTGGCTATTCTAATCTTCTTTTGTCACGGTGGCTTTTCCCATTTCCCTCCCTCACTGCTGCATGTGAGGTTTGTCATGACAACCAATTAAACATAGCAAGAAGAACAAGCCTAAGTAAAGCAATTAAGTGCTGATGCCGAATTGCGTGCTCACGGCTGTGACTGATATTTAATTTTTCTGCTTACTTGAAGAGGAGTAATTAGAGGAAAAGAATCCAGTGGAAAGACTGAGAGAGTTGAGTCAGACTCTGCTGAACACTTTACAAACATGAGATACAGTAAAACTCAACAATTTGCAAGTTCAAGTAATATTTTATCCAAAAACGGAACGATTATGTCGTGTCGTTCCGGAACCATTTGAGGAACACAAATGGAGAGTCTGGATTTGTATGACTTCAGACTGAGTCATGCAGCGACAAAGACTATTTTAATGATTTCTTGTCCTTTTGGAGCAGCCCTTGGTCACTATGACCTGTGGATTCATTGAAATCCATTGAAATCTAACAGCTGTTCGGTTGACCTTACGACAGCGGTTACTTAACCATGAACTCAAAATGGACAAATCTTGTATTTTCTTCATGGAATATTGTGGTGTTTATTCTAAATGATTTATCGATGCACATCATTAATTGATATTCCTGGTCATTTTGAATTGGAATAACTTTTGTGTAGCAGCGACAGACGAGGGAGGAACAATCTGTTACCAGGGCTGTGGGTTACTTATAAAACGTATTTCACTACAGATGACAAAATACATGCTTTAAAAAGTCATTTGTAACGTATTTCGTTACATTACTCAAGTTTAGTAACTTCATCTAAATACTTTAGAATACTTTGGAATACTAATAAGTGTGGAACAAACACAAAAAAGGTCATTGACTTTTTCCCTCAGAATTGCGTGATATAAAGTTGCAGTTCTGAGTTATAAAGTCAGAATTATGAGATATAAACTGACAATATTGAGAAAAGTCAGAATTATGAGATATAAACTGAAAATATTGAGAAAAGTCAGAATTATGAGATATAAACTGAAAATATTGAGAAAAGTCAGAATTATGAGATATAAACTCACAATATTGAGAAAAGTCAGAATTATGAGATATAAACTCACATACTAATTTCACAATTGCAAGAAAAAAAGTCAGTATTGCAAGTTTAAATCTCCCAATTCTGACTTTATAACTTGCAATTGTGAGTTTAAATCTCGCAATTCTGAGAAAAAGAAGTCAGAATTGTGAAACACAAACTCACAATTGTGAGGGAAAAAACAAATCATTATTATGAGAAAGTTTCTCATTATCATGACTCCCGGAATATTTTTTTTCCCTCAACAGTGGCGGGAAGGTGCTTCCATACAATCGCACACCATGGGAGAAGTGAAAAGCAGATTTCCCGAAGGCTCACCCCTCAAACGATCACAAATTCGCGCATGAGTAAATGTCTCCTATCTGTTTCCCCAGTTGTGCTTTTATTTATTTTCAAGAGTCAATAGAGAGTTTATGGATCCTGCAGGTTTGTTAAGCTTAATGGGCTTTTCATTGATTGAGCTGCTTGTGTACCTACTTGGTGGACGAGAACGAGCGATATTCTTTTAAATAAGGACATCTAGGCACCTTTTGCTCGCTGGTTTTATAGCTCAGGTTGTGTTTAATGCACGGTTTGTTTTGAGTGCCTTTATGAGAGCGTTATTTATTCTGATTAAGCGTGGACTCTGAAGAGGGTATTGAACCAGCGTCTTTCATCAGAGTGTGCCAACAGGATTCGGCTCGATAATGAAATTGTCTTTCCTTGTGCCGCCGCGGAACCGCATGTAGTTTTAGTATTAGTAACATCCCAGACAATTTTATTCCCTTAGCCCTTCACACTGGCTAATGAGGATCTGCTGACCGACCGCGGCTGAAGGAGAGGGAGCACGTTGTTCATTCAGTTCGGCGTGTGAGTCAGTGCCGTTACACAACCAGAGAACTTTGAACGTCTTCAGTATAGAGTGCGCATACCTTGCAAAGCATGCAAGTGCATGAGCGGATGACCGACTGCGTTTGCGCAGATCTGCGCATGTCAGCGATCGAGAAAGAGGTCGTCCAGGGACACGTCCCTCCGGACGGACGGCCTCACACCTCTCTGCTAAGAGCTCCTCCTGTCAGAGAGCCTCAGTGTCACTGTTGCTTCTTCACAGACCTGCGGGCTTGACCTCTGACCTTTGCTTTAATGACAGCCGAACTGGAGCCGACATGGACTCCACAGGTTTGAGTAAAACCTGGTGATCATGTTATCATTTACTTTATATATATACATACACACAGTACCGGTCACTATTTTATAAGAATTCTGCTATTCTGCTCATCAAGCCTGCATTTATTTGATAAAAATCACAGAAAAAGAGTAATAATATCATTGCAATTTAAAATAATGTTTTTTTTATTTTCATATACTTTGAAGGGTAATTTATTCCTGAATGTTCAGCATCATTCCTCACATGATCCTTCAGAAATCATTCGGATGTGATGATTTATTATCAATGTTGGAAACACTTAATACATTTTTTAAAACCAATTTTATATGACTTTTTTCAGGATTCTTTGATGGATAAAAAGTTGAAGAAGAACAGCATTTATTTCAATTAGAAATCTTTTGTCACGATATACACTACCGTTCAAATGTTTGGGGTCAGAGTTTTATTTTTTGCTTTTTTTTTTTTTTTTTTTTGGAAAGAAATTAATAGTTTTATTCAGCAAGGATAAAAAAAAGGGAAAAGAAATAGTAAACACATATTGTCATAAAGGATTTCTATGTTGAATAAATGCTTTTTATTCATCAATGAATCCTGAAAAATGTATCACAGGTTCCAAAAAAAAAAAAAAAAAAAAAAAAAAAAATTAAGCAGCACAACTGTTTCCAGCATTGATAATAAATCATCACATCCGAATGATTTCTGAAGGATCATGTGACACTGAAGACTGGAGGAATGATGCTGAACATTCAGCTTTGATCACTGGATATAAATTACATTTCAAAGTATATTAAAATAGAAAACCATTAGATTAAATTGTAATTATATTTTACAATATTACTGTTTTTTTCTGTATTTTTGATCAGATAAATGCAGCCTTGATGAGCATATGACTTTTCAAAAACATTCAATTAGTAATGTTTCCAAACTTTTGTACACTCACACACACACACACACACACACACACACACGTTGTGTTTTCATGGTTTATGGGGACATTCCATAGGCGTAATGGTTTTTCTACTGTACAAACTGTACATTCTGTCCAACCCCTAAACCTATTTTACATTTTCAAAAATTCTGTATGATTTATAAGCTTGTTTCCTCATGGAGACCAACAAAATGTCCCCACAAGATCCAAATTTACTAGTATTACTATACTTGTGGGGACATTTGGTCCCCGTAATGTAGGGAATACCCACACACACACACACACACACGTTGTGTTTTCATGGTTTATGGGGTTATTCTATAGGCGTAATGGTTTTTATACAGTACGAAAACTCACAATTACCCATCACAGAAAATGTTCTGCTATTTTAGATTTTTAATAAAACATGGTTTAGTGTGTTTTTAAAGCTATTTGAGATATGAGGACGCATGAAATGTCCTCCTATTTCATGTTTATGTAGTAATACCATCTCACACCCATGACATTATACACATTCGTGTCCTCATAAAACACACACACACACACACATACGTATATATAACATTTATAACACACTTTCCATTTCTGGCTCGGTTCCTTTTGTCCATTGTTTTATAAACAGGCTTGTCAGTGCCGGCTGAGCAAACAGCCAGTGTCTGTACTGCGGCGAGGAGAGTGGAAACCTACTTAAGCTTTGCGCCTTTGGGTCGTCTGTAGACAAAAACCCTGTTTGCTTTTCTAATGGAGTGTGTTCTTACGCTGGGTCAGGTGCGGCCTCTGTGATGGGTTAAGTACAGCGCAGGCAGAGAACAGGGTATCATTACCATTTCTGCTAATGTAATTTGAAGGTGGAAAAGAACATCACCCACACACGGCTCTGGTGAGTTGCAGCACTCGCGCCAATGCGAGCGTCAGCTTCGACCCAAACCACAGGTCAGATGTCTGACTTTTCTAAATGATTTCTGTCGTTAACCGGAGCGTTATTTCACCATCTTGATTTCCGTAATGCTGACAAATGATCAGTCGGCCTGTGTTTATTATCTAGCGTCAAAAGGCCCATTTTCTTGATCTTTCAAAACAACTTTTGGGTGTCTTTGTACGGTTGAATCCTCCTGCAATTTCATAACTTAAACATCCCAGTTTAAAAATGTCTCGCTTTGATCTGTGATGTCAGACGTGCAAACACATTTGCATATGGCAGAGCAAGACATCAGCGAATAGTTTTACATAATCACAATATAGGCTCCGCCCACTGTCTTAACAGCTGACATTTGCCTACACTGGTTTGTGATTGTCGAGGTGAAAGTAAATAGAAACCAGTAAAATCCATTAATTAAAAAAAAAATCCATGTCATGACCCCTTTAAATTGTCTCCAGGGCTGGGTGGGTTACTTTTAAAATGTATTTCACTACAGATTGCAAAATACATGCTTTAAAAAGTCATTTGTAACGTTTTTCGTTACATTACTCAAGTTTAGTGACTTCATCTAAATACTTTAGAATACTTTGAATACTAATAAGTGTGAAACAAACACAAAAAAGGTCATTGAGAGTTTTTATCTCACAATTCTGACTTTTTCCTTCAGAATTGTGTGATATAAAGTTGCAATTGAGAGTTATAAAGTCAGAATTATGAGATATAAACTCACAATATTGAGAAAAGTCAGAATTATGAGATATAAACTCATACTAAATTCATAATTGCAAGAAAAAAGTCAGTATTGTAAGTTTATATCTCCCAATTCTGACTTTATAACTTGCAATTGTGAGTTTAAATCTTGCAATTCTGAGAAAAAGAAGTCATGATTGTGAAACACAAACTCACAATTGTGAGGAAAAAACAAATAGTGAGAAAAAGTCACAGTGACGAGTGAATTATAAAATGACTCTCAAAACATGAAAACAGTCGTGGATCATCAGGTCATGACAGGACAGTTCAGTTGTTTTTATAAATTCAGTCATTTTGTCTTGTTCAGGACAGAACTAAATAAAAATAACAACATTTTTATGATCCTCTTAAAAGTATTAAATGTTGGTGAAACTGAACTCGTCTTTTTCAGACGGTCAGAGTCAGAGAATCACCAATCGCTGTTTAAATGACATTAAAACTCAAAGTAAAAACTAAAACACTTTTCAGATGGAACTGTAATCTGATTACCACCCATTTAAAATCAAATACAGTCACTCAAATGTTCTATTTTAAATACGTCACTAAGTTACTTGTATTTCGTCACTCCTCAACCCTGATCGTCTCTTATATTATTTTTGACCTGTAGACTTTCTTTGTAAATGCATTGCTGTAAACACAATTTACTTCATGTGAATTATGGATGCACTCTTGGCTCCTTTTATTTTAAGGTGCTTTCATTTAAGCAAGCATCTTATCATCCACCTAACAGGATATTACTGTTTTGATTTGTTTTTTATCTGCAGAATGAGATTCTTTCCTCGGAGGGTGTTCTCAGATGTCAGTTTGACGGAGCGAGCCTGTCCACTGCGGTCACATTCCACCTACTTTTAAAGGAGTCATTTTCAAAGAGCAGCCCTAATGTGTCGTATTCTTTCATCCATGCACAACACAGATGGAGCTCGAAGGACGCTTCGCCTTTGAGTCGTTCCACCGGTGCTGTCTCAGAGTTATGACCAGCGCCGCCCTTCAGTGACTGCAGTGAAGCCTGTGCTGAATGAGAGCACAGTATAATGCGTTCACAGCACATGTGAAAGGGTCAGAACTCGTCTCACTGTGTGCGTTACTAACAGGGTTGGGGAGTAACGAAATACAAGTAACTTAGTGACGTATTTAAAATACAAGATTTGAGTGACTGTACTTCATTTTAAATGGGTGGTAATCAGATTACAGTTCCATCTGAAAAGTGTTTTAGATTACCAAAGTGATTACTTTGAGTTTTAATGTCATTTAAACAGCGATTGGTGATTCTCTGACTCTGACCGTCTGAAAAAGACCAGTTCAGTTTCACCAACATTTAATACTTTTAAGAGGATCATAAAAATGTTGTTATTTTTATTTAGTTCTGTCCTGAACAAGACAAAATGACTGAATTTATAAAAACAACTGAACTGTCCTGTCATGACCTGATGATCCACGACTGTTTTCATGTTTTGAGAGTCATTTTATAATTCACTCGTCACTGATACTTTTTCTCACTATTTGTTTTTTCCCTCACAATTGTGAGTTTGTGTTTCACAATTCTGACTTCTTTTTCTCAGAATTGCGAGATTTTCAGAATTGCAAGTTATAAAGTCAGAATTGGGAGATTTAAACTTGTAATACTGACTTTTTTTCTTGCAATTGTGAATTTAGTATGAGTTTATATCTCATAATTTTGACTTTTCTCAATATTGTGAGTTTTGTAACAGTTACCTTCTGTTACAAGGTTTATTTTGGGTGCTATGCTCATCCTGACCTCTAGGTGGCACCTGTGGCCTCACTATTTTCTGTATAAAACAGGAAGTAGTAGAGTAAGAAGTAGATTCCGTTTGAATCCCTGGTGACTTCATATTTGTACAGACTGCTGGTTGGAGAAACATTTAGTTTGCTGCTCAACCAAGATTTTGTGTTTGTCCCAATTCATGCTCATGGCAAGGAAGAATTGATGAACAACTTTGGGATTTCTTGGAGTGCGTGATTGTACCTGACCAAGGACTTTACCTAAAGCTTCCCGGCCTACCTCTGCAAGGAACTTCTAGTGCATCCAGCATCTCATCTACAGATAAGATTGTCAAACAACTGAACTGTATTACTTACCAAGAGCTTTTGTGGACATTCACACTGTTAAATGTTGCTGTAGATTTATCAGCACATTACTGTAAAAACCAACTGTACAATACTGTATTATTAATTACAGCAGAAGCACAGTCAAATTAGAAAATGCTGTAAAAATACAGTAAAATACTGTTTTGCACAATTACAGCACTCTTCTTGTGTACAGTAAATTAAATTACAGTACGATTACTGTATATGAAAAATACGGTAACTTGCTGGTAACCGTGCTGCCAGTACTGTACTGTAAAAATACAGGAAAATACTGTTTTGTACAATTACAGCACTCTTCTTGTGTACTGTAAATTAAATTACAGTACGATTACTGTATATGAAAAATACAGTAACTTGCTGGTAACCGTGCTGCCAGTACTGTACTGTAAAAATACAGGAAAATTGTTAACAGTGCAGTATTTGAACTTTACTCATCTATTTTGGACATTGTGGTTTACTTTTGTTTGGTGACTGTTTGCTGGGGTGATTTGTGTGTTTGGGAAGCATGTAATATGGGGTTTGTGAATGTTTGGTGTGGACAGTTTAATACAATTTGGAAAAGGGATATCCATTGTCTTTTTTTTTTTTCTCTCTTTTTATTAATTACTCAACTTTATTATGCTGTAACTTTTATAGGACCTCTTGCAAAAATGATTTCCCTCTCTTACCTGTAACAGACCTGGTTTAAAATAGTTGGGACAGTTATAGTTTATATCTCACAATTCTGACTTTTTAACTCACAATTGCAACTTTATATCATGCAATTGTGAGATAAAAACTTGCAATTACTATTTTTTTTTTATGTGTTTGTTTCACACTTATTAGTATTCTAAAGTATTTAGATGAAGTGACTAAACTTGAGTAATGTAACGAAATACGTTACAAATGACTTTTTAAAGCATGCATTTTGTAATCTGTAGTGAAATACATTTTAAAAGTAACATGCCCAGCTCTGGTTTCAAAGACGTCATATGATGATGTACATGATTGTATATTAAAAATTGCCCGACTGAAGGAATGAAATGCAACTTTGTCTCTGTAGGATTTGTTAGATGCCAAAGTCACGACTAAGTTATCCCCCACCCATTCTTAAATTTTTATAATCTTGGCGCTTTTAAAAATCTCCACTCTGATTGTCTTATTTATCAAAGCAATTCTCTTTGATTAGCCAAGACTTTTTCTCAATGTGAATTGTGTCCTGAGAAACTCCAGCTGACTCTGAATCACTCACTTCCCTCTCAGTCCATCAGCGGTTCATTCTTCAGAGCCACAAGCGTTCAGCGCTAAACAACACATGAGTGCTGCCAATTAGTCTGATTATGCATTACTCCCGTTTTCTTTTCATCAATTATCTTAAATTTGCATGCAGAGCATGTGAAGAATAATAATTGGGCATCATTTTCTGCAAACTCTTCCTTCTTTCTTTCTTTCTTTTTCTCTCTCTCTCTCTCTCTCTCTCTTTCTTTCTTTCCTTCTCTCTCTCTCTTTCTTTCTCTCTCTCTCTCTCTCTCTCTCTCTCTCTCGCTCTCTCTCTCTCTCTAAAATTGCTGAAAAGTAGATTTAATTTAAGAATTCAACTCAAGTAAGTTGGCAAAAATTGCCTCCCTTGTTAGATTCTCATGACTGTAATAATCATTTTGCTGTATTACGTATAAAAAATTGGTTCACACTTTATTGTAGGTGTTCTTAACTACTTTACTTACATCAAAAGATAAGTGCGATGTCCATGTTGTATTTCAAAACATTTGCGCCGTTATTAAGGAGGATTCTGATGGGGTTAGGAGAACAGGCAGGTTATATGGCAAGCCGTTTTGACTTTTATTCATTTTCAGGATATGAACTTGTGATATCAACAATTACATTTTCACTAGTTAAAATATTCATTCTTGATATCAGGAATTAGATTTCCACTAGTAACACTTATCAAGAAGTGTAGTTTATACTGGTGGAAATGTAATTTTTGATATGAAAAATTGTCATTGTTACTAGTGAAAATATTCAATATTGCGAGTTTATATCTCATAATTCTGACTTTTCTCAATATTGTCAGTTTATATCTCATAATTCTGACTTTTCTCAATATTTTCACTTTATATCTCATAATTCTGACTTTTCTCAATATTGTCAGTTTATATCTCATAATTCTGACTTTTCTCAATATTTTCACTTTATATCTCATAATTCTGACTTTTCTCAATATTGTGAGTTTATATCTCATAATTCTGACTTTTCTCAATATTGTCAGTTTATATCTCATAATTCTGACTTTTCTCAATATTGTCAGTTTATATCTCATAATTCTGACTTTTCTCAATATTTTCACTTTATATCTCATAATTCTGACTTTTCTCAATATTGTCAGTTTATATCTCATAATTCTGACTTTTCTCAATATTGTGAGTTTATATCTCATAATTCTGACTTTTCTCAATATTGTGAGTTTATATCTCATAATTCTGACTTTTCTCAATATTGTGAGTTTATATCTCATAATTCTGACTTTTCTCAATATTGCGAGTTTATATCTCATAATTCTGACTTTTCTCAATATTGTGAGTTTATATCTCATAATTCTGACTTCTCAATATTGTGAGTTTATATCTCATAATTCTGACTTTTCTCAATATTGTGAGTTTATATCTCATAATTCTGACTTTTCTCAATATTGTGAGTTTATATCTCATAATTCTGACTTTTCTCAATATTGTCAGTTTATATCTCATAATTCTGACTTTTCTCAATATTGCGAGTTTATATCTCATAATTCTGACTTTTCTCAATATTGTCAGTTTATATCTCATAATTCTGACTTTTCTCAATATTGTGAGTTTATATCTCATAATTCTGACTTTTCTCAATATTGTGAGTTTATATCTCATAATTCTGACTTTTCTCAATATTGCGAGTTTTTATCTCATAATTCTGACTTTTCTCAATATTGTGAGTTTATATCTCATAATTGTGACTTTTCTCAATATTGTCAGTTTATATCTCATAATTCTGACTTTTCTCAATATTGTCAGTTTATATCTCATAATTCTGACTTTTCTCAATATTGTGAGTTTATATCTCATAATTTTGACTTTTCTCAATATTGTCAGTTTATATCTCATAATTCTGACTTTTCTCAATATTGTCAGTTTATATCTCATAATTCTGACTTTTCTCAATATTTTCACTTTATATCTCATAATTCTGACTTTTCTCAATATTGTTAGTTTATATCTCATAATTCTGACTTTTCTCAATATTGTTAGTTTATATCTCATAATTCTGACTTTTCTCAATATTGCGAGTTTATATCTCATAATTCTGACTTTTCTCAATATTGCGAGTTTATATCTCATAATTCTGACTTTTCTCAATGTTGTCAGTTTATTTCTCATAATTCTGACTTTTCTCAATATTGTCAGTTTATATCTCATAATTTTGACTTTTCTCAATGTTGTCAGTTTATTTCTCATAATTCTGACTTTTCTCAATATTGTCAGTTTATATCTCATAATTCTGACTTTTCTTAATATTGTCAGTTTATATCTCATAATTCTGACTTTTCTCAATATTGCGAGTTTATATCTCATAATTCTGACTTTTCTCAATGTTGTCAGTTTATTTCTCATAATTCTGACTTTTCTCAATGTTGTCAGTTTATATCTCATAATTCTGACTTTTCTCAATGTTGTCAGTTTATTTCTCATAATTCTGACTTTTCTCAATATTGTCAGTTTATATCTCATAATTCTGACTTTTCTCAATATTGTCAGTTTATATCTCATAATTCTGACTTTTCTCAATATTGTCAGTTTATATCTCATAATTCTGACTTTTCTCAATATTGCGAGTTTATATCTCATAATTCTGACTTTTCTCAATTTTGCGAGTTTATATCTCATAATTTTGACTTTTCTCAATATTGTCAGTTTATATCTCATAATTCTGACTTTTCTCAATTTTGCGAGTTTATATCTCATAATTTTGACTTTTTTCAATATTGTCAGTTTATATCTCATAATTCTGACTTTTCTCAATATTGTGAGTTTATATCCCATAATTCTGACTTTTCTCAATATTGTCAGTTTATATCTCATAATTCTGACTTTTCTCAATATTGTTAGTTTATATCTCATAATTCTGACTTTTCTCAATATTGTGAGTTTATATCTCATAATTCTGACTTTTCTCAATATTGTCAGTTTATATCTCATAATTCTGACTTTTAAGTCTTCTTTTAAACATCTAAAAAGCTTTATAATGCGCTCCTAATATTTATCAGTGGTTTTTGTCTGGGAGAAGTAAAGTAACAACAGAAACTGCACCGGAACAACTTTAAATGATGTTATTTCATGATGGACCCGTCTCTCAGAATACGTGTCCTCGCGCCGGTTTGAAACGAGGCTCGTGATGAAGCGTACGCCTCAGCGGCGCTAAACACACGCGGCAAATCACTGAGTTAGCAATGCCAGGGACTCATCTATCATTCGATTCCTGACCTGATGCGGAAATATAAATAGCTCTGACACCGTGGCAGGACAATTTAGTTTCCTGAGAGAGGGAAGCGAGACGGATGGATTTAATTTAATCTACCTCAACCAGTGGTGTGTCACATGACAAATCATCCGTCACCGTCTGCCTCCACAAACTCAGTTAAACAGGTGTTTTCTTCAGTCTGAACCGTCGATCTTTAACTACAGAGCGGCGCAAAGCTAGAAAACACATCCTGTGCCACTGGACGTTATGCTATGACCACAGAACAAGTGCATGATTATACTGATTTATTTCATGTGATATTAGTTCGGACCTTCTTTAGATCCACCATGAACGCTCCAATTGCATTCGGGTCAGTTTTGACCTGGAAAGGGCACAAAAGTTCTAAAAAATTCATTCAATGGACTTTTAGTCCATCTATCTAAACTATTGAAATTTACATCGTTTCAGATTTTCTAAAAGTATTTTTAAGAGCTGTGAGCATTACAGAATTGTACATTGTAACACCAATTGTGTTCAAATTTAGCTTTACACATGGATTCACGCGGAGTTTTTGTGTCAAGAATACAATTTTTTTCCTTTGCATTTTTCACGTACGGATGACAACATTGTCAAAACTAACAAACCATGTGATTCAAGTTCACCAACGTTCATCTACTCACTCCCCTGACCGCTTTGACGGACAAAACGGAGGATTATGATTGGTCAGATCACCTGTCAATCAAACTGCCGGCGAAGAATCAATAAAGCACTTTTCTCCCAAAATTGTTGTACTGGCTTAAAATTTTAATTGTTTATTTTAAATCAGTTTTAAATTCTTCTTAAATATATTGGTGATAAAATATTTTTTTTTTATAATTATGTTTTACATAAAGATAAAACATGAACAATATAAAAGATTCTCATTAATATGGCCATAGATGCAATACAGTTAATGCAAATTTACTTTTGTAAATACAATTTTTTCCTTTGCATTTTTCACGTACGGATGACAACATTGTCAAAATTAACAACACACAAACTGAATATAGTGTTATTTCACCCAAAAATGAGATTTCAGTCATGAATTCTTCTCTCTCATGCGGTTCCACACCTTCGTTCATCTTCAGAACACAAATGAAGATGTTTTTGATGAATCTGATGGTTCAGTGAGTCTCTATTGATGTCCAGAAAGACACTAAAACATAAGTAAAACAGGTCATGTGACGAGAGTGATTCAACATTAATGTTATAAAGTGACGAGAATACTTTTTGTGCGCCAAACAAACCCAAAAGAACGACTTTATTCAACAATATCTAGTGATTTTAAACGCTGATTCATGAAGCTTCACGAATCTTTTGATCACGTGATTTCAGTAAACGAGGCTTCGTCACGTGAGAAGTGATTCATCATTTCAATAGCTCAGGTCAGTTTGATCCACTGATTGGAAACAAAAGCTTCATGATGTGAACTAACCCTTTAAATAGATAAAGATATTGAGCTGAAACTAATGAGCGACAACAAACTAACTGAAAACTAAAGTGACACACGGATCCACGACAATAACCGGCCCGTAGTTGGCGATGTGACTTTGTAAAAACGTCATTCGCATTTTTGTAGTTTACGCAGAGACACTGTTTTCAAAAACGTGCACTTTGAAACCCTTTTGCAAAACGCCGTTGTCGTGTAAATGAACGGTCAAAGCGCATAAAAAGACATTTTTAGTTGAAAATGTGCTCCTCGGTGTTTTTCCCATATCTCACACACACTTTCAGGACTGCATTTAGTGGGTAAACATGAGAAAACACACACAAACACACTACAGACATACAAAGATGTAAGTGACGTAAAACCTGAATGATATCAACGACGGCCCGTATCGTCTTACACACTGTAAAAAACAAAAAGTTGACTTAACTTAAAATTTCAAGGCAACTCGCTGCACAGCTTTTTTTGAGTTCACTCAACTTTTGTAAAAAAAAAAACAGTTATACTGACTGAAAAAATATTTATTTGGGTTAACTAACACTCTTTAGTTTTGCGGAGAGGTGCAACTGTGATTGAACAAGCCTTTTTAAGTTGAGCCAATTCAACTTTTTTTGGTCTGTAGAACTGAAGTTGAGTGAACGAAAAAATACTATTGGAAATCGGTACACTGTAATTTAATTGTGACCATCGTTGTTTAGCGTGCTGAATGTTGAAGTCTGTGTGACTCAAGTACAGTCAATTACACAATATTGTCACAAATTGATGATTGACAATCAACCCACTTAAGTTTCCAACTGTTTGTGTGTTTATAAGTGCGACCGTTAACTTTTAAATGATCATTAACTGGCATAAATTAAGATGGTCATGTTATTCATATGTATACATGTATGTATATATATGTATATGTGTGTATATGTGTGTGTGTGTGTGTATATATATATATATGGATTGTGAAGTTCAGTTGCATACAAATATATGAACTGTGATTTCAATACAATACAATAATATAAATGACGTGCCCAAGCAAAGGAAACACCATCTACCAAAAACATTTTTCTACACTGTCCCATGAACAAATGGTTGCATTTTATTTTCCAAAATTAGTATTTTCTAGTGGGAGGGCGGTTTGTAACTTAACTTAAATAAGTTGGCAGAAGTTTTTTAGGATTTTTTAGAACTTGCAAAACCTTGTTCTCAAAACTAAACTTTTTAAGTTTATGGAAAGAAACTTGGTTTAGGTTGAATAAATGTATTAAACATAGTTGAACTGACTTTTACATCGATTTTTGCTCAGCCAACACAACAAAACCAGTCATTTGAACCTTTTTCAAGTTGAACCTTAATTTTTCAATTCAAATTAAGTTGATCAGACAATTTTTGAACCAACTTATTTCCACTCGTTAAGTCAACTTCTTTTAGTTTTATTGTCCAGTTCACTAATAGATGATAGTTATTACAACTTTTTGCAAGTTGGATTTTTTTTTTTATTTTTTTATTTTTTTTTTTTTTACAGTGCATCATCATAAAAGTGAAAGTTAATTCATAAAAATTAAATTACATGCACTTGCATTTCAGAGTAATATTTATGTTTTTGTTGGACAAAAGTATATGTTCCATAAATTTGGACGGTTTGTAAGCAGTTCTTTGATTTCTGGTGTAATTCTCATGAATATTGGACACAGTGTTAGCCTTAATTTCAAATAATTTCACATCTTTTTAATGATTAAAAAGTGTAAATATGGTAAAAACACTGTAATATCGAAAAGTGATATTTTTCTTGACGTTATTAATATAAATATATGAATGTTTTATAGGCTCACTTTCCAATTTGTCAAAGTTGACCAGGGAATGAAAAGCTGTTGGCAGTTTTTACATGCGTTAGGACAGGATCTGGATCCTCACTGGAGAGAGAGAGAGAGAGAGAGAGAGAGAGAGAGAGACCGCAGACCCAAAGAAAGATGAAGCTGCGATCCGTGCGGATGTGACGGCTGTGATGAACCCTCACCTCTCGCTTAATCTACCATTAAAGGACGCAGAAACACGCAGACGTCTCCAAAGAAGAGACGGGAGAAAATACAAGCTTCGGTCTTCCCAGACATTAAAGACACGTGGCTTGTTTCCCAGGCAACATAAAGTGATGATATTTCACAAGTTTTTATTTGGCAGTGTCGCTGTACATCTGACATCGGACTGATTGAAACATTTAAGCGAATACAAAGCTCTCTAGAACATCAAACGACGCATTCTCAGTGAAAACATCAGATCGATATGTTGTTATGTTCAAAAGGTCACAGTGAGCAGGTGAGTGGATCTGATACAGTGAAAGGTCAGCGCTCACATAGCTTTTCCGCTTCACTTCCAGCCCGGTCGGAATGCCGGAGTTGATGGGAGCGGTCAGATGGAAGCTCGCGTGCGACCGCCCAAAGCTGCTTCACCCCAAAATGTAAATAACAAAATAAACTATGATTTATTTATAGATGAAAGATGGTGCCGTTGCGTTTGGCGAGACGACTAACTTTAGCTCCACGGCAATTTTTTTATGATCAGAAAGTTGGTTTTTCAATCTTTGCTTAAATTTAAACAGGAGTTTCCAGTGTTTAGTGTGAGTTTACCATTGTTAATATTTTTTATTGTCTTTTAATATGTTGTGCACAACAAATTGGTCAAACTTGGGTTGTTTTTAAATGTGCTTTATAAATGAAATAAATATTCATAATAAAGTCAAGTCTATTTTTAGGTCCATTAAGAATTTGTAAGCAATTTTTATTCAGGCGTTGTGACAATTGACTGTTCGCAAAGCCCCGCCCCCTTTAGTTACAATTGCTATGTCCGCTCTCACGCCACACATCATGTTCTCACGCAGTGGAGCAAAGAGACACTGACAACGTATGAAACAGTGTCATATTTAAAATATTGTAATTTAAATAGCGTCTAGTGTGTGTTTAATGTGTCGCTGGAGCTCCTCGATCATCTCTTCAGTTCATTTATAGCATCAAATAAACATGAATGAACATCAGAAGGAATGTTGTTTCAAGACGTGATTCAAGTTCACCAACGTTCATCTACTCACTCCCCTGACCGCTTTGACCCACAAAATGGGTTATGATTGGTCAGATCGCCTGTCAATCAAACTGTTTGCGAAGGATCAATTAAGCACTTTTCTCCCAAAATTGTTGTAAAGGCTTAAAATTTTAATTGTTTGTTTTAAATCGGTTTTAAATGCTTCTTAAATAAACTGTTCTGAATATTGGGACAACGAATTTTAAAGATAAAACATGAACAATATAAAAGATTCTCATTGAAATGGCCATAGATGCAATGCAGTTAATAGAAATTTTCTGTATTTACAATTATAAATGTTTATACAAATGATAAAATGTATTAATAATAAAGATTATATTATTGGAGTTCTCATGCAGATGAAACTGTTAAACAAAATTCCTTCTTTTTTTTTCCTCTCCATGAACAAGGACAGAACCCAAACCGCACAAATGATTATCTCTCCCCTGTAAATTGCAGGTGTTGCGAGTATTTGTTCAAGTGCGCGCAAACACGCTCATCAAGATTACAACCTGGCTGATTTACAATCGCCTGGCTGTTCCTACTGTTACTGTAATGCGAGGACACATGCATGATTTACCAACATAATACCTGGAGCAACAGCGTACGGTAATGAGCCGGAGGTGCATATGGAGTGAGATTGTGAATCCAAAGGGATCATTAGCAAAAAGCCTCCTAATGCAGGGAATGTGGAGAAAAAGATCAGTGAACCGGCATTAATGTAAAAGTGGCATCATATCTCTCTATCGAATATATTCAGACATCTGATTTCAGATGTAAATAACAGTTTTCAGTCTTCGTGACATTTAAGCACAGGTGGATATTTGACACTGCAAGCAGAAAATATTTTTGTAGTGGCTCATGGAACCTGCTGTTTCAAAAACAGGGTTACACTTTATTTTGATAGTCCACTTTCGACTTTATAATTCTAACCCTAACCCATCTGACCCAGGATCTGTGTGACACAAAAACTACCCAAACACTGGGTCGTTACGTCTGACCCAGGATCTGAGTAACACAAAAACTACCCGAACGCTGGGTTGTTACGTCTGACCCAGGATCTGTGTAACACAAAAACTACCCAAACGCTGGGTTGTTACGTCTGACCCAGGATCTGTGTAACACAAAAACTACCCAAACGCTGGGTTGTTACGTCTGACCCAGGATCTGTGTAACACAAAAACTACCCAAACACTGGGTCGTTACGTCTGACCCAGGATCTGAGTAACACAAAAACTACCCGAACGCTGGGTTGTTACGTCTGACCCAGGATATGTGTAACACAAAAACTACCCAAACGCTGGGTTGTTACGACTGACCCAGGATCTGTGTGACACAAAAACTACCCAAACACTGGGTCGTTACGTCTGACCCAGGATCTGAGTAACACAAAAACTACCCGAACGCTGGGTTGTTACGTCTGACCCAGGATCTGTGTAACACAAAAACTACCCAAACACTGGGTTGTTACGACTGACCCAGGATCTGAGTGACACAAAAACTACCCAAACACTGGGTTGTTACGTCTGACCCAGGATCAGTGTAACACAAAAACTACCCAAACACTGGGTTGTTACGTCTGACCCAGGATCTGTGTAACACAAAAACTACCCGAACACTGGGTTGTTACGTCTGACCCAGGATCAGTGTAACACAAAAACTACCCGAACGCTGGGTTGTTACGTCTGACCCAGGATCTGTGTAACACAAAAACTACCCAAACACTGGGTTGTTACGTCTGACCCAGGATCTGTGTAACACAAAAACTACCCGAACACTGGGTTGTTACGTCTGACCCAGGATCTGTGTAACACAAAAACTACCCGAACGCTGGGTTGTTACGTCTGACCCAGGATCTGTGTGACACAAAAACTACCCGAACGCTGGGTTGTTACGTCTGACCCAGGATCTGTGTAACACAAAAACTACCCGAACGCTGGGTTGTTACGTCTGACCCAGGAACTGTGTAACACAAAAACTACCCGAACGCTGGGTCATTACGTCTGACCCAGGATCTGAGTGACACAAAAACTACCCGAACACTTGGTTGTTACGTCTGACCCAGGATCTGTGTAACACAAAAACTACCCGAACGCTGGGTTGTTACGTCTGACCCAGGATCTGTGTAACACAAAAACTACCCAAACACTGGGTTGTTACGTCTGACCCAGGATCTGTGTAACACAAAAACTACCCGAACACTGGGTCATTACGTCTGACCCAGGATCTGAGTGACACAAAAAACTACCCAAACACTGGGTTGTTACGTCTGACCCAGGATCTGTGTAACACAATAACTACCCGAACGCTGGGTTGTTACGTCTGACCCAGGATCTGTGTAACACAAAAACTACCCAAACACTGGGTTGTTACGTCTGACCCAGGATCTGTGTAACACAAAAACTACCCGAATGCTGGGTTGTTACGTCTGACCCAGGATCAGTGTAACACAAAAACTACCCAAACACTGGGTTGTTACGCCTGACCCAGGATCTGAGTAACACAAAAACTACCCAAACACTGGGTTGTTACGTCTGACCCAGGATCTGAGTGACACAAAAACTACCCGAACACTTGGTTGTTACGACTGACCCAGGATCTGTGTAACACAAAAACTACCCAAACACTGGGTTGTTACGCCTGACCCAGGATCTGAGTAACACAAAAACTACCCAAACACTGGGTTGTTACGTCTGACCCAGGATCTGAGTGACACAAAAACTACCCGAACACTTGGTTGTTACGTCTGACCCAGGATCTGAGTGACACAAAAACTACCCAAACACTTGGTTGTTACGTCTGACCCAGGATCTGTGTAACACAAAAACTACCCGAACGCTGGGTCGTTACGTCTGACCCAGGATCAGTGTAACACAAAAACTACCCGAACGCTGGGTTGTTACGTCTGACCCAGGATCTGAGTAACACAAAAACTACCCAAACACTGGGTTGTTACGTCTGACCCAGGATCTGAGTAACACGAAAACTACCCGAACACTGGGTTGTTACGTCTGACCCAGGATCTGTGTAACACAAAAACTACCCAAACACTGGGTTGTTACGTCTGACCCAGGATCTGAGTGACACAAAAACTACCCGAACACTTGGTTGTTACGTCTGACCCAGGATCTGAGTAACACAAAAACTACCCAAACACTGGGTTGTTACGTCTGACCCAGGATCTGTGTAACACAAAAACTACCCAAACACTGGGTTGTTACGTCTGACCCAGGATCTGAGTAACACAAAAACTACCCAAACACTGGGTTGTTACGTCTGACCCAGGATCTGAGTGACACAAAAACTACCCGAACACTTGGTTGTTACGTCTGACCCAGGATCTGTGTAACACAAAAACTACCCGAACGCTGGGTCGTTACGTCTGACCCAGGATCAGTGTAACACAAAAACTACCCGAACGCTGGGTTGTTACGTCTGACCCAGGATCAGTGTAACACAAAAACTACCCGAACGCTGGGTTGTTACGTCTGACCCAGGATCTGTGTAACACAAAAACTACCCAAACACTGGGTTGTTACGACTGACCCAGGATCTGTGTAACACAAAAACTACCCAAACACTGGGTTGTTACGTCTGACCCAGGATCTGTGTAACACAAAAACTACCCAAACACTGGGTTGTTACGTCTGACCCAGGATCTGTGTAACACAAAAACTACCCGAACGCTGGGTTGTTACGTCTGACCCAGGATCAGTGTAACACAAAAACTACCCGAACGCTGGGTTGTTACGTCTGACCCAGGATCAGTGTAACACAAAAACTACCCAAACTCTGGGTTGTTACGTCTGACCCAGGATCTGAGTGACACAAAAACTACCCGAACACTTGGTTGTTACGTCTGACCCAGGATCTGTGTAACACAAAAACTACCCGAACGCTGGGTCATTACGTCTGACCCAGGATCTGTGTAACACAAAAACTACCCAAACACTTGGTTGTTACGTCTGACCCAGGATCTGTGTAACACAAAAACTACCCAAACACTGGGTTGTTACGACTGACCCAGGATCTGTGTAACACAAAAACTACCCAAACACTGGGTTGTTACGTCTGACCCAGGATCTGTGTAACACAAAAACTACCCAAACACTGGGTTGTTACGTCTGACCCAGGATCTGTGTAACACAAAAACTACCCGAACGCTGGGTTGTTACGTCTGACCCAGGATCAGTGTAACACAAAAACTACCCGAACGCTGGGTTGTTACGTCTGACCCAGGATCTGAGTGACACAAAAACTACCCGAACACTTGGTTGTTACGTCTGACCCAGGATCTGTGTAACACAAAAACTACCCAAACACTTGGTTGTTACGTCTGACCCAGGATCTGTGTAACACAAAAACTACCCGAACGCTGGGTTGTTACGTCTGACCCAGGATCTGTGTAACACAAAAACTACCCGAACGCTGGGTTGTTACGTCTGACCCAGGATCTGTGTAACACAAAAACTACCCAAACACTGGGTTGTTACGTCTGACCCAGGATCTGAGTAACACAAAAACTACCCAAACACTGGGTCGTTACGTCTGACCCAGGATCTGAGTGACACAAAAACTGGAAAAATAACCAAAAAAAAGAACCAAAACAAACAAACAAAAAACACCCCTAAAGATTCATCCCAGGACTTGGGTAGAAATAATAACTCAAGAATTTTTAGAGTCTGCTGCGCTAAATCGCCTCCCCTACTGTTAATGCCAATGTAACGTTTCCGTCAAACATTGTTCATTTTGATAGATAGTTTTTATCGTTTTAGGATAATTTCCACAGTATCTTTCCCATCACTAAATAGATAAAACTCATTTGATTAGGTACTTTTTATGGTTATGGATAAAACCTGTGTTTTCTGGCTGTCCAGCAGAGTATGAAAACATAAAGAAGATATAAAAACGATGTCTTTTTTTCTCCGTGAAGACACCTAAACGCAGACCTTAATTAATTTCTAACCTGCTAAACAGTTGCACAAGGCACAGGGATGTTCAGACTCCATTCACACCGAGAGCCTATTCAGAGACACAGACTGAAAAGGTCACTTCAGTAGAAACCCCAACAACGAATGACTATACAACATCACATCTGCGTTCAATCACAGAACCGTTTCGCACAGAACTTTTCTCTGGGTCTGCAGTGTACACACAGCTCAGTGAAACAACATCTGTTTGTTCACGCATCCCTCACTGACCTCATGTTCGGATTTTAATTGGTGTTCGTAATGGCCGTTCTGTGAAAAGAAGCCTTCAGCGCTGAAAGGAGTCGGAGGCGCCGCAGTGAGGATGATGGACGTTTAGCCCCTCGTTGCCTTCATAATCGTGCTCCTCTATGGAAACTCACATACTGAAGCGTTTCGGTCTGAATGAAGAAGTGCTCCTCATTTGCATATAAAAAAGAAACAAAGCCAGCATCGGCTACTGCCATAAAATCTTGAATGTCAACATGGAACCATAATTGTAACACGTTCCTGGTCATATTGTGACAAGGACTTAAGAATTTTTGTTGAATGGAAATTGAAATTAAACGTAAAAAAGGCAGTTCGTGTTTTGTTTCTCACGAGTTAACAATGCAAAGAGAGAAATGCTTTGTTTGTTTTCCTGTAAGGCATTTAATAATGTGTTGGATAAAGTGGACCGGTGGGATTCAGGTCAAGTGGGCGACCTTCAAGCTTCAGTAATTCTACTCAAATCCATTAAAAAAAATTGACATTTGCTGGTTATATTATAGGTTACGTGTATAATTTATTGCTTTAGAACAGAAATGGGTGTGCAGTCAGAGACGGAAGAAAGGAAAAAGAGAGCAGAAAGGAAGGCGGGACATTAAATTCAATCTGTGGAGTGATGGATGAGAGGAGCAAAATTTAGACGTAGAGTATAAAGCATTAAAAATGTGGACACAATTAAGTGTTTAGAGAAAATGTAGATATAGGAACAAATTGACCGGTTCCATTTTCATATTTTGATATTTATATTTTTTGTTAGCCTAGACCCATTTAAGTCATATTTTTAATATGTTAGAGAATTTTCATCAATATTCTGATATTAAGATTTCATCAAATTGAATGTGAACATAACATGTCGAATACATTTGTTTCATAATATTTGTTAGTAAACCATGTGTTTTTTCATAGTTTCTGATTAAGAAAGTCATTAGCCTAATTGATCTTGTGGCCATTTTCATTCATTTTGATGTGAAAAACAAACAAAAGTTTCGGAATTGATGGAAAAAAGTGATGATGACCATGTATGCAAATCACAGATAACAGATGATATACAGGGTCGGGGTGTAACGAAATACAAGTAACTTAGTGACGTATTTAAAATACAACATTTGAGTGACTGTATTTGATTTTAAATGGGTGGTAATCAGATTACAGTTCCATCTGAAAAGTGTTTTAGATTACCAAAGTGATTCCTTTGAGTTTTAATGTCATTTAAACAGCGATTGCTGATTCTCTGACTCTGACCGTCTGAAAAAGACGAGTTCAGTTTCACCAACATTTAATACTTTTAAGAGGATCATAAAAATGTTGTTATTTTTATTTAGTTCTGTCCTGAACAAGACAAAATGACTGAATTTATAAAAACAACTGAACTGTCCTGTCATGACCTGATGATCTACGACCGTTTTCATGTTTTGAGAGTCATTTTATAATTCACTCGTCACTGCGACTTTTTTCACTATTTGTTTTTTTCCCTCACAATTGTGAATTTGTGTTTCACAATTCTGACTTCTTTTTCTCACAATTGCAAGATTTAAACTCACAATTGCAAGTTATAAAGTCAGAACTGGGAGATTTAAACTTGTAATACTGACTTTTTTTCTTGCAATTGTGAATTTAGTGCGAGTTTATATCTCATAATTCTGACTTTTCTCAATATTGTGAGTTTATATCTCATAATTCTGACTTTTCTCAATATTGTGAGTTTATATCTCATAATTCTGACTTTTCTCAATATTGTGAGTTTATATCTCATCATTCTGACTTTTCTCAATATTGTGAGTTTATATCTCATAATTCTGACTTTTCTCAATATTGTGAGTTTATATCTCATCATTCTGACTTTATAACTCACAATTGCAACTTTATATCACGCAATTCTGAGGGAAAAAGTCAGAATTGTGAGATAAAAACTCTCAATGACCTTTTTTGTGTTTGTTCCACACTTATTAGTATTCCAAAGTATTCTAAAGTATTTAGATGATGTGACTAAACTAACTAAATACGTTACAAATGACTTTTTAAAGCATGTATTTTGTAAACCCAGCCCTGCTGACCGGCTACCAAAAAAAAAAAAAAAGTTTACAAATCAATAGGCTACTTTATAAAATCACACCTTTGAAATAAACATTGAGCGCTGCGTTTATTTTCAAGCCTCGTTTACGAACGAAACGATTTTCCGTTCGTGAATCCGAGTTGGGTTTAGAGTAAACTAACCCGACTCGGATGGAGGAATTCTCCAGGGTGCTGAAAGTACCGGGGGAGGGAGAGAGGCGGTCAGCCACACCCGCTTCAGCTTATTGGGCATCTTTCCGTGGAACGTCACATGCAAAAGAGCCACACGTTTATGTCGATGAATTATAGATTAAAGGGAGGCTGAAAATGCAGATTCGGTCCCACACACCAACGCTCGCTCGCTCGACTCCGCGCACCTCATCCACCGATGACTGAGGAGATGCGTCCTGACGAGCCTTGCTGAAGCGGTCCAGCGTTCACAGCATCTCCGTTTGACAGCGTTCACTCTCAGACAGCACGGCGAAGAAAGAACACACGATGCGTGGATTCTGTAGAGATGGGACAGCGGTGGCTCTCGTTCTGCTCGGCGCTCTGGCGCTCTCAGCCGCAGCGGACGAGGAGCTCATCTTTACCAATCATTTTCTGGTCCAGCTGCACGAGGGGACGGATGGAGATGCCCATCAACTCGCCCTGGAGCATGGCTTTGGGAGTGCAAGGAAGGCAAGTAGCAGCCAATTTGATGCATGCATGTTTGCTTCAGCCACAAAGGCAGTTCATTTCATAATTATGCATTAATATAGAAGCACCCAAACCCATCATGTAAATCTGAGGACAAGGTGTTCTTGCTCACAACATCAACTGGAATCAAGTGCTACTCTGCAAAATAGTTGAGAGGTATCCATTTAAAAAGTCATGCCTTGTTTATTTATTTATTTATTTTTATTAATCATTAGGCTTTTACTATAGTGGGAAATATTAAAGGAACGTGTACGGAACTGCCAATCCCAACTCATTTCAATTTTTTCCCGTGGGATATTGTTTCATTCTAGGGAGGGCATGTATTGTTATGATCCCGATCCTGCACACTTCATATCTTTGACTAGATATGCAATAATGCAGGTGATTGTGAAAACATTACGCAACTGAATCACATAATTTCTTGTTTGCAGCACGTAAAAACAAAACATGAACCCCTTAAATTTGCTGAAAATAGCATTGTCATTTTGATTATGCTAATAATGTTATCAGGAGGAATCAGACAATGACTGGGAATCATCCGACATCCCAATATTCCATCTCCACGAAGGACCGTTTATCACAGAACAGAGGACTTGATTGGCTTGACAAAGCCGCCTCGTCAAATGTCAAAACATCACTGGTGTGGAACTGAGCTTCACGTGTTGCCACGCATTGGAATAACACCTTTCAACTTATTGGGAAATGCGTATGGCTTGTTGATTTCGTGTGTTTTGTTTTGTTTTTGAGAGAGATTTTGTGCGTATAATTCATGCACTCATTGTCTGAACCAATATTTGCTCCCTTTGAATGATGCAATTGATAAACAGTGTTTGGATTCTGGGATGAAGCTTCTATTAGTGTAACTGGAGGATCTCACTCGCTTTATTTTACTTCAATTCCTCGATCAGAATTTCACAATCACGGCTTGCCGTGTAAATGATTCAAGAACAAAATTCAGCCTGTGAAAAGATGTTGTGGGAAGGGGAACAATTAAGAATGAGTTAAATATATATACAACAAGATAGCAGAGTTAAAATGAAAAATACAACGCAGCTGCCACAATATAGTTCAGATGTAATGGTCAGGTTTTTATCTGACCTTTGTCTAATTGACAGATTTAATTTTTTATCTCAGCGTTTAATTCGTCAAGAAACCAAATACACTGCTGAACAATAACCCCTAATATTTCTAATATTCCCCCCCTATATTTTATGACAATTTTATGTTTGTTTATGTACTGCGAATACTTTTGCAGTCCTCAAATGATCACAGAATAAGGTAGTCAAAAGTTTGGAAACATTACAGTTATTTAATGTTTTTGTCTCTTCTGCTCTGCATTTATTTAATCAAAAATCCAGTTCAAACAGGAATATTGTGAAATATTATTACAATATATGTGAATTTATTGTGAAATATAGTCCTTCATATTTTTGTGGCAACAATAATGCGATTCGAACATTTGTGGTAAGATTAAAAAGTGATAGAAATTAACATCAAGCAAAAGTGACAGTAAAGACATTTACAATGTTGCAAAAGATTTCTATTTAATAAATTCTTTAAATATTTATAGATATATATGTTCATTGCACTTTCTATTCATCAAAGAATCCTGAAAAGTAAAATGTGTCAAGGTTCCCACAAAAATCTGAACCTATAACACTGATAATAATCATAAATGTTTCTTGAGCATCAAATCATCATATCGGAATGATTTCTGAAGGATCATGTGACACTGAAGACCGTAAAATTCAGCTTTGATCACTGGATAGAAATTATATTTCACTATTTAGAAAACCAGTTATTTTGAATTGTAAAAATATTTCACAATATTACTGTTTGGACTGTATTTTTGATTAAATAAACGCATCCTTGGTGAGCAGAAGAGACTTCTATTTCAAAAACATTAAAAGGTTGTCAATTAACACTGCATTATTCATACTTTATCGCCTGAAAAACATAAAGCACATATATTGACGCAGTCGTGTGTTTATTGTCTTTCACGACAAGTAAAAAAAAAAGACTTCATAAGTCAAATCTTTTCGGCTTTTTATTCAGCGAATTTCAGGATTTCCTGAAACGTCATGAATTATTACTTCTATGACTCCGTTTTGTTGTTTCTGTGAGAGAGCGCCCCCTGGCTCGAAAACACGTTACACAAGTGTGTTGCGTTCAGATCGCCTCGTTTTGGATGAATTTTGTCGCACAAATCAATATCGGAGTTTATCACCATGAAAAATAATGCAACGTATTTCCTCAATGTTAACTTATAAGTGAATATTTATTAGTTGGTGTCAGGCCAGGTTTTTGTAATGTTCAATGCAAAATGTTCAAAAAGTATTAGTTTATAATGAACAGTTTCGGTGGGGAACATTAGTGGCATTGATTTTGACCCACAAACGTGCAAATATAGCATGCACAAACATCTTTTCTCGGCCCATTTGAAAACAGCTTCATGCTGATGAGAGGACGAGTGTCAGTTTATGAATTCACATGAACAGCACAGCGGGATGAAATATTCTCTGAATTTTGACCTTTGGAAGCAGAACATTAACATTACAATAAATCAATCAAACTCAAGTGGGTTTGGTTTATTCCACACTTCAAACTCTGCACTCTTTCTAACACAGGTGTGTTTCATTACAGCTTCCTTTTGGTGAGGGGCTCTTTCACTTCTACCCACGGGAAATCCCTAAAACTCGGAGGAAACGCAGCCTTCACCACATCCACCGCCTGGCGAAGGATCATCGGGTAAGACCGGAATCTCGCGGTGTGTTTGTTCCCATAGAAACCGGCCCAGTCATTGGAAAACAAAAGCCAGATCCATTGTTTGTATGAGTTAAAGGCCAACATGTCAATCAACTTTTCCACTTGATGTTTGAATGCTATATTGTCAGGTTTTGTGACATTATGCAGTTTGAATGAGGTTATATTTTTATTTATATATACACAATTTATGAACAGCACTGACGCTCTACTGTTGACATTATTTTACGTGTCATGCAGGGCAGGAATGGTGGCATCCACTGAATCTCATGATTTAAAATTATGCCTCGCTCTGAGTTAAAAACAACCCAAGTTGGGTTGAAAATGGACCAACCCAGCGATTGGGTCGTTGAATGTTCACCCAACATGCTGGTTAGTGTTATTTAACTCAACTATTGCTTAAAAATTACTATATGGCTGGATTAAAATGAACTGGGTTAAAAACAGCGGTTGGGTTAAATGTTTGCCCAACATTGTTGAGTAGTTTTATTTAACTCAACTAGTGTTTAAAATACTATATGGCTGGTTAAGCATTGATTACCATTGATGAGTAATTTAATTAATGTTTATTGCAATTCTTATACTTTAAACTAATTAAATGTTCATTTATTAAACATATTAATAAATGTTAATTTAAAAGACATTTGGGGTTCGTTTTAAGCATGCAATGCAGTCACAATAGTTGTGTTAAATAAAACTACCCAGCAGGTTTGGCAAACATTTAACCCAACCGATGGGTTGTTTTTAACCCAGCATTTTTTAGAGTTTATGTTTTAATGTGAATTGCACTTTAAAAAGCTGATCAAAGCTGATTGATTTGGGACATAAAGTCAGTCGCAGCATATTGTGATGCAGCATTATTGATGAACGCCTGCTGTTAACAAGCAGAATCACTGAAGGACAGAGAAACACAAGAACTACAACTGAAGATAAAAGACATTTAATCTCTCACTATTCATATACTCAACTATTACATCAATCTATTTCATTTACATATGACTGACAAATATGAATCACATTAAGTTTATTAGTTTGTTTATGTTAAAACTATGTAATCCAAATGGATGGAAAATTGCTATGTGATTAAATTACATAAAACTCATGTTTAGACTGCAATATTTGATGTTTTTCTGAGACAGAAAATGGGAAGATTTCAATCCTACAATCATAATCCTGTGCAGCACCAGTTTGCACTCACATGAGAGGATCTGTTCAGTTTCTGCACTTTTAATAACTAAAAGGCTATTAATGTTCAATTGTGGGCTTGAGGAGTTGAATTATTTATTAGTGTGTTCATCAGGGCTGAAAGCGAAAGTGTGTTAACTCGTCCACTGGCATAACACGTTTCCCAGTGATCATGTCGAGCTTTGCAAAGATCGCCAAAGCAGGAAGATGCATTCAATTAAGGCATCGCCGGTCAAAGCTTCTCTGGACGTCAGGCGAACAAACTCGATTCATGTAAACGTGGTCATTTTTCCTGCCATAATCTGTCAAGTTAGAAATAAATGCTGGGAATTTGTGGATAAAATCAAGCAACCTCCAACCGTCCTGCTAATGTCCACTCTGTGCCAAGTCTGACCCTGCATTTTTTCCTCATCGCATTTTTGAAACGAAATGTATTAAGAACAGTAGGAACTTATTTTGAATAAAAGAAAATTCCCGACTGCTAAAATCATGTACGGTGTGAATGTAATCCAAAAATATTGTCATGATCATGTGACCTACAGTGCTGTTTTTCTCCTGCTATATTGTAGGGAAGGATGCGATTTCAGGTGTTTTACGTTTAATTCTATTCACTTTAAACAAGAAAGAAAAAGCTCACCGGTCTCGAATGCCTCTGTTTTTCTATGCCTGTTTCCGTCTGTTGAATGAATGACATCTGTGAAAACTTCTCCACTTAGAGTTTTGATTCAATTAAAGGCCGTTCCATTGACCAGGTTAATAAATTCAGAAACGACAGTCCCATCACGTTCAATCCATTCATCATCTTGACAAATTACACACATCTCATGGACAGACTGTGATGTGGTTTGGCTCAGCGGGTCTCTACTGAAAATGGGCATCAGATCACGGACAAGCAGGGGGAAAAAAAACAATTGCGAATGCAAATAATAAAAATACAACTGACTATAAAATTATGCGATTAAAAAAAGTGCTTATCCGCTTTTACAAAGGAGGAGAAAATGCTTGCGTAATCTTTTGTCGTTGACGTGAAAATTCAAAAGTGGTGAAAAGAATCCGTCAGTACATTATAAAAAATGGCAACTTCCAATTATTCAAAGGATTAGTTCAAAATTTCCTGACAATTTACTCACCCTCATGATATGTTTATATCTTTATTTCTTCAGTGGAAAAGAAATGAAGGTTTTTGAGGGAAACATTCCAGGATTTTTCTCCACATAGTGGACTTCAATGGGGTTCAACGGGTCCAAATGTCAGTTTCAGTGCAGCTTCAAAGACTCTACATGATCCAGACGAGGAATGAGAGTCTCATCTAGAGAAACCATCACACATTTTATAAAAAAAAATAAACATTATATAATTTTTAACCACAAATGCTGGTCTTGCGCTGCTCTGTGATGCGCCACACATAATGTCATCACAGTGGAAAGGTCTGAAGTGAACTAATCCTTTATCTGGCAATTAACCCTTCGCAAAGAGTTTGATTGACAGGCGATCTGACCAATCATAACCCCGAATCCACCGTTTTGTGGGTCAAAGCGGTCAGGGGAGTTAGTAGATGAACGTCGGTGAACTTGAATCACGTCTTGAAACAACATTCCTTCTGATGTTCATTCATGTTTATTTGATGCTATAAATGAACTAGAGATGATCGAGGAGCGACAGCGATACAGTAGTTATTGATTAACCTTCTTTAAAAAATTACTATATTTTAAATTTGAAACTGTTTCACATGTTGTCCTCTTTGCTCCACGGCGTGAGAACATGATGTGTGGCGTGAGAGCACGTGGATTGCGCTTAAATACAGGTTTATTGCGGTGGTAATAAACATTGTTTAAATTTAAATTTAAGAGACATCTAGAAACCCAAATGCACAGCCTCGTTGAAACGATTTAATGTATTTCTTGAGCCTATGCAGTTACTGTGAAGTAATTAAATTTCAAAGTTTGGTTTTAAGGACATTTTTGTTTAAGTGGTGACCCAACATTGTTCAAAACGAATGTCCAGTAGGTAAACGAACGCTGGAGCAAAAGCATCACAAAACTTTTGGTGCTTTAAGCACGTATTCATATTCAAGCACATAGTCTTTAGTGACCCTGGAAGGCCGTTCAGAATCAATACAGAAGAATGAAGGGGAGGTTTCTCCGTCGCCACAATCATTCTCAGCTCGAGTGTTGTCACAGAGCGCTGTGTATTGATCTGTTTCTTGTTTTTGTGCTCTGGTCATTCACACTCAGGTTGTTTACACTGAGGCTCGGCTAATATTTGCTTTGCTCTTCATTTGGACGGTCCCTCCCTTTCTGTCCGGTTCAGATGTTGCATAACAGCATTCTTCATCACGCTGCCGAACGTCAACACGGCTTTCCGTGGATCGTTTCTCTTATTCCAAAGCCAGTTATTACGTTTAAATAAAGGATTGCAAAGAGGATATGAGCTACACTTTTAAAAATAAAGGTCTTTATATGCATTTATGGTTCAATGAAGGACAACGGAAGCTTTTCATTGAACAAACGGTGAATGCTCTTCACACTGAGATCACTGAAAGGAACGGTTTTGGGTCCTCAAAATGGTTCTTTTGTGACCTTTATTTTTAAGAGTGCGCTGAACTGTGCACACTAATTTGTGCTAATGAAACAAGGTCGCTAATGGGACGCTTGCCATGATATACTTGAAACAATACTATCTTAGTCTAAACCTAAAATAATGTTACAAATTGTAGGTTTCATATTTGTAGATTTCTGATTTTCATGACAAATGACAGAGGAACAGTAATTTATTCATTTGCAACAACACTATTTTCAGACTCAATGAAAATTCTTGTTTTTTATATGTTTGGTAAAGGTTGAATTCAAAGCAAATACT
The DNA here is from genome assembly GCA_037194245.1 of Opsariichthys bidens. Lineage (NCBI taxonomy): Eukaryota > Metazoa > Chordata > Actinopteri > Cypriniformes > Xenocyprididae > Opsariichthys > Opsariichthys bidens. The sequence continues at coordinate 1,072,181 of CM074279.1, forward strand.
GCCATTCTGCCCATACTTCTGAATAGGATGTCAGTTTCATAAAGTGTATGAACGTTATTGATATAAATGGTTCAGGCCACGTAAACCATAGACTAACGGACGAATGGAAGTGGACGAGTCCTTCTGTGGTCACCAATGGAGTCTGGATGGGATCTAGTGGAAAGGTTTGGTACTGCGCCAAACAAAATCTGACTGAAAGCTCAATTTTTGAGATATCAACCTAAAACTTGATTGATTTACTAGCAGTTTTAGAGTAAAACAGTTCTGAAAACTTTTTTTTCTTTCACTTCTAAAATAATCTGCCAAGTGCCCCCTTTAAACTTAAGTCTATGGAAGCCCGTTCCCGCCACTGTTGAGAGAAAAAAATATTCCATAAGTCATAATAATGAGAAACTTTCTCATAATAATGACTTAACATCTCATAATAATGACTTAGTATCTCATAATTATGACTTAGTATCTCATAATAATGACTTAGTATCTCATAATTATGACTTAGTATCTCATAATAATGACTTAACATCTCATAATAATGACTTAGTATCTCATAATTATGACTTAGTATCTCATAATAATGACTTAGTATCTCATAATAATGACTTAATATCTCATAATAATGACTTAACATCTCATAATAATGACTTAGTATCTCATAATTATGACTTAGTATCTCATAATAATGACTTAGTATCTCATAATAATGACTTAATATCTCATAATAATGACTTAGTATCTCATAATAATGACTTAATATCTCATAATAATGACTTAACATCTCATAATAATGACTTAGCATCTCATAATAATGACTTAGTATCTCATAATAATGACTTAACATCTCATAATAATGACTTAGTATCTCATAATAATGACTTAACATCTCATAATAATGACTTAGTATCTCATAATAATGACTTAGTATCTCATAATAATGACTTAGTATCTCATAATAATGACTTAGTATCTCATAATAATGACTTAACATCTCATAATAATGACTTAGTTTCTCATAATAATGACTTAGTATCTCATAATAATGACTTAACATCTCATAATAATGACTTAGTATCTCATAATAATGACTTAACATCTCATAATAATGACTTAGTATCTCATAATAATGACTTAGTATCTCATAATAATGACTTAGTATCTCATAATAATGACTTAACATCTCATAATAATGACTTAGTTTCTCATAATAATGACTTAGTATCTCATAATAATGACTTAACATCTCATAATAATGACTTAGTATCTCATAATAATGACTTAGTATCTCATAATAATGACTTAACATCTCATAATAATGACTTATCTCATAATAATGACTTAACATCTCATAATAATGACTTAGTATCTCATAATAATGACTTAGTATCTCATAATAATGACTTAACATCTCATAATAATGACTTAGTATCTCATAATAATAACTTAGTATCTCATAATAATAACTTAACATCTCATTATAATGACTTAGTATCTCATAATAATGACTTAGTATCTCATAATAATAACTTAACATCTCATTATAATGACTTAGTATCTCATAATAATGACTTAGTATCTCATAATAATGACTTAGTATCTCATAATAATGACTTAGTATCTCATAATAGATACTAAGTCATTATTATGAGATATTAAGTCATTATTATGAGAAAGTTTCTCATTATTATGACTTACGGAATATTTTTTTCCATATAAGTCTGTGCTCAAAAGTGTCTAAGATTTAAAACAATTTAAGTTGGGATTCTGTTCCCCAAAAATGGGAGTGAGAGTTAAGGACTTACAACATTTCCTTCTAAAAGTCAACCATTGTGGCTCTTCGTATCACTCTGGGGTTTGGATTTTGATTCAAAAATGCTAGTGAAACAATTATTACCTTAAAGACACTTTTAAATAAGAATGTGTTCTTTAGAACTTTATGGACAAAATTAAGGAGGACATTTATGCAAATACCCTCTTACTTTTGCTAGCACGGAAGCTCTATTTTCTCTCTTGGATTAATCATTTCAACTTGTGTTCTTTCTCATTTGAAAGTCGGATAAAGCAGTGAATATATGCAAACGATTAAAATATAATTGCATGTGAAGATCTGGCTGCGAAGGGAAAGGGAAGTGTTCAGGGTGATGCACATATGAAGCGTGCGGTGCCATTTTGAGATGCGGCGACATCTGAGTCAGGAGAATGTCAGATATGAGGAGATAAGACAGGCTGTTCTGAGCGCAGTCCCACAGGAAACGCCACGTACACAGAGAGAGAAGCAGACAGGGTTAAGAACATGTGCCTTCCCTCAATCAGGAAGCATAATAAATCCAGGGTAAAATCATTCTGATGTTTTTTGGGATCACAGATGGTAAAACACAATGCAACTGATTGTGAAATTTGAAAATGAAACGTAATGTGTCCTTCAAAACCCATATACGGCAGTGTGGAAATTGTTCTTCAAATTATGTGAATTTTTATTTTTTTTTTAACAATAGACCGAACCGAGCCCTAAACCCATGAAGCCAATTTAATCCTTGTTCCTGTCACTTTCCCACCTTCAGCTCAAATCCGTTCAACTCAATTATCATGTCCTTGAATCTAGTTCCTGGTAGAGCGAGATTTTCTTGTCATCTTTTGCAGAAAGAAGCACATGCTGTTATTTGGATAGAATAATGACTAAAATCCCAAATCGCACTGAGGGTCATTTTTTTTTTATAACAGTAAGATCATTTCTCTTGGAAATATGAGGAAAAAGTTTCATGCATGGATATATTATGGATAAAGCAGTACATTAAATACTTTATAAATTTCATTTTCATTATTTTAACTTTTTATTTGGAACTTGATGGATTCGCATTCAATTAAGACTGAGTTAAAAAAAAAAAGATTCAAAACCGTAAAACTTATTCTGACAACAAATTCTGATTTACTTCTGTCAGCTGAAGAAATGTCTTTATTTACAAACTCAGGAATCCTGAGCGGAACAAGCAACTTAATGCGATGAAGACCGAACAGTGAACCAACGAACGAAATGAGTGACAGGTGTAGTGCATCAAACAATCAATGAATAACCAGGGAAAAAAAGAGAATACAACTAAGACAAAATGTGACAACAGCACATCAGTCACTTGATAAGGCTGCTAAATTATAATGTTTTCTACATTTCTACTTTTACTTGACCAAACTAATGCTGGGTACGCACCACAAGATAATCCGGGCCAATTTTCCCCCTTCCGACAATCCTAGGTAATGTTCCGATTATCTTGATGGCTCTGGAGATAATCTGATCGCATAACAAACGCAGTCCACGACTTCACCCAAACCCTTTTCTTTTTTTCCCCCTTTCCGAACACAATCATCGAAATTTCTTCCTGCCCATCTTTATTCTGAAGTCTTGAGAGATTTTGCGAGATTCGGGACGACACACTATAGGAGCCAAGCGGTTAAATCTAGGATTTTTTGTCCTCATGTTTGTGGTCTCTCACATCTTATAAGAGTCTTTTAGTGTGTTCCCAGCATAAGTCTGTGTTGCATGAGTCTGCATTAGTACATTTAATCATCTCCGTTAAGCTCTTACAGACATTAAGCACAAGCTCAAGTCATATTTATCTATAATGCATTAGAAATAATTGTACTGCAATACGTGTGGTTCTGTATCTGAAGGTCTTTCCAAATGGGAAGATGGCCCAATTTCTTTATGTTTTGTTCATCTTATCTGCAGAGACACCAAATACGGTTCAGTGTTGACTCTGAATGTGAGCTGCATGTGTTGATTTACTGTCACAATGGATCAATGGGGTCAAAGATCTCTGACCTCTCGGGTCTCCAGCAACAAGATGTGTTTGCACGACTGAGAGTTATTTGTGGTTCACATGTTTTTTTTTTGTTTTTTTTTAATGGATGTAAAGTACCAATTTCCCACATATCGTGCTGCATTAAGAGATTTATTCGCAAATTTTTCACATACATTTCTTTGAAACAGGATTTTATCATGCATTAGTTATAGGTAAATAAAAAGATGTTTCATCCTTTCGCTAGAAAATGTCAGGATATAATTCAGCGCTGCGCACAATTACAAAGTGAGCAGGTGTTTCAGGTAATAGCTGTTAGTGAATTTCAGCTGTTTTTACCATAATAGATATGGTCGGGAAAAGAATTCAAATGTCATCAGCTTGCAGTGATTCTTCACACACGATCCAGCCAAGATCACAATGTGAATAAGAAAGCAAAATGGCCGTGAAAATGAAAAATGCTCATTTGATGCAAGCATTTGCGTTGTCTGGAGGGCCGGTTCGAGCCGCCATCAAAGCGCTCTTTGAAACAGAGTGCAGACTTTGATCTGTTTGTCTTCATTTCGGGAGCGAGCGCACATGTAGATGTGAGAGCGTAATTGGGGGTTTCTTTGTCTGTGAGGCATGGCTTACGTCACGCTTTGGTAGTGATGGGCTTCGGGGGGTTTCTGCTGCGGTGGAGGTGAAGGGTCTTTAATGTGCTGCTTTAAAGGACAGAGATCCAACCATGAGTAATCCTGCACTTTCAAACTCTGCAATATTGTGCTCTGCTGTTTGTGTCTACTGATAAGACTTCATGGACAGGGCTGGGTGGGTTACTTTTAAAATGCATTTCGCTACAGATTACAAAATACATGCTTTAAAAAGTCATTTGTAACGTATTTCGTTACATTACTCACGTTTAGTCACTTCATCTAAATACTTTAGAATACTTTGGAATACTAATAAGTGTGAAACAAACACAAAAAAGGTCATTGAGAGTTTTTATCTCACAATTCTGACTTTTTCCCTCAGAATTGAGTGATATAAAGTTGCAACTGCGAGTTATAAAGTCAGAATTATGAGATATGAACTCATAATATTGAGAAAAGTCAGAATTATGAGATATAAAGTGAAAATATTGAGAAAAGTCAGAATTGTGAAACACAAATTCACAATTGTGAGGAAAAAAACAAATAGTGAGAAAAAGTAGCAGTGACGAGTGAATTATAAAATGACTCTCAAAACATGAAAACAGTCGTGGATCATCAGGTCATGACAGGACAGTTCAGTCCACAGTTGCCTTTATTTCTAGCGCTTTATGCAATACAGATTTTCAAAGCAGCTTTACAGTAACTAACAGGGAAATAAGAATCAAACATCAGACTGCTGTAAAAAGACAATAGTGTCATCATTCAGATCAATTCAGTTCAATAACAGTGTCAATGTTGTCGTCAATTATGAAACAAAGTTGATTCAGCCATAAAGCATCCTTGTTGTAAAGTGTTCGCACAAGCAAAAAGGTGCATAGTATCATGAATATACAGTTTTCAAGCAAAAAAACTGAGTCTAAAGCTTGAAATCCAATGTAAGTTGCCTTTGCTTTGTGTTTCAGGTGAAAAATGTGTTTCCTCAGGAGGGGTTTGGCCGTCAAAAGAGGGGCTACAGAGATCTCAGTAACTTTGACGTCAATATGAGCGACCCGCTTTTCACCAAGCAGTGGTATCTTGTGAGTAATTATTGTTCATTTGGTTTGACCTTCAGCCGTGGAATTGACTGCATTGTGTTAGTCAGGATCGCTGATGACTCTTCAATTAAAACATTTTCCTCATTAGCCATCGCCGTCAACATCGGTGCACGAGCCGCGGTCAAAATACGCGGATATCTTCTTTATTTCTCCAGGGCTTATCGTGACAGGCATCCCTGTCCGCTTTGCCGAGGAGAACGTTCTTTAATTTAGTTTGTCAGTCATAAACACTCCGCAGCAGGGTTTCAGCGAAGTGTAATATCTGTGTGACATTTATTTTCCCTACCGCGCCTCCTCCCTCATAACATCTCATTTTCAGAGCGTCGGATGCTCGGCTCGTGTGACGCTTTCGGTTTTGTTCGATTAGATAAATACAGGCCAAGCGGACGGAACCCCAGGGCTGGACCTCAATGTGGCCGAAGCCTGGAGCTTGGGCTTCACCGGCAAAGGTGTGACCATCGCCATCATGGACGACGGTGAGTTGAGTCTGTTATATATGACCTAAAGTCTGGCCCCAAAAAATTCTGACGAGTGGCTGAAACTTCCTACATGAACCTACGTGGGTTTGTTACTAATTTGCATAATGCAAATTATTGACCATCCCGTTGCCCCGCCCTCAAACACTCGTTGTATCTGAGACTGGAAGAGTTTTGTCATGTTGAGAAGAACGCTTTTCTGCTGCCAAACCACTTCGATGTGCTGATACTGATGCTGCGATGTATATTATGAGAAATTATTACAGCGTTTTTGTCTCTTGGATGCATGTAAAGCTATTGTAAGGAGACTCCAAAACATAATTTAAGGCTTTAAAGGCTTCATAATGTTCGGTTTTGTTAGTGAATTCATCATGTAAATATTGAATGTCCTGTAATGGAACATTTTGACATCACCTTTGCAGGTATTGATTATCTACATCCAGATCTCGCCTCAAATTACGTAAGTACTTTTTTTTTTTCATTTAATTTTTATTTAATATTTGGGTCACACTTGCCGTTCTCACTATTAACTACGACTTTTACCGCGATAAACTCTTAAATACTGCTTATTAATAGCTGTAGAGATGTAGAATATGGTCATGCAGAATAAGGCATTAATTCGTGCTTTATAAGTACTAATAAATAGGCAATATCCGAGCAGTGTGCATGCTAATCAGGAAATATATGTAACTTAGTGACGTATTTAAAATGCAACATTTGAGCAACTGTATTTCATTACAGTTACATCTGAAAAGTATTTAAGTGTTGAGTTTTAATGTCATTTAAACAGCGATTGCTGATTCTCTGACTCTGACCGTCTGAAAAAGACGAGTTCAGTTTCACCAACATTTTAATACTTTTAAGAGGATCATAAAAATGTTGTTATTTTTATTTAGTTCTGTCCTGAACAAGACAAAATGACTGAATTTATAAAAACAACTGAACTGTCCTGTCATGACCTGATGATCCACGACTGTTTTCATGTTTTGAGAGTCATTTTATAATTCACTCGTCACTGCGACTTTTTCTCACTATTTGTTTTTTCCCTCACAATTGTGAGTTTGTGTTTCACAATTCTGACTTCTTTTTCTCACAATTGCAAGATTTAAACTCACAATTGCAAGTTATAAAGTCAGAATTGGGAGATTTAAACTTGCAATACTGACTTTTTTTCCTGCAATTGTGAATTTAGTATGTGAGTTTATATCTCATAATTCTGACTTTTCTCAATATTGTGAGTTTACATCTCATAATTCTGACTTTTCTCAATATTGTGAGTTTATATCTCATAATTCTGACTTTATAACTCACAATTGCAACTTTATATCACACAATTCTGAGGGAAAAAGTCAGAATTGTGAGATAAAAACTCTCAATGACCTTTTTTGTGTTTGTTTAACACTTATTAGTATTCCAAAGTATTCTAAAGTATAATTTAGAAAAACTAAACTTGAGTAATGTAACGAAATATGTTACAAATGACTTTTTAAAGCATGTATTTTGTCATCTGTAGTGAAATACATTTTAAAAGTAACCGACCCAACTAGTGAGATTTGGACTCTAAAGCAAATTTTTACCTGAATTTGAAGTAAATTGTAAAAATTTGAAAGACTTTACAATAAGGTCCAATTTGTAATGCATTAACTAACATGAGCAATACATTATATATATATATATATTTTTTTAAACTAGCTATAACAGTTCATGTTGTATTTTTATCTGTAAAGTATTTCTTTTACTGAACTGTCCAAAAGTAGCCGTTGCCACATGGCTATTTAATAGATAAACCATTTAATTTGAATGCTAATTTTATTGTCGTATATACAATTACCATGATATTAAATAATTCATATTTTGAAAGTAAACTTTTCTCATGTCACTGAATCGTCGGAAGACAGAAGATCGAGGTTTCAAACGGTGACAGGTTTATTCTGAAACAGATGCACAAACAATAACAGACACTGAAGGAGACAAAGGCAGGAACTTAAATACACACGGATGACGAGGGCTAAATGGGAACAGGTGATAACAATAAACGAATTAAACATGGTGATCAATAAGAACTAATGATGACACGACAGAACAAAACTAAAGACATCCATGTGACAGCCACACACATAGATCGGAGTTCCTCTCACACATAACCTAGCAAACTCGTCTGTGGCAAAATGATGCATTGTTTTCCGTTTCATTAATGTTTAATGTTCATATAGAATTTGAAGCCGCATGTAGACAGTGGACTAAACCCAATGTATGCCAATGATCTCGGCTGTAAAGGTTTGCAAAGACAGGCGTCCTTTTCTTCAAACAGATGACACATTTGCATCCTGTGCGCAATTAAATATGCAGCTAATGGTTGAGTTCGCTTCCCCGCTGAGATGGGATTTTGCTGCACCTTGGCAATTAAGGAATGCTGCCACACATCATACATCAGTGCCTTACTCGCAAACACAGATGTCTTTTCACCTTTACCTCACCCTGCGTCTCTCACTATTTTCATTCTGCCAGTCGTTCATGACTTTCGATGCTAAAAGACTCTTACAGTGTTTCCTGCACTTATTGTGAGTGGCTGCGTCAGAGGCAATGATGTTTCGAGTTTTGAGCTTGCAAGTGTTGATGAAAGAATGATTTGGTGATACAACGTCTATAAATAGTTAATGCATTTTCCTTTTGTGTTGTCTTCACTTGTTGCATGCAGCAACAAACACATTCATGAGTGAATGACTCTTTCGACCCTTCCAAGCATTTAGAGAAATTGAAATGCAAATTTCTAAGGCCTCTAAATGATCAAAACATTACCGAGAAACCTGCCGCACCGAATTATGTCATCTGTTCGATAGTTTAGAAAGATCCTTTGGATCTTCTTTTTGCCGTGAAATCGTTTCTGATTTTTATAAAGTAAAGAGGAATAACTTTGCACATAAGTTATGCACATTTGCTGGACTGAAACAAGTTAGTTTTACTTGACTATCCATACAAACTAAATATAAATAGCCAGCCTCCGCCAGACACACTGTGCAAGTCGATTTGTAAAGGAGTAATCCCTAAATCACGCAGGATGTAGTGTTGTAAGCTAAGGCGCCTCTCGAGGGTTAAACAAATGGTGCTGGGCAACAAACTCAAGCTCTCGTTCTCTTTTATCGAAATCCTCGGAGATTTCACTTTCAAATTTCATGACAGTTTTGTTTCGCTCTTCCGCGTTCATCACTGCCATGTTACTCCTCCGCCTGCCAGGAGCTAGGTATTACTCTTAATAAAGTTTTAAATATCAAACTTTTCTTTCAAAAACCCATCGCTTTGCTTCAGAAGGCCTTTATTAACCCCCTGGAGCCGTATGGATTATATTTATGATAGACGGTGTCCTGCCTCCTGTAGCGTGTCTCCTTGCCTCTAGAGGTCCCCCGTGTTCTCATCCGCTTCAGTTCTTCCTCACGTTACCTTGTTAGCGTTATCCTGCTCACCTGTGCCCCATTTCCTCCACCGTATTTAAGTTGTGTTTTGTCCCTCGCTCGGTTTTTGAGTCGTTGGCCCGTGTTTCCTGTCTGGAATTGCAGAAGCCTCTCTAGTGAAGATCTTTTGAGTTCCACGCTTTGTTGTAACTGCGCTCTAGTTTTGTTTTCTCCCCTTGCGGAGTTTTCTCATTTGTGTTCTTGTTTTTAAATATATCTCCGATTGTGTTCGTCTGAAAGAAGATAGTCATACACACCTGGGATGAGTAAATCATGGGCTAATTTTCATTTTTGGGTGAACTATCTCTTTTAGAGAAATTACTCAGACCTTCAGAGTTGGAAGCTTCTTTGAGGCTGATTTCAAAGGTTCAAAGGGAGCATCCGACAACCCTTCCAATATAATAGAAAGAAGGAACCTGTGGTCTGCAGATCTGAGTCACCTGCCCCAGCTCAAGTGGGATTTGAGGATATATTTCACCACAGAAGCCCCATCAATGTGAACGTGGCAAGCCGAAATGGCGGCCACATCCGCCTTCAGGGTAACAGGTGTCAGCTCTACTTTGTTGTTAAAACACTGAACCAACCACACAGTCAACTGGATTGTCAAAGAGATCATTCCAGATGATTCGTTCAAACATAAGTCCATACAGAACTCATCTCGACACTCCAGATCCTAAATCAACACGGACCCAAAATCAGAGAATCTTTCATTTGCGGCTCCATTCAGTCTACAAAACCGAAGTACTTTACGGCCTTGCAAGCTTGTAAAAGTGGCGGAGGAAAAAGATGTCAACCTAAAAGACAGATTGGTTTGAAGAGGGCACAGTTTGATCCCCAAGCCTTCTTCTTCTGAGTGACGTCTGTGTGAAAACTGCATCAAATTGTTCTAAAACCAATTATAAACAAACATCGTTCAACTGCATAATTCTATACTGCGTCTAAAACTTATACTCGTGTCTATTATGCCCATTTGGGACAGGGCCTTCCTCTTTTTTCTTGATCTCTTACAGGCTTTGCTACAGGTATCTCTCTATGGCTGCCACTGAAGGGCCGATAGCAGAGGCCAGATGTTTGGTAGTCCAAAGAGACTGTGGTTCGGCATAGCTCTTTAACTGCATGAGGGCCAAGTCCAGGGAACCGTCAGCGTGACCTGCCACTTCATAGGCCTTACCAGCGTGCTGATATTATATGGCCTGGAACGCAAAATCTATTTTCAAAATCTTGCGTTCTGACATTTAGTCACTTAGCAGACGCTTTTATCCAAAGGAATACAAACAAGCGATTCATCATGAATTGGCAAATAGACACAGGAAGTGCTCACAATACAAGTTTCATACATTGCTCAGTAGCATAAGCTAGAGTCGGAAGGGAAAAAGGGAAGGATAGGGGTTTTTTTTCCTTTTATGAGGGGATTAAGTGTTCACGGAAGAGATGAGTTTTCAGCTGTCTCTTGAATCTTGCCAGGGATTCTGCATTCCTGATGAAAGTAGGGAGATCATTCCACCAGCAGGGAGCAGAGAACGAGAAGATTCTGGAGAGTGATTTTGTGCCTCTCTGTGACCGCAAGCCTTCGTTCCTTTAGTGGGGATCTGATTCTGGAGGTTGGGAAAGAAAGGGAGGTTCCGTTTCTGTGGATGGACCTGACCACTCATGCAGTTTTCTACAAGGTGCTTCCATCTTTTGACCAGACCACTTGATGCTTCACTTAGCCACCACTCGAATCACAACCTTGAGCATCTGTTCATAAGATTTAGAATATGAAGGATACCCGACAGCTGCACACGATTGGAAACTCTATCTCCAACTCCTCGAAGCTAGACTCAACGGAAGAAAGGTACTTGTCTAGTCCGATCAAGCTTCCAAATGTCCAACGCAATGCCGCAGTTTCAAATTTCCCTCAAAAGGGAACCTGTCTCAGCAACATTGACTCAACCAATGGTGTGACGTTGGGACAGGACGGTCTGTTTCACTGCTAGATTTTTGTTTAGTATATACGGTATTTAATGCAGAAGTTCTTCTTCCAAAATGCTAAATGAAATCATGACGCAATCGAAACGGGAGTCCAGAATTCCGAACCAGAATCCCATCCATGCAGAGTGTTTCACTAAAGCTTCTCTGCCAGTGAACAGAGCCGTTGTTGTTTCGAGACCTGCTGAGCTCTGAGCCGCAGGAGCCGTGAATGTGCACCGCAGATGAGTTTTAACCCAAAAATAACCTGGGATTGACTGCGGTGGGGGATGATGCTGCTGCACGCTCCGCTCGTCTGATGTCTCCAGCTGAAGCATAATTCACCATGTCCTCCCCTGCTACTGTTTTATGTAGCATCAATTCCTCCCGGACCTCCCCATTACTCACCATGCGCTCTGTGTTATTATACACAGAGCGCAGCAGAACTATACTCGCTGAAAGGCAGAATGTAAATGTTTTTGTGTGTGTGGCAGAAGTGTGTGAGGTTAAAAATAGATTCCGGATAATTTGCCTAATAAGGACTAATGTGGGATGAGGAGTGAATTAGCATAATCGTTTGAAGGATTTTTTGACAGGGGACCGGATTTAATTCATCGCTTGCTAACTGCGGTCTCCAGGCGGTAGCCAAATGGAAACTTGCCAAAGAACAGACCGCATCGCTCTCGGCTGCTGCTAAATTTAGTGTGCTTTATGTGTATCTTTCAATGTGCTTTCTGCTATGGCTTCCGAAATTATGCCATACACACACAAGAGCGTTTTTAAACGTTGACCTCGCAGATATCACGTGAGTGGAAGGATTTAGCAAACAATAATTATGCAATGCAATGCAAAAAAAAAAAAAAAGTGCTTCCTCAGTATGTTTGTCTTGTTTACATTTACAAATATCTAAAAATTCTTGAATCAAGATTTGAAATCTTACTTGAGAAGCAAAATTACGTCTTGTTTCTGAAAAACGTATCAAAATTAAGTGAATTTATGCTTAAAATAAGGCAAATAGATAAACTTGTTTTGCCTTTGAATTACGTTTATTTTTCTCACCTCACTGGCAGATAATATGAACAAATCTTAATATTTTAAGTCACTTTAGATCATGACAAATTTCATTGTTCTTTTGGCATGTAGTAATTATAGCCATATAGTCATAAATGCGTATCCTGCAAGTTACTAAACTTAAAACGTCATCATTATCAAAAAAAAACCATTTATATAATCAATCTGGTAAATGTGTTGTGATGTCACAGGGGCACCTCCTACTTTTACATCATAGCATCGTTGGCCCCGCCCACTGGTGTTCAGTCGGTGAAAAAAGTAGGCCGATTGCGACGGTGTGCAAAAACATCCTCTATGCATGAGCTGACAATCGGATCCTAGATTTTCTTTGCCCTAAAATCATTTAATACTGTTTATGCATCAGTAAATCAAGCCAGTGACTGAACGATCAACTTCACATAGTAACATGAAAATAATCTGATTTTTAAATTGTGATTAAATTACATACAGAAAGCGATCAAAGTATGTTCCCTTTACGATGGCTGAAGCTGTCAATCGCACAGCACGAATTTATATGCAAACTTGTAATAATGAATGACGCCGTTACACTGCACAATGAAGCTCTGAGGCTAACGTCACTGTATTTACGTGTTTGCTGTTAGTTGTGGTGAAAGCATTTCGTCGAGTTACGATGATGAGATCAACAGACTGTCATCTGCTCAATGCTCATCACTGCAACCTTCCATGAGATGTACATATAAGGCGAATACCAACACGTTTCAGGATTCGTTAATCTCAACAGCTGTGATCATAAAAGCGTAGTAAAACTATCCGGGAGGTTCCACGTGCACGTAATACGCATTTCAAACGCAAAGATGTCGGCCAATCGCAGCAGTGGGCGTTTACACTGAAGTCTCACAGCAGACACGCCCCTTCAAACAGAGCGTTCAAATCTGAGGGCTAAAATCAGCTTTTATTTCTAAACGATGACATTTTATGATGTAAAAATCATACTAACGCTCTAAGTGCACCTCAGGAAACATTATAAAATAATAATAATTATGAAAAAAATCCACTTCACGACCCCGTTTAAGTAAATTGGTGATTTAAGTCAATTTTGATTCAAGGATGTTTAGATATCTTTACCCAAAAATTTGACAAAAATACTTGAGGCAGTGATTTTGCCATTCTATAAGGGGTGTTAGACACTCAACTTCCCTTGAATTGTATATATATGCTCATACACATTGCAATTCAGCACACCTGATGATGTTTTGAAGCACTGATGCAATTTCATGTTTTTGTCTTGCTCTCCATTAATGAACTCTCTTGGGCAGCAGAGAGAAGAATATGTCCTCCCCTCTGGGAGAGCTGAAGTGAAGGCCGACATGAACGGCAGAATCTGAATCTCCATGATTGCACTGATGGATTATGGAGACAGACGCTCTGAAGCACAGCGGACTGATGTGTCATTTGTTCCTGTTCTTCCCACCCTCGTTGTGCGCTGGGGCTTTGGGAGCTTTCGCTCGGGGACTGCCGTCCATTATCATACTCTCAGAGTCTGCGCTCTGAGAAAGTGGACTTTTTTTTATAGGGCAGTAACGTTAGCTCTTTCATGCACCTGTTTTTATGTGAATTTTGGGATTTTGTATTTAAATAATAGAAAAAATGTCTCTCAATTGCAGCATTTTGTTTATCCAATAAGAAGACTTCCACATTAACTACGAAACTGAATAAATCCCTCAATGTGCATCAAAAAAACTTGCATGACTTTGCAGGATGTGATTGGAAAACTGGACTAACCAGTGGACCAATCATCTCAAATGTTGGTTTGGTGATTCTGAAACATCAAAGTCTGTCATCAGAATGATTTGGTTTAATGGTGTTAAACACCATTGTGTTCCCAAACACCAGCATCCGAACGCAAGAGAACATGACAGCGTTTATTGTGTTTCTGCCGTTCTGAGACCAACTCCTTTATGACGGAGGCTAAAAGAGCCAGATTGCAGCAACTTGCATCTTTATTACTGAAATTTTGCACTATTATACTTGTTTCTGTTATTTGGTACTGTGATTTGAGATTGGAGGGTCTTGAGAATTACTTGACTTAAATTTGTGACTTAACTCTACCGGTCAAGAAGGGATTTCACATTGCATACATTTGGCATTTCTTAATAGTTAACATTGAGTGGTCAGAACAATAACTGCATTGAAGAAATGCTTTGTTATAACTACATCTCATCAATGCTTAAACGAGGAGACCAGCCTAATGTAGATGAACCAGTGAATCTCATTTTTGAGGGTTCAGTGTTCATGATCAGTGTCATCCCAATGAAAACCTCCTCCAAGCCATTCCATCCTCCCAGTTACTTCCTCCAAACACGTCATTAAGCCGGACCTCGGGAACGAAAGGCCTCCCTTTTGTCTCCACTGAGTCACACGGGTAAATGCCAGGCTGCATCCTCATCAGCCTGGAGCCGTTCACCACCCAAGTGAGCCATCTTTTCAACTCTGGCCTAATGAAGGCCACGCTCCAGGTAATGAACGGTCAGATAATGAAAGAGTGCATGGTTGGCATGACCATTGAGGAGCACAGGGAAGGTTCTCCAGATGGTTCTGCCTGGTTCTGCTCTGAAGAGCGCATTTGTTGATTTCGCTTGCTGAAATTATGTTAAATATGTTCAGTGAAATATTCTTAGAATTTAGAAATGCTGAATTTCCAGCATCATTACTCCAGTCTTCAATCCAGGCCTGGTCCTCTCTCGTCCTTCACTGTCGTCGCTCCTCCTTTATGCTTCCGGAGCTCCTCCGTGGGGACTCGAGACCGGTGCGCCGAGCACCTGAAGCTCGTTAACTCTCGCGTCACCGGCCTCGCGCCGTTCCCTCACGGCTCTCGCCCGCCCTGCTCGTCACAGTGATCATCAGTTTGACAACATATGTGCTGCAAATCCTCACAACACACGCAAACACAAAAACGCGCTGCATATACAAAAACGTGCTGCAAATACACAAACCACAACGGAAATGTTTCAAGGGGGACCCCAAAAAGTGACAGACCCTACTTGACAACAGCACAAACTAAAAAATATCAAAATCTATTATGTAGGCATGAACTCAATGTAATGTGTTTCACTAACAGAAAAGTGTTTTAATATGTGGCATTGTTGTTCACTCATTCAACTTTAAGAGATGATCATTTAGTGGATGATTTAAAAATATTCGTTAATCATCTGTACTAATGTGACGTCATGGTAACGG
The DNA here is from genome assembly GCA_037194245.1 of Opsariichthys bidens. Lineage (NCBI taxonomy): Eukaryota > Metazoa > Chordata > Actinopteri > Cypriniformes > Xenocyprididae > Opsariichthys > Opsariichthys bidens. The sequence goes on from CM074279.1 coordinate 1,087,833, forward strand.
CGCCTGAGGCGCTCGACGACCACGTCATCTGTGAAAAACACTTTATTAAAAATAATAAATACATGAAATAATGTACAGTTGTTTATTTTTGTTTGCAGTTTTTATAGTATTTCATGATTGTGAACACATTGTGCACTCAAATGCCGTTCACTATATAGGGATCAGTGAATGAGTGGAGGGGGAGTTGAACTGGTTTTGGACGCACGTCCTAGTAGGGTCCATCACTTTTTGGGGTCCCCCTTGAAACATTTCTGTTGTGGTTTGTGCTATTTGCAGCGCGTTTTGTATTTGCAGCACGTTTTTTTTATGCAGCGCGTTTTTGTATTTGCAGTGTGTTTTTGTATTTGCAGTGCGTTTTTTTTATATGCAGCGCGTTTTTGTATATGCAATGTGTTTTTGTATTTGCAGCGCGTTTTTGTATATGCAGCGCATTTTTGTATACGCAGCGCGTTTTTGTGTTTGTGGCGCGTTTTTGTATTTGCAGTGCGTTTTTGTATATGCAATGCGTTTTTGTATTTGCAGCGCGTTTTTGTATATGCAGCGCATTTTTGTATATGCAGCGCGTTTTTGTATACGCAGCGCGCTTTTGTGTTTGTGGCGCGTTTTTGTATTTGCAGTGCGTTTTTGTATATGCAGCGCATTTTTGTATATGCAGCGCGTTTTTGTATACGCAGCGCGTTTTTGTGTTTGTGGCGCGTTTTTGTATTTGCAGTGCGTTTTTGTATATGCAATGCGTTTTTGTATTTGCAGCGCGTTTTTGTATATGCAGCGCATTTTTGTATATGCAGCGCGTTTTTGTATACGCAGCGCGTTTTTGTGTTTGTGGCGCGTTTTTGTATTTGCAGCGCGTTTTTGTATATGCAGCGCGTTTTTGTGTTTGCATGTGTTGTGAGGATTTGCAGCACATGTGTTGTGAAATTGATGATCACGTTTTTTTTTAATTTGCATGTGTTTTCGTATTTGCAGTGCTTTGAGCTCTCTCGGCCACCGTAAAAAGAGACTAAATAAATAAATTTAAAAAAGCATGACATATTTTCCGATCATTGAATTTTACTGTATATCGTGATATATACCATTACTGACAAAGTGACTCGTTTTACGTGTTGATCACCACCCACACTGAACTTTTCTTCCTCATCTTATACTTCATTTCTCTGCAAGTTTTCACCCGACCAGAATGAAGTTCCTCTCATAATTTAGGAGTCAGTGTCGTGTCTCCCGCAGTGTTTAAATATATTACCTCTGAGAGTGGTGGATAGTTAATTAACGAATAGCTAGACGAATGCTTAATGAGGGGCAACTCAAAACACACAGAGGGATGAGCACAATGGGAATTCCAGAGATGGTTTCTAAATAATGAATGACTAATTATTGAAATGAAGCTCATTGTTTGTTTTGACATAACTGGCACTAATTCATAAGTCTGTAAAGCTCGATGACGGATACTTTATTTCTTGTTGATGTTTCAGAACGCAGAAGCCAGCTATGACTTCAGTAGCAACGACCCGTTTCCTTACCCCCGCTACACGGACGACTGGTTTAACAGGTAATGAGCTCCTGCCGCTCGCCTCTGTTTCACACAAGTGGTTTTCAGTATGACAGTATGTGTGACCATATTTTGATGTGTAGATCATCGGTGGTTATTAGAGATTAGAGATTTTCTTAATTGAATGCATCTTTTGAAAGCGAGAAAGTCTTACTGACCCCAAAACGGTTGTGTACACTTCATACTATATAAGATATAAAACTACTTATAAAAGATTTTGCTCCTGCCGCTCACCCCTAGTAGGCAGACGATGCATTGATCTGCAACTGCTTTTCTTAGCAGTGGTTGGATGAAGGACTCCTTGCCTCTCTGTATTGATTTTCCTTACACGTAACCCCATTAAGTCATCTCTCACTGGCTCTCAGCCCAGCTGCATTAACACAGCAGTTGTGCCACAGCGAGTCTTTCCTTCTACACTCTTATCAGAGCAATGTAGGCCTGACCAAAACCACCCAGAGGTGAAGATTAAGAGGAAAATTGTGCCATCGTTTTGTGTTGTGTTTCAAAACTGGAGTCAAGCTCCAGTCGGACTGATCAAGGATTCAGTATTCAATAGATTTTACATAACAATAAACATCCATTAAGGCTCTATGTGATGCAAGTAGTTTTAATACTTGAATCAATGTTTTCCTCCTGTCTCTCTGAATAAATCATTTGATCCTCCTCTCTGCTGTGCATTCTGAAAGAGAAACACTGAGAGATGTTTATGTACTTGATGTTGCATTTTGTAACGCAGTTCCACACAAAAGCAAGCTTTTCGTAACGCAGTGGCTCACAACATCAAGCTTTTCATAACACAGTGGTGCACAACGTCAAGCTTTTCGTAATACAGTGGCTCACAACATCAAGCTTTTCGTAACACAGTGGTGCACAACATCAAGCTTTTCATAACACAGTGGTGCACAACGTCAAGCTTTTCGTAATACAGTGGCTCACAACATCAAGCTTTTCATAACGCAGTGGTGCACAACGTCAAGCTTTTCGTAATACAGTGGCTCACAACATCAAGCTTTTCGTAATGCAGTGGCGCACAAAAGCAAGCTTTTCATAACGCAGTGGCGCACAAAAGCAAGCTTTTCATAACGCAGTGGCGCACAAAAGCAAGCTTTTCATAACGCAGTGGCGCACAAAAGCAAGCTTTTCATAACGCAGTGGCGCACAAAAGCAAGCTTTTCGTAATGCAGTGGCTCACAACATCAAGCTTTTCGTAATGCAGTGGTGCACAACATCAAGCTTTTCGTAATGCAGTGGCGCACAACATCAAGCTTTTCGTAATGCAGTGGCGCACAAAAGCAAGCTTTTCATAATGCAGTGGCGCACAAAAGCAAGCTTTTCGTAATGCAGTGGCTCACAACATCAAGCTTTTCGTAATGCAGTGGCGCACAACATCAAGCTTTTCGTAATGCAGTGGCACACAACATCAAGCTTTTCATAACGCAGTGGCTCACAACATCAAGCTTTTCGTAATGCAGTGGCGCACAACATCAAGCTTTTCATAATGCAGTGGCTCACAACATCAAGCTTTTCATAATGCAGTGGCGCACAAAAGCAAGCTTTTCATAACGCAGTGGCTCACAACATCAAGCTTTTCGTAATGCAGTGGCGCACAACATCAAGCTTTTCATAATGCAGTGGCTCACAACATCAAGCTTTTCATAATGCAGTGGCACACAACATCAAGCTTTTCATAATGCAGTGGCGCACAAAAGCAAGCTTTTCGTAATGCAGTGGCGCACAACATCAAGCTTTTCATAATGCAGTGGCGCACAAAAGCAAGCTTTTCGTAATGCAGTGGCGCACAAAAGCAAGCTTTTCGTAATGCAGTGGCGCACAAAAGCAAGCTTTTCATAATGCAGTGGCGCACAAAAGCAAGCTTTTCGTAATGCAGTGGCTCACAACATCAAGCTTTTCGTAATGCAGTGGCGCACAACATCAAGCTTTTCATAATGCAGTGGCGCACAAAAGCAAGCTTTTCGTAATGCAGTGGCGCACAAAAGCAAGCTTTTCGTAATGCAGTGGCGCACAAAAGCAAGCTTTTCATAATGCAGTGGCGCACAAAAGCAAGCTTTTCGTAATGCAGTGGCTCACAACATCAAGCTTTTCGTAATGCAGTGGCGCACAACATCAAGCTTTTCGTAATGCAGTGGCACACAACATCAAGCTTTTCATAACGCAGTGGCTCACAACATCAAGCTTTTCGTAATGCAGTGGCGCACAACATCAAGCTTTTCATAATGCAGTGGCACACAACATCAAGCTTTTCATAATGCAGTGGCGCACAAAAGCAAGCTTTTCGTAATGCAGTGGCGCACAACATCAAGCTTTTCATAATGCAGTGGCTCACAACATCAAGCTTTTCATAATGCAGTGGCACACAACATCAAGCTTTTCATAATGCAGTGGCGCACAAAAGCAAGCTTTTCGTAATGCAGTGGCGCACAACATCAAGCTTTTCATAATGCAGTGGCGCACAAAAGCAAGCTTTTCGTAATGCAGTGGCGCACAAAAGCAAGCTTTTCGTAATGCAGTGGCGCACAAAAGCAAGCTTTTCATGATGCAGTGGCGCACAAAAGCAAGCTTTTCGTAATGCAGTGGCGCACAACATCAAGCTTTTCGTAATGCAGTGGCGCACAACATCAAGCTTTTCATAATGCAGTGGCACACAACATCAAGCTTTTCATAATGCAGTGGCGCACAAAAGCAAGCTTTTCGTAATGCAGTGGCGCACAACATCAAGCTTTTCATAATGCAGTGGCACACAACATCAAGCTTTTCGTAATGCAGTGGTTCACAACATCAAGCTTTTCATAACGCAGTGGCTCACAACATCAAGCTTTTCATAACGCAGTTCCACACAAAACTGAGTTTTTCTTAGTGCAGTGGCATACAAAATTGCACTTGAAGCTAAAAGCATTTGCATTCACATATATGTGCTTGGGAGTTAAAATGCTTTCTTTTTGTGGTTCATGATTACATGCTTTCAATAATCATTAGATCATGATGAATTAAGTATTAATTCAGGTATCGGTAATTGGTAAAAAAAAAACCTTTTTGTAAAGTATTACCCCCTAGCCTAACACACCTTATTAAAAAGATGAGGGCTCAGAGCAATACCGTCTCAAGAGACCCTGGATTCCCAGCTGTGAACCTGTTCAAAACTGAAACATATCAAAAACAACAGCGTAGATGTTTTCTTGGCTTGGATGCAAAGCTCTGTATTGTGGAGATTTGTGCAGCCTACGCCTTCATCAGAGTGTGGCAAGATATTTCTCCTGCATATGTATGGTGGACAGAAGGTGCCCTACGGGAGGAAGGTCGGTGAAGATTGGCAAGCCTTCTGTCGCTATGCTGCACTGCTCAAAGACCCCCATCACACTATCACACCTTCAAGGACTATTACTGCACCGCAGACAAAGTAAAGAATGCAAATTTACGGCACGATTCTGGCTACTAGTTGCTGTGCTTTTATGGAAAATTCCTACGTTAGTAGTTGAATGACAACTGTCAATAAAATCACAGTTTTGAATGCCATGTCTTGTGTTAATATATATGTGCCTTTCTGGTTGAGAACCCACACTAATATAATATTATGATCAGACTTGAGAAACACCCCTGTAAAAATGAGTCAGATCAAGGTCAGGTGACCCTGAAACCAGTCTTATACAGGGCTTTCTTAAAACCGATTAGTCTTTCAAGAAACCCGCAGACTAGCCGTTTTTGAAAATATTTAGCTGTGAAGGTCAATACCACAGAAAATGACATAACCTGCATTGATTTCTGAATGCAGTGTTTTGTAGCAAGATATTACAGTTAAAGCTTGTCGTAATTGATATTTTTTACAGTGCACATCAAGGACAGACACAATCTAAAAGAAAGACGACAAGTGGCTCTTCTGTTTTTCCAGCGTTCGCTGCGGGTGTGAAGCATGCTGGGGCGTGTGGTGAGAGCAGCAGTAATATTATCTGAGCTGCAGACTCACAGCATAATCAGACACTTGTATATATAAATAGAAGCGCTGTCTGTCTGAGTGGAAGAGAGGAGGGACGCATTGCTGTGCTTCATGCTGGGGATCTTCCTGAGGATTCTCTGTTCTAGACACCCTTTTAGAAGTTTGTGTTGTATATTAACGGGGTTGTTATTTTAGTAGAGCAAGGTTCAACATCAATGACTTCAAATGACCCTTACGGTCATTTATACCAGATGTAATATAAGTCTCAGGTGTCTCCAGAATGTGTCTGTGAAGTTTCCGCTCAAAATGCCATTTATTATAGCATGTTGTAAATGAATCAAAAAACATTTTTGAGTGAAATCAACACATTTTTTTTTTTTTTGCATGTATCTTTAAATGCAAATGAGCTGCTGCTCCACATCCCCCCACGTAAATCACTGTGAAATATATAACTCTAGACATCTCTTCATGTTTTTTTTTTTTTTTTCTCAGTCATGGAACCAGGTGTGCTGGTGAGGTATCTGCAGTTTCTAACAACAACATCTGTGGGGTGGGCGTGGCCTACAACTCCAAGGTAGCAGGTACGTTTCTGATTGGTTTTTACAGTGATGACCTCATAATGACTTTAAAGTTCCGTTTACTTTAAACCAGGGGTTTTCAATCCTCTCCTGGGGGACCTCCAGCCCTGCACATTTTGTATGTCTCCTTTTTTGACACACCCACTTCAGGTCTAATGGTCTCTGCTAATGAGCTGATGAGTTGAATCGGATAGATGAGGGAGGCATACAAAATGTGCAGGGCTGGGGGTCCTCCGGGACAGGTTTGAAAACCTCCGCTTTAGGCAGTTCCACCTGAGATATTTTACTAACACTAGGTTTGCGACCAGGTTAGGTTAGGGTTAGTAGAATAATCTAACGTACTTGCAAAGATGTTGCAGCAGAATGTCTGTTTATCACAATAAAGTGTTAGCAGATATTAAGAGGACAGTCTACTAATACTCTAACATGTAGTTGCAAAGTTAATTATAGTTAGTGGAATGTCTAAAGTGGACTATCGAAATAAAGTGCTACAAAAGTTCCTAACCACGTCTCATTTGAGATGTCAAGCCTTGGAAATAGTTGAAAGTAGGTGTTGGTGTCAAGGGAGGAACCACAAAAGAGCTGTCATGTCAGACAATAGGCACTTGCAGAATGCCATCAATGGCAAATATTGTATTCATGTACTTTGTGATACATTTTTAGTGGATGCAGTTGAAAAAAGCAATCCAAATACATTTTTAGATTTCAGAAATATGAACAAAATCACTTATGCTACACTGAGACTGCACCTGTCACACTGTAGGGAGTATCCATGACATTAATATAATTTTAGAATGTGTGTGAATAATGTCTGAATAATAAAGTACTAAAATTTTAGACAAGAACAAAGTGTCAAAGCTGTTGTAAGTGTCTGATGCTTCCAAATCCAGTGGTCTCAAGTCTAGTGGTCTCAGGTCTCGCAAGTCTGATGGTCCCAAGTCTCTCCAGTCCAGTTTTCCCTGTTCACTGATCCCAAATTCAGTGGTCCCAAGTCTGATGGTCCCAAGTCTCTCCAGTCCAGTTTTCCCCATTCACTGATCCCAAGTTCAGTGGTCCCAAGTCTGATGGTCCCAAGTCTCTCCTGTCCAGTTTTCCCCATTCACTGATCCCAAGTTCAGGGGTCCCAAGTCTGATGGTTCCAAGTCCAGTGTTCACAAGTCCAGTCTTTCCAAATCTGATGGTCCCAGGTCACCCAAGTCTGGTGTTCCCAGGTCCAGTGGTCACAGGTCTCCCAAAGCTGGCGGTCCCCAGTCCAATGATCTCAAGCCCAGTGGTTTCTGGGTCCACTTCCACCTTGCAGACCTGGCTCACCTTCCCTCCCCTGTGTTCTCCACCACCACCTCCCGCCTCAACATTTTGTCTCTTTTTCCATGTTTTGGGGCTTCAGGAGCAGCCTCTTAAAGGAATAGTTCACCCAAAAATGAAATTTTGCCATCATTTACTCACCCTCAATTTGTTCCAAACCTGTTTGAATTTCTTTCTTCTGCTGAACACAAAAGTAGATAAATTGAGGAATGTGCGTAACCCAACAGTAGATGGACCCCACTTACCATATTTTACAGTAAGCTAATAAGTGCTGAAATGTCCTATCAGTAGTTTAGTGTACAGCAGGGGTGTCCAATACTGCTCCAGGAGGCCCAACGTCCTGCACAGTTTATCTCCAACCACCTCCAACACACTTGGAAGTTTCTAGTGAGTCTGAAGAACTTGATTAGCTGGTTCAGGTGTGTTTAATTGAGGTTGGAGCTAAACTCTGCAGGACAGTGGGAATCCAGGAGCAGGATTGGACACCCCTGAAGTAGAGCAACTTCAGGTCCTGGCTCTAAAAACTGTGATCATCTCGTTGTCGCAAGACAGTTTCGGTTCATATCAGCCTCACAAAAACTGGTTCTGTGCAAAAGTTGCTTCTCAAACAAGCCAAATAATGCCAAGAACATACATTCCAAAGCACATAGTGCGTCCACATAAACAAATTCAGTATATAATTCACATTTATTTGTATAGCGCCTGTCATAGTAAGTGAAAAGGTTCAATGCAGCGTTACAGAAAATGCATGTTTCAAATTACAATCATGAAGTCAATTAAATTCAGAAACAAATTTCTCATTAATGTGTTGTGATCAAGAGTCAAGACAATGACAAAATATTTCTCTGCATATTTGTTTTATTAGATTTGTTCTGTGCAGTCAATAAATATGATGAATGACTTTGAATGACTGTGATGAATGATTGTTTCTCAGCCTAATGAACAATCAGACCTTGCTCAAATTGATAATTTCTACCCTTCCCCTCTTTCACAATATCCAGCACAAACATCAGCATCAATAAAAACATAATTTACGTTCTGCATCACATTGATTTTTTATTTCCTTTCAAAAAGGTCACAAACGTAAAGGAGAGTAACTAATAGCCAGTGAATATCTGTTTAGCTTTCGCCCCTCACCGAAGGACACACACATTGAGTGTATCTAGTCTCGCCACTTCAGCTCTTGGAAGGTTTTCTAATCAACTTCCAGGAAGAGGTCAGAATGATAGGTCTCGTGTGTTTGAAGTCTTATTGTACACAGCAATGGTATTTTTAGAGTGCATTCATACAGAGCTTCAACGTGTGCAGATATATATGAAAAGACAGAGATTGTCGCATATCTAAACCCCCTTTAATGAACTTCCCCATCAGACAAACAGATTGACAAAATGGACTTTCCAGAAAAAGTTCACTGCGGCTGGTAAACCCCTTCGAACTAAAATTGGCAGGTATGTAATAGGTGGGAGTGGCTTTGAGGCTCCGTCTTCTTTTGACATCTCCAATTAATTTCTTACGGTCAGACGTGAGTAAACACATGAACACACTTCCTTTATCGTGGAAACTGAAGTTGTAATTCTAAACTAAATTGACACTGACACTGTTTTTCATGTTTAAAACTGTAAACTTTAAATCAATCTATTGTATAAAGTGCAGTATAAATAAACGTGACGTGACTGGAGAGCTGAAGCAAACACACCCACATCACTGCGATCAGATGCTTTCTCACCGCTGCCATTTTTGCTGTTGAAAGGAAAGTGCAGCTTTCTAACTGATCCCAAGTCTGATGGTCCCAAATCTGATGGTCCCAAATCCAGTGGTCACAAGTCTAGTGGTCTCAGGTCTCGCAAGTCTGATGGTCCAAAGTCTCTCCAGTCCAGTTTTCCCCGTTCACTGATCCCAAGTTCAGTGGTTCCAAGTCTGATGGTCCCAAATCCAGTGGTCACAAGTCTAGTGGTCTCAGGTCTCGCAAGTCTGATGGTCCCGAGTCTCTCCGGTCCAGTTTTCCCCATTCACTGATCCCAAGTTCAGTGGTCCCAAGTCTGATGGTCCCAAATCCAGTGGTCACAAGTCTAGTGGTCTCAGGTCTCGCAAGTCTGATGGTCCCGAGTCTCTCCGGTCCAGTTTTCCCCATTCACTGATCCCAAGTTCAGTGGTCCCAAGTCTGATGGTCCCAAATCCAGTGGTCACAAGTCTAGTGGTCTCAGGTCTCGCAAGTCTGATGGTCCCGAGTCTCTCCAGTCCAATTTTCCCTGTTCACTGATCCCAAGTTCAGTGGTCCCAAGTCTGATGGTCCCAAATCCAGTGGTCACAAGTCTAGTGGTCTCAGGTCTCGCAAGTCTGATGGTCCCAAGTCTCTCCAGTCCAATTTTCCCTGTTCACTGATCCCAAGTTCAGTGGTCCCAAGTCTGATGGTCCCAAATCCAGTGGTCACAAGTCTAGTGGGCTCAGGTCTCGCAAGTCTGATGGTCCAAAGTCTCTCCAGTCCAGTTTTCCCCGTTCACTGATCCCAATTTCAGTGGTCCCAAGTCTGATGGTCCCAAATCCAGTGGTCACAAGTCTAGTGGGCTCAGGTCTCGCAAGTCTGATGGTCCCAAGTCTCTCTAGTCCAGTTTTTCCCATTCACTGATCCCAAGTTCAGTGTGTCGCTCTCAGCAGTGCGAACGGCTCCTGGATCTTTACTAAATGCTTAGGTTTCAAACTTCTTTTTACCCTTAAGTGAAAAATGAAAAGAAGAAAAATGAAAATGCAGTGAGTATATCGGGGCCTTTTCTAGCAACAGTAGCTTCACCAGGGCATGGCAGTTAATTTTCTTCTTTTCTGCAAGTTTGTCAGAAAAGAGAGAGAGAGAGAGAGAGAGAGAAGCAAAGTTAAGGTTAAAACTTATGAAGTGATTGATGCAGAACCAAAGCAATTATCTTCTGCTTCTTCATCCATATGTCACCACTGACTCTCATACCCTCTCACCCTACAATTATCACTGCAGAGCATGATGGATGGAGTGACATCAAGGATTTTCCCATGCATGTTCTCAGTTTTGCCTTTTTGCAGGTATTCGTATGCTGGACCAGCCCTTCATGACGGACATCATTGAGGCCTCTTCCATCAGCCACATGCCACAGGTTATTGACATCTACAGTGCCAGCTGGGGTCCCACCGATGACGGCAAAACGGTGGACGGCCCTCGCGAGCTCACCCTGCAGGCCATGGCAGATGGAGTCAATAAGGTACCGAAGCTAATGCAGTCCAACAGTTTTCTTGCAGCGTAGCAAAAGTGAATCCCTCAAGAATCACCTGGTGCTGTGGAGAGAAAAAAAGAGAGGAATAAATAGACATGTACAGAATTGTAACATCTGGTCCAATCGGATAAAAACCTGGAGTTCAGAGTCCTCTGCCACTTTAGATCAACTGTAACACCAGCCACCGTGACGAATTATTGTGCGCTTCTGAAAATATCAGTGTATTCAGAGACTTCAATATAAAACTAGATTAACTAATAGAACTGGAATTTGCATTTCCACAAGGAAACATCCTCCTATAGCCCCAATATCCCAGGAATTACAATTCAAAATATGCAAATATTACGCAAATGTTATCAAAGCGAAATATATATATATATATATATATATATATTAGCAAGGATGAGATTAAATTTACAGTAAAGTTCCACAGAAATTTGAAACACCATCACAGTAACACACATGGCACTAAAATAATGTAATCAAATGTGAAGTGTCACAATTTCAATTTATGGTTTTTCACTGTAAATTATAATGTGATTTGTCACTTCCAAAAACAGTATTTTACTATGAAATTGCATCAATTTCTATTACAATTTTTCACCGTATAGAGTAGAGGAACTCGCCACCCATCATGTTCTCACGCAGCGGAGCAAAGAGGACACCGACAACATATGAAACAGTTTCATATTTAAAATATTGTGATTTTTTTAAAGAAGTTGAATCAATAACTACCGTATCGCTGTCGCTCCTCGATCATCTCTTCACACTAGTTCATTTATAGCATCAAATAAACAGGAATGAACATCAGAAGGAATGTTGTTTCAAGACGTGATTCAAGTTCACCAACGTTCATCTACTAACTCCCCTGACCGCTTTGACCCACAAAACGGCGAATTCGGGGTTATGATTGGTCAGATCGCCTGTCAATCAAACTGTTTGCGAAGGTACGTACCGCTTCTTACATAAGAAAGTAATATAAGGCAACTACATGGCTTAAGGTGAGGTTTAGGGGATAAGTTCCTAGTTTTTTACACAGTTATTGTAACTACATAGTATGTACAAGTGGAACAGGACTGTAAAATAATCTTTTTTTGTCAAACCACCCCCCTCCAGAAGTTCTCTAACACACAGTATGTCAATTGTCAACCTTGCAAAGTCTCGTCGCTTCACACTATACGTGTCATTCACACACATCCCCGACCTCTGCTAATGGGTATAAATGGAGCCGAGCGTTCCTCTGCTGAGCAGGATTTATGAGGATGACCCACCTGTCAAGACGAGGCATCGCACAAAGTAATCTGTGTGTTTTGAACAGCCCTTTGCAATTGAAATCAGATTGGACAAGAATCGCAGTGATGGGTGAAGACTCCGTCTGTCCCTCCGGCGTTCTCATCGCAGTTAGAGGTTGAGGTTGAGGCTGGGAGTAATACTGAACGCTGTGTAATCATTTTAAGGGTCAGATGGCAAACGCTTCATTAGTATTTATATGTAGGATGCCACAGAGAGTGCTAACGAAATGCCAGACACAGGTTTTGATGCTGGTGTCGTAGCTTAAATGTCTTGTCAGTCAAAAAATCTGGCGAGTACAGTTGCAAGAAACCTAAAGATTATTGGAGTGCGTTTTGCAAGAAAATACTGTTTCTACCTCATCCAGTCTTTCAACCGTGACCTTCTAACACAACACGATTATGCATAAAATATTTGCAATTATCCAAGACGCTGTTTACACAAAGAAAACTCTGCATACCTTCCTAAAGGACAGCTTCCAAAGGAAATGATTTTCCATGGTGATCCACATGCCGCAAATGCTGTCAACAGCGGAACGTTCCTTCAACCAGCTGTTTGATCCACCAGACCAGTAAATACGCTGTAAAAATGACTTTTCAAAGTTGTAAATTAAACAGATTATTGCGATCTTCAATATTTTGTTTAATTTATTTGTAATTAATTGTGAAATTTATTAATTAATACATTTGCTGATTTACTTTCAGTGACATATCCAGCATTATGCATGATAGATAACCAGTATTACACATATAATGTAACTATATTCGAATGAATATTCACTCAAAAATGAAAATGTCCTGATTATTTACTCTCCCCCAGGCCTTTCAAGATGTATATGACTTTCTTTCTTCGGCCGAAGAGAAATTAAGGTTTTGCATCTAATGCTATTAAATCTCTGTAGTGCATTTCTGAGGGTCCAAAATCTACAGCTTCAGAGCTTCCGCAAGACCCCGGCTGATGAATAGTGGTCTTCTCCAGTGAAACAATGTCATTTTCGTTTTTTGCCATTGAAGGAGAGACCCTGAATCACATCTAGAGACCAGAATATCATAAGGACTCAAGAAACACCGCAATGTGCCAGAAACCACCCATGACCAGATTTCCATAATGAAGTCAATGTCGCGACACTGTGTTCTGTGAATAGCTGCACAGACGCTTCTGCTCCTGCTCTTTGACCAAATGTTCCTTCATTTGTCCGGAAGGAATTTTCTCCCTCTCACACACTAAACAGAGCTTGTTACAAAACCAGCAGTGCTTAAAGCGCAATCATTTGTTGTAGTTAATTGTTCCAGAGCTCAGCTGATGGGTCTCCATTCATAAAGAGTGCGAGAGGAAGCGAAACAAGAAATAAATAGAGAGATGGAGAGGTTATGTAAATGAGCACCTGAATATTAATTTAATTAAGGGGATGAGTAAAAATGATCCAGACCAATGGGGCCACTTAGATGTCTGACACCCAAAAACAAGGCACTGGAAATGAAAAATTATGTTCATTATTAAATAGAGCTCGATGTTGGGCAACGCAATGCAACGCAACTTAGGATCATTGGAAAAAGTTTTTTTTTTTTTTTTTTTTTTTTTTTTTTGCAAAACTCCAAAAACTTACCTATACATACAATCCACTGCACTTTCCAGCTGAAATGAACATTAATTCACTTTTTTCTTTCCGTTTTTACACAAATTGGGATTATAGGAGCAGATTGTCAACTTACTTGCACAATGACCTCAAAATACTTCTATGATTTGTAAACTAATATTCCATAGACAGGGTAACAAAACTCACGTAACTTAGTCACGTATTTAAAATACAACATTTGAGTGACTGTGTTTCATTTTAAATGCGTGGTAATCAGATTACAGTTCCATCTGAAAAGTGTTTAAGTGTTGAATTTTAATGTCATTTAAACAGCGATTGGTGATTCTCTGACTCTGACCGTCTGAAAAAGACGAGTTCAGTTTCACCAACATTTAATACTTTTAAGAGGATCATAAAAATGTTGTTATTTTTATTTAGTTCTGTCCTGAACAAGACAAAATGACTGAATTTATAAAAACTGTCAACTGAACTGTCCTGTCATGACCTGATGATCCACGACTGTTTTCATGTTTTGAGAGTCATTTTATAATTCACTCGTCGCTGCTACTTTTTCTCACTATTTGTTTTTTTTTTTCATTTCACAATCATGACTTCTTTTTCTCAGAATTGCGAGATTTAAACTCACTATTGCAAGTTATAAAGTCAGAATTGGGAGATTCAAACTTACAATACTGACTTTTTTCTTGCAATTGTGAATTTAGTATGAGTTTATATCTCATAATTCTGACTTTTCTCAATATTGTGCGTTTATATCTCATAATTCTGACTTTTCTCAATATTGTCAGTTTATATCTCATAATTCTGACTTTATAACTCACAATTGCAACTTTATATCACACAATTCTGAGAGAAAAAGTCAGAATTGTGAGATAAAAACTCGCAATGACCTTTTTTGTGTTTGTTCCACACTTATTAGTATTCCAAAGTATTCTAAAGTATTTAGATGAAGTGACTAAACTTGAGTAATGTAACGAAATACGTTACAAATGACTTTTTAAAGCATGTATTTTGTAATCTGTAGTGAAATACATTTTAAAAGTAACACACCCAGCCCTGCGCATAGGTTTGGCTTTTCTGGCATAGAAAACTTGCTCACCATGTTAAAAAGTCATGGTTGCTTTTAGTTATAGTTTTTAATCCCATGTTTGCTCTTGTTAGCTCCAACAGTTAAAGTTTAAGGTGGGGTTTAGTGTAGGGCTTCCTTACTTACAGTCGCAAACCGGACATTTCAATTACAAACTGCAGCAGATTCACGTTCATCTGTTCATGAATGTTCACTTTTAATGTTACTCACTGGACATTCTGCTTTTAAAGTGTCACAAAAACATAGTATAATTTTTCTAGTGAGCCTGGGTTGAAGAAATCAGATGTGTTATTGCTCCCTTCTCTTCCTCCGCTCTAATAATACCGTAGCTTAGATGTTGATGAAGTCTAAATAGTTTTTTAAAATTGCAATGTATTAATCGTGTGGAGTGATTGTGACTTCATTGTATTACACAGTTGAGACTTGATTTCTCATATTAGCCGACATCCATTCAGCTTTATTAGTCCCTTGACATATGGGGTTATTAGAAGCTGAATGAGTCATTTTGATGTATTATCAGAAAATAAAGTCAAAATTCTGTAGCGATTGCAGAAAGTAAAGACACCGTCTTATTATCTTCTTTGTTTACGTTGAAGCTGCTGGTGTCCAGAGACCTTAATCGGTCCTCGATGTTTTAGCATGGTAAAATAACCACATACTGCTCAAATAACAATAATCAAGCACCCTTTTAAGATCACAATTGCACTGTACAAATTTCCTCCTGTCAGGTGCCTGCCACTATAAAACCCAAAGCCTAAAGAAAAGAACGCGCTTGCATTCAGCTAAAAGCATCAAAATTATATGTTCAGACGAGAACCTTAAACACAATGCCTCTGCCTGAATCATCGACACTCAGAAGAGAGTCTTTAAAAGGTCTTGAAACGCCTCTCTGATGTCTCCGTTCAATTACTTCTGGTTATGCGAGTGTAATTTGTATGATAAATGGAGTGAATCTTAAAAGCTCTTAAAGAAAAATATCAAAGAGAGTCGACCGCTCCTGATTGAGCTGAAGCAGGCGTGAGTACGGGTCGTAAACATGTCGCTTTGCATGTCCAACAGGGCCGAGGCGGGAAAGGCAGCATCTACGTGTGGGCCTCCGGAGATGGTGGTAGCTATGACGACTGTAACTGCGACGGATACGCCTCCAGCATGTGGACCATCTCCATTAACTCGGCCATCAATGATGGACGCACGGCGCTCTACGATGAAAGCTGCTCCTCCACCCTTGCCTCCACCTTCAGCAACGGCCGTAAACGAAACCCTGAAGCAGGCGTGGTGAGTGTGTTTGTTTGAAACAATTACTGTTTTCTTTAAATCTAAAAACCATTGTGGTAACACTGTACTTGAAGTCTTTATCTACACCGATCAGACATGACATGTTAGTGGTGGATATATTAGGCAGCATTTTGTCCTCAAAGTTGATGTTAGAAGCAGGAGAAACGTCAAGCGTAAGGATTCGAGCGAGTTGCTGGACGACTGGATCAGAGCATCTCCAGAACTGCAGCTCTTGTGGATGTTCCCGGTCTGCGGTGGTCAGCGTCCATCGAAAGTGCTCCGAGGAAGGAACGGCGGTGAACCGGAGACAGGGTCACGGCCGGACGAGGCTCATCGACGGCTGGCCCGTGTGGTCCGATCCAACAGACGAGCTCCTGGAGCTCAAACTGCTCCAGAAGTTCATGCTGGTTCTGATAGAAAGGTGTCAGAACGCACAGAGCTTCAGTTTGTTGCGTATGGAGCTGCGGAGACGAGACCAGTCAGGTGTCCATGCTGACCCCTGTCCACCGCCGAACAGTGGGACGTGAGCATCAGAACTGGACCACGGAGCGATGCAAGAAGGTCAATCACGCTTTCTTCTACATCACGTGGATGGCCGGTGCGTGAGCGTCTCTTACCTGGGAACACACGACACCAGGATGCACTATGGGAAGAAGGCGAGCCGGCGGAGGAGTGTGACGCTTTGGACAATGTTCTGCTGGGAAACCTCGGGTCCTGCATCCATGTGGACGCTACTTTGACACGTTCCACCTACATAAGCATTGTTGTAGCATGTTCACCCTTTCATGGAGACGGTATTCCCTGGTGTCTGTGGCTCTTTCAGCAGGATAATGCGTCCGAAACGGTTTGAGGAGCACAACAACGAGTTTGACCTCCAAATTCCCCAGAATCCAAAGGAGCGTCTGTGAACAAACAAGTCCGATCCATGGAGGCTCCACCTCACAACTTACAGGACTTAAAGGATCTGCTGCGAACATCTTGGAGCAGATCCCACAGAACACCTTCGGAGTCCAGAGGAGTCCACGCCTCGACGGGTCAGGGCTGTTTGACACCAACACAATATTAGGAAGGTGGTCATAATGTTATGCCTGATCGGTGTATGATGCGTTAACATTTGTTATTTTCTTTCTTTCTTATTCTTTCAGTAACATTTTATTATCTCTATATTCTTATTTTTATCACAAAAAACAAATGGAAAATATGTAGTGAAAGGCTATGAAGTGTGAGATGTGTCTGTCCTTATTGTGTGATGTTGAGTCTAATCCTGTCCAGAGATTTTCACAACAAGATTCAATTTGATGCTTTTCAGAGTGTGCAATTCATAGGTGCTTTAAAGCATCCCTTTGAAATGCAATCCCTTATTGCGGAGCACGATATTACAGAGTATGACAGTGATAAAATGACGGGGAGTTAATTGTTTCACGCATTTTGTGTCTGAACAATGACTCGAAAATGGAATCGGAGGGATGCATTCAGCTAGGAACCTAATCAGAGCATATCTGCAGACTCAAAGAAAGGATCTGAGATGAAGACTGTGGTTAGTCTGTCAAAGGTGATCCTGTCAATGGAAAAGCGGGAATTGCCTCGTGTCGGTCTGGATTCAGTCAGGGCGATCAGGGTTGCTGTGGTTTTGGTGTTTCAGTTTATCGCTTCACTCTGATTCAGCAATGAGCGGTAGAAAAGAAACCAAAAATAGTGGAAATTCTTCATCTTCATATTCACTGAATAATGCCCTCGCCATACCACACATTTCACGCAGTGAAAAATACAAAGAGCAAAGAGAGTTTCATATTTAAAATATAGTAATTTGTTAAAGAAGTTGAATCAATAACTACCGTATCGCTGTAGCTCCTCGATCATCTCTTCACACTAGTTCATTTATAGCATCAAATAAACATGAATGAACATCAGAAGGAATGTTGTTTCGAGACGTGATTCAAGTTCACCGACGTTCATCTACTGACTCCCCTGACCGCTTTGATGGGTTATGATTGGGCAGATCGCCTGTCAATCAAACTGCCGGCGAAGAGTCAATTGTGTTACAATTTTAAATGCGCAACAATTTGCATTTTTTTCAACTTATTTTTTAAAGAATACTTATTAATAAGTATTTATATTTATTTTTAATATGTATTTATTATACGTATACATCCACTATAATTATATTTTATGTAATGTATTTATTATATAATACTTATTTTTCATTCTTAATTTTAAAAACTACTTCATCGTACATTAAAATTGACATCAGCCATGGTGTCTCTGTCGTCTCTGTCGTCAGTCTGTAACCTGATGCGCCGTACCGTTTAAACGTGAAGAATGTAGTTTCTGCGATACTAGTGGCACCTAACGGAATTACAAAAATATGGAATATTTCGCAATTACACCTCCTTCTGCTCAAACATCCTAATCAACACTCTTAAGGGTGCTTGTGACGACATGTCTCAACAGCTGCTTTGAATAGGTCTAAAAGGTCCAACATATTAGGAATACTTTTAGATTTGTTGCTATGTGTCATGAGTGTAAGCAGCTGAGTAGCTAACTCTCTGCAGAGATGCAAACATCTCGCTTATTATAAACCCATCAAACATATCTGCAATGGGAACATTTCTTTGATATGACGTGCCACCCAGCCATTTTTTGTTGTGTTGGACTATTGAAATTCCTCTGTTATGTGACTGTTCAATTCCAGCTCATCAACTGAATTCAAGCCAAATATTAAACTCTGAATACTTCTCAACTCTGTGGACCACAAAAAGAACTTGTAAGCAAACTTTTGGTTCAGCCGAGTGCAATGAGGAATACCCTGTAAAATCCCAAAGCTTTATTTGTCGACACAACACTTTGAGATGATGCAGATGTTGGAATTGCCCAGCATTTCATGATCCATCAAAGGCAGGAGATGAAAGAAACATCTATATTTGATGGATGAATGCTTGTACTTGTGAGCAAATTTGATTGATGCAAGCAAACCTGACTAAAAGAAATGAGATGAAAGCTGTAATGAAGAGTCAACGGAGTGAGAGCCAAATGCAGGCTTTTATTAATAGAAGGGATGAAACAGGCAATGGTCACATACCAGCAAACAGGAATGTCACGGAACAGGCAGATGGATCGGGGCAGGCAGCAAAACAACACAGTCCAGTAACACTAAGCAATAAGTTCAGAGGGCAGGCAGATAAACAACAATGACGGGGAGGATCAAAACAGGCAGACTAGACAGGAATGTAACGCTCAGAAATGTTAAACACAAGGAAATAACAAGACCTCGCAAAGTGTGTGTGTGCTGTGCTTAAATAGTAAACCTGATAGGCTGCAGCTGGTGGGGTGATCAATGATTAGGTACAGGGCTTATGGGAAATGTAGTCTAATGTGTTTGAGTGAATGTGCGATAGTCCATGGTGAAATGCCCTCCAGTGGTTGAAGCAAGCACTTTAGCTGATGACCATTACAAAAGCAAAAAGGAATCATTTAGTGTTTTATTTGATGTGGGTCTAATCTGAGTAATTTAAAATATTTTAATAAATACCGTATTGTTTGAGAAAAATGTTGGTTAATGAATCTTGTTTATGTATTTCCTAAACCCCTTACCATTCAAAAAGAAAGTGTAGGAATGCTACGGGATGAAAACTAAAACACCTCCTTTTAAAATGATTTATAAAAGATATCCAGATGGGACTTATCAAGTCCATTGCTTCATATAATCATTGAATCCCCACAAGTATGAGTTTGTGTGTGTATATATTTATATTTTATTTATTTATAGTACAAACAATGAACAACTGTGTTTTCATTAACAAATGTTAACGAAGATTAGTAAGTACAGTAACAAATGTATCCATCATGGTTAGTTCATGTTAGTTAATACATCAACTAATGTTTAACTAAAGAACCTTATTGTAAAGTGTTATCAAAAATTTTAATTATTATAGTATAACAATTAATATAATATATTACTGTACAGGTGCATCTCAATAAATTAGAATGTCGTGGAAAAGATGATCATTTCAGTAATTCAACTGTGAAACAACAATTGTGAAACTTGTGTATTAAATAAATTCAATGCACACAGACGGAAGTAGTTTAAGTCTTTGGTTATTTTAATGGTGATGATTTTGGCTCACATTTAACAAAAAACAACCAATTCACTCTCAACAAATTAGAATATGGTGACATGCCAATCAGCTAATCAACTCAAAACACCTGCAAAGGTTTCCCGAGCCTTCAAAACGGTCTCTCAGTTTGGTTCACTAGGCGACACGATCATGGAGAAGACTGCTGATCTGACCGTTGTCCAGTTGTCCAGAAGACAATCATTGACACCCTTCACAAGGAGGGTACGCCACAAACATTCATTGCCAAAGAAGCTGGCTGTTCAGAGTGCTGTATCCGAGCATGTTAACAGAAAGTTGAGTGGAAGGAAAAAGTGTGGAAGAAAAAGATGCACAACCAACCGAGAGAACCGCAGCCTTATGAGGATTGTCAAGCCAAATCGATTCAAGAATTTGGGTGAACTTCACAAGGAACGGACTGAGGCTGAGGTCAAGGCATCAAGAGCCACCACACACAGACGTGTCAAGGAATTTGGCTACTATTGTCATATTCCTCTTGTTGAGCCACTCCTGAACCACAGACAACATCAGAGGCGTCTTACCTGGGCTAAGTAGAAGAAGAACTGGACTGTTGCCCAGTGCTCCAAAGTCCTCTTTTCAGATGAGAGCAAGTTTTGTATTTCATTTGGAAACCTCGGTCGTAGAGTCTGGAGGAAGAGTGGAGAAGCTCATAGCCCAAGTTGCTTGAAGTCCAGTGATGAGTTTCCACAGTCTGTGATGATTTGGGATGCAATTGTCCATTGTGTTTTTTGAAAACCAAAGTCACTGCACCCGTTTACCAAGACCTTGATGACACTTCATGCTTCCTTCTGCTCACCAGCTATTTGAAAATGCCGATTTTATTTTCCAGCAGGATTTGGCACCTGCCCACTCTTCCAAAAGCACCAACAGTTGGTTAAATGACCATGGTGTTGGTGTGCTTGACTGGCCCATACAGAATCTATGAGGTATTATCAAGAGGAAAATGAGAAACAAGAGACCAAAAAATGCAGATGAGCTGAAGTCAAAGAAACCTGGGCTTCCACACCACCTCAGCAGTGCCACAAACTGACCACCTCCATGCCATGCCCAAATGAGGCAGTAATAAAAGCAAAAGGAGCCCCTACCAAGTATTGAGTACATGTACAGTAAATGAACACACTTTCCAAAAGGCCAACAATTCACTCTAAATGTTTTTTTTTTATTGATGTTATTAAGTATTATAATTTTTTGAGAGAGTGAATTGGTTGGTTTTTGTGAAATGTGAGCCAAAATCATCACCATTAAAAGAAGCAAAGACTTAAACTACTTCCGTCTGTGTGCATTGAATTTATTTAATACACAAGTTTCACAATTTGAGTTGAATTACTGAAATAAATGAACTTTCCCACAACATTCTAATTCATCGAGATGCACCTGTATATATATAACATCATTAAAATTAGTTAAAAAGTACTTTGTGACGCTTTATTTTACAGTGCCGTTGTTACACATTACTACATGTACTTACTTACTATAGTAATAACAGTAAAATATGCATAATTACAAGTAACTAAACCTAAATCAACTGTAACTGTATAGAAAGTACATGTAGTTAAGTAATAGTACAGCACAGTTAACTACAGCACTGTAAAATAAAGTGTAACCAAGTAGTTAAATTCATTTGAATTCACTGTTCGCTACCTCTAATTTAATTCAAATTTAGTAACTAAAGTTACAATTTCAAAGGCATTTTTTTTAAAGTGCAATTTTGGGACTAATGTTTGTTTAAGACTTTCTCTTTGTCTGTCTCTGTCTCCAGGCCACCACGGATCTGTATGGAAACTGCACTCTGCGTCATTCAGGCACATCTGCTGCTGCCCCTGAGGCTGCTGGCGTGTTTGCCTTGGCGTTGGAGGCCAAGTATGTACACTTTTGTTTTCCAGCGCACCGCTATGATGAGTAGTGAGCCACTATGAAAGATTTATGAAACAATAAGGCAGCTCGTGAACACGCGGTGCTGGCAGACTCCAGCTGAGATCGTAGATTACTGCTGACGAGGTTTGTGTCAGAGCGCAGCGCTGCAAGCTCAACGCTTGCTTTAAAAAGCCTTGCCTCATGCATGATTGATACCCTTTTTACACCAAAATGGTGCTGATGCCACAGCCAAACCTTCATTCACGATAAATTGAGAGCTGAATGATGATGTTACCGCATAACCTGCCGAGAAATAAACATTCTGCGTCACGTTCCTTTATTTACATGTCTCGATGCTCATTTTGAAAACTGATATTGCATGCAAAGTAATTGGATTTTACATCTTTATGCCTTATACTCTTCCCCTGCCAGTTTCCAGCCATTATTGATCATTTTCATCTGGATGCGATCAAACATACAGATGGAGTAGATCGAGTCCATTAAGCTTTACAGTTTTTCATTCAGTAATGTTTGGCAGTTTTGATGTGCTGTTTTACATGTGCGTCAGCAATGCTTCTATCGCTTGTTTCTGCTTCTTCTTTGCTTGTTTTTGAATCGGAAGATTCTGTGCTCTTTCAGAGGATGCGTAACAGCGCTTCCCTGCTGTATAACAGTGAAAACATGGATAGCTGGATGAGTCTGTCAATGGCAGGGAAAGAGTTAATAAGCTGCTTTTGTTGTAAGATCCATCCTTTCATTTTACAAACACCCTGGACAGATGGACAGATTTGTTGTAAGTGGTATAATTTTGTAAATAAGTTCATTGTGCTTGAAATGCACATAAAAAATATAGTAGCTGGAGCAGCTGTCAAAAGCATGACAAAAATACAAAACGCTTTTCTTCAGCACAAATGTGCGTCTGGCAGCAGCACCGTTACCCTGTTGGTGGAAGACGGGTATCACTGTTCACTTCCGAGACCCTCGGATGAGGCACTTCACGTCGACATACTTTCAGCTGTTGATGAGGAATGAAACTGGCATAAATGTTGCTGATCGCCTCATGAAAAAGAAATTGAAAGTCGCTTTTGGTTCAAGCCAACAATTACCCTACGTTTCGCTGAATGCCAAGAAACAAATCATTTTTGGCTTGCATCTGGTACTTCAGGCTCATTAAAAGGGTGTTTTCTATCACTGGCTTGGCTGTCTTCTCTCACTCTCCTGCAGTTATTACCTCTTTCCCTGACATTAAAGCAATCCATGTTTTCACTTTTATCTTCTAAAAGAGTACAGAATCTCTGCATCAAAAAACAAGTAAAGAAGAAGCAGAAACAAGTGATAGAGGCACTTCTGATGCACATGTAAAATAACACGATCATCAGACATTTAAGGGCACTTAAATCACATCTGCTTAATGTTACGGAATGAAATTCCCACGAAGAAGAGGAAATGACTGTGAAGCTTTGGGGCTGTTGGACTCGATCTACTCCGGCTGTGTTTTGATAAACATTCCAAATCCAATCTGGACAAAATCTTTGACAAAAATACAATTTTCTCAGCCTTTTGTTTAAAATGTTGCTTTTTCTTAATGCAACTTACCCACGTTCAAATTTTGATTAAACAAAAAAAGTGAAATTTGTTTGAAAACGGATATCTTTTGATATATTGTATGTTCAGCTATTCATACAACAAAATAAGTCTGGGGGCCATGAAAGCTTTGTGAAAAAGATAAAAGCTGCGGGCACCTTAAAAAAAAAAATGTTGGCAGGGAAAGATATCGAGACGAACCACACTGACTGAATCCGACTTCACACAGCTAAAAAAAAATAATGCTGAATTTAAGGGGCCATATCATAGTTTACGATTATTTTATTATAAAATGTACCACATAAACATACACACCAACGCTAATGCAAACTGGCACCTTTTTGAAAATAAATTTGCCATGAACTCTTTCCAAAAATTGTTCCTGAGATCCTTAAGCAGGGTTGCAATTGTCTGATAGCCAGGAACATTATATTGATTGGCACATTTATCATTATTTAAATAACAGCTTGACATGAAATACTTTTATCAGTTGAAGTGTCAATAAAACCCACATCATTTTTGCTCAAGACCTTGTAACAATCATTTGACAGATTTGAGTAACAGAAATTGATCATGTGTATGCCAGGTTAAAGAGATGCGTTTTTAGTCTAGATTTAAACTTCCCGAACAAGACAAGGAAGACTGTTCCAGAGTATAGGAGAAGGATCTACCTTTTTGATATTCTAGGTGTTATCAACTAGCCAGAATTTTGAGATCGCAATAGACGTGAAGGACTATAATGTGTTAAGAGCTCGCTCAAGTACTGGGGAGTTAAACTATTTAGTGCTTTCTAAGTAATTAGCAAGATATTTAAATGCATGTTTAATAGGGAGCCAGTGCAGTGTTGACTGAACCGGGCTAATGTGGTCATACGCGCTGGTTCTGCTGCGTTTTGGACCATTTTGTTATTAAGCGTGCAGTGCATTTACCCTACAGTAATCTAACCTTGAAGATATGAATCAACTGACATTGAGAACATGTGTCGTAATTTAGATATATTTTTAAGATGGAATAATTTGGTTTTACAAATGCAAGAAATGTGGCTTTCAAATGAAAGACTGATGTCATGGAGCACACCCAGGTTCCAGAGCAGCCAATCAGCTCTGAAGTTTTTGGTCCAATAATTAAAACCTCTGATTTTTCAAAATTAAGTAGCAGGAAATGAACTGCATTCCGTTGATTTGGTGAATTGGTAAGTTTCGTCAGGACGCAAAGAAAAATAGAGTTGAATATCTTCAACGTAACACCATGCTTCCTAATATCTGTCATGAGTTCGGTCCATCGTTTTACATCCACTCACCACCAGAGGTCACCTGCTCACATTGCGGTCTCCCTACACCACACTACACTTCCCATAAACCCCTCACCCAGTCGCTGATCACCCGCCAGCTGTTTCTCATTATCGTCACACTTTAGTCTCATCACTCCACTATAAATGCACCACTCTCCCACTTCCACCTCGCGAAGTATTGTTTCCTTTATTCTAGTGTTTGTTTCTCTGTGTTGGATTACCCTTTACGATTCCTGCTGCCCGTCCCTTGCTTTGTTTGCCTGGACTTTTGCGAACCTAATCTGCCTGCCCCGATCTGTATCTGTTGACTGACTACGATTCTGCCTCTCCTGCACTGTTCCTGTCTGCCGATCTCTGACCATTGCATGTTTGACCTAGCTGAATTGTTAATAAAGCTGCTCATGGATCCCACAACGAGTGACGAGTCGTTACAATATCTCCCAAGGGTAGCGTACAGGGAGAAAAGCAATGGTCCTAGTACTGAGCCTTGTGGTACTCCATACACTCAAAAAAAGTTTTATGTAATTTAATCACATTGCAATTTTCCGTCCATTTGGATGACATAGTTTTAACATAAACAAACTAATAAACTTAATGTGATTCATATTTGTTAAATGTCTTTTATCTTCAGTTGTAGTTCTTGTGTTTCTCTGTCCTTCAGTGATTCTGCTTGTTAACAGCAGGCGTTCATCAATAATGCTCAATCATCACTGAATGATCTCATTAACTCTGACACTGCTTCAACGCTACTTTAACCTGGGCATTTTTCTGTGAACTATTATATAAATCTTATCTATTTCATTTACGTATGACTGACAAATATGAATCACATTAAGTTTATTAGTTTGTTTATGTTAAAACTATGTAATCCAAATGGATGGAAAATTGCTATGTGATTAAATTACATAAAACTTATGTTTAGACTGAAATATTTTTTTGAGTGTACTGAACTCGTGAATTATATGACAACTCTTCATTTACTGCTACAAATGTATAAATTGATACATTTTAAAGAAGAAAAAACAGGTCAATTCTAATTAGAAACAATAGAAAGTAGGATCTGGGTCAGAAACAAACAGAGCTTTTCTCATTAATGAATCACAGATAAAGCAATTGCCGCAAGTGAGCAGAAATGAGGAGCAAACAGAATCCAAATAGAGAACTAATAGGGTACTAGAGTTATAAATACAAATGAAGAAAATCACGGCATACATACTACAACAGAGATATGAATTGCTATCTTTGGTAATCATGCATGTAAACACACATTCGGCCAGAGTTTTGCCCCGGTTTTCAGTCTGGACGAGTCAAGGCTAGTTGTAGAAAGTCGGTGCTTAAAATAAAAATAAAAAAATAAAATGTGTAGTGCTTTTAGGAAACATAGACACTGATTTCAACACCAACAGTGATAAATGCTGGTTCATTACACTTGATTAAGATATATTTATAAAAAGGAATTGGTGAGAAAGTGGCAATTTTGCCACATTGTTTCCGCTTCCATGCACACATTTCGGACTGGTGTTAATAACTGTTGACACGGCCTTTCCTGAGTAAAGTATTTGTGTTTGCTTAGTACTAAATAATGATGTAGGTGGCAAGAGAGAAGCGTCTTTGTTCAGCCAAAAGCAAATATGCATTGTAAACTGTGGGTTCATTTGCATGTTTGTTCTGTATTCTTGAGCAGCACCAGATGTATGGCTGAATGGTGGGAGGTTTCACCGTATACTGTGTCACGACCCTGTTTGGGCCAGGGAGGTAGTATAAATATTTCAGCCGTTACTTACCAAAGGAATAAACACACACGTATAAAATATTGATTGGAGTTTCACTTGTAGCACAAGAAAAGCAGTCCATGAACTAGACGCAGACAATAATATTGCGTTAATCTGCAATCTAAGTTACTCGTTTTCCTCCTTTTTACCGTCGACATGAAATAAAAACTCACCCTATCCATTTTTAAATGCATGTTATAGATTTTATTCTGAGCCACTCGTCGACGTGTGCGTTTCACGTTTTTGTTTTGTTTTTCACTTTGTAATGTTTAATCGAAATTGGAGCTGGTTAAATGTCGGACTTCTCTCTGGTGGAACGTGCTGGAGTCATTTACTTCACTTTAAATCCACCCTTGCAAGCTCATCTGCATATTCTTTTGAATGCCACGCCCACATCTCATCATCCAATCAACAATCAATGCGTAGAATCAAGTCCTGCCCTACATTTTTTCTTTTACTTTTTCACTGAGACAATACAACATTGCAATAACAGTAATTCTAAAGGCCTTTTTACTAGTCAGAGACCATTTTGTAAGACTTCATGCCTTGATGAACCGTTAAACAGCTGGTAATTTTAGATTACCAAAGTGATTACTTTGCATTTTAATGTCAGTTAAGTTTCATCAACATTTTAATACTTTTAAGAGGATCATAAAAATGTTGTTATTTTTATTTAGTTCTGTCCTGAACAAGACAAAATGACTGAATTTATAAAACAACTGAACTGTCCTGTCATGACCTGATGATCCACGACTGTTTTCATGTTTTGAGAGTCATTTTATAATTCACTCGTCACTGATACTTTTTCTCACAATTTGTTTTTTCCCTCACAATTGTGAGTTTGTGTTTCACAATTCTGACTTCTTTTTCTCAGAATTGTGAGATTTAAATTCACAATTGCAAGTTATAAAGTCAGAATTGGGAGATATAAACTTGCAAAACTGACTTTTTTTCTTGCAATCGTGAATTTAGTGTGTGAGTTTATATCTCATAATTCTGACTTTTCTCAATATTGTGAGTTTATATCTCATAATTCTGACTTTTCTCAATATTGTCAGTTTATATCTCATAATTCTGACTTTTCTCAATATTGTGAGTTTATATCTCATAATTCTGACTTTTCTCAATATTGTCAGTTTATATCTCATAATTCTGACTTTTCTCAATATTGTCAGTTTATATCTCATAATTCTGACTTTTCTCAATATTGTGAGTTTATATCTCATAATTCTGACTTTTCTCAATATTGTCAGTTTATATCTCATAATTCTGACTTTTCTCAATATTGTGAGTTTATATCTCATAATTCTGACTTTTCTCAATATTGTGAGTTTATATCTCATAATTCTGACTTTTCTCAATATTGTCAGTTTATATCTCATAATTCTGACTTTTCTCAATATTGTGAGTTTATATCTCATAATTCTGACTTTTCTCAATATTTTGAGTTTATATCTCATAATTCTGACTTTTCTCAATATTGTGAGTTTATATCTCATAATTCTGACTTTTCTCAATATTGTCAGTTTATATCTCATAATTCTGACTTTTCTCAATATTGTGAGTTTATATCTCATAATTCTGACTTTTCTCAATATTGTGAGTTTATATCTCATAATTTTGACTTTTCTCAATATTGTGAGTTTATATCTCATAATTCTGACTTTTCTCAATATTGTGAGTTTATATCTCATAATTCTGACTTTTCTCAATATTGTGAGTTTATATTTCATAATTCTGACTTTTCTCAATATTGTGAGTTTATATCTCATAATTTTGACTTTTCTCAATATTGTCAGTTTATATCTCATAATTCGGACTTTTCTCAATATTGTGAGTTTATATCTCATAATTCTGACTTTTCTCAATATTGTCAGTTTATATCTCATAATTCTGACTTTTCTCAATATTGTGAGTTTATATCTCATAATTCTGACTTTTCTCAATATTGTGAGTTTATATCTCATAATTTTGACTTTTCTCAATATTGTCAGTTTATATCTCATAATTCTGACTTTTCTCAATATTGTGAGTTTATATCTCATAATTCTGACTTTTCTCAATATTGTCAGTTTATATCTCATAATTCTGACTTTTCTCAATATTGTGAGTTTATATTTCATAATTCTGACTTTTCTCAATATTGTGAGTTTATATCTCATAATTTTGACTTTTCTCAATATTGTCAGTTTATATCTCATAATTCTGACTTTTCTCAATATTGTCAGTTTATATCTCATAATTCTGACTTTTCTCAATATTGTGAGTTTAAATCTCATAATTTTGACTTTTCTCAATATTGTCAGTTTATATCTCATAATTCTGACTTTATAACTCGCAATTGCAACTTTATATCACGCAATTCTGAGGGAAAAAGTCAGAATTGTGAGATTAAAAACTCTCAATGATCTTTTTTGTGTTTGTTCCACACTTATTAGTATTCCAAAGTATTTAGATGAAGTCACTAAACTTGAGTAATGTAACGAAATACGTTACAAATGACTTTTTAAAGCATGTATTTTGTCATCTGTAGTGAAATACATTTTAAATACTGCCGCTGAACGCTTTGATTGATCTGGGTGGAGTATTTCCAGAGAGCTGTGTAATAATAAAATATAAATGCCTGATATATGATTTTAGTCTTAACTGCCCATCTCTTGGATAAATAGTCAGAGAGTGGTCAGTAAAACAGTGTAGTCAACATCCGCTTCCTCTACCGCTCTGTGCACATCGCTCTTCATCTTGAATAAAGGACTCTTGAGAAACCATAGGCGAGGGTTTTGTTGTTCCGTTGCTATGTGCTCTTTACAGGAAGTCATTGACACAATCGAGCACATTTATTTTAAAGGAGGCTTGAATGATTCAAATTTGTGACAAACATCCATTATCATAAGAGTCTTTGTTATTTTTACGTGTGTGTGTGTGTTTTCCTGTAGTCCAAACCTGACCTGGAGGGACCTGCAGCATCTGACAGTACTCACCTCCAAGAGGAACAAACTGCACGACGAGGTGCATCAGTGGAGGAGGAACGGTGTGGGCCTGGAGTTCAACCATCTGTTCGGCTACGGCGTGTTAGATGCCGGAGGAATGGTCAAACTCGCCCGTGAGTGGAAAACTGTTCCAGAACGATTCCACTGTGTGGCTGGATCCGTGCAGGAGATACAGTGAGTACAGAAAAGCAACCAATAAGACTTCAACATGTAATGCTGCGTGCAATCATTTTACTTCAGCAATCGTTTCCCAGGGAACAGAATGGTGAAGGAAACATGTGGGATGGGTTGTCAGAAGTGCTCATTTCTTTCCAAAAGTGAGCCAAATGGTTGAAAAATAAAAGGGACTTGTGATGTCAGCTGAAAAGGAAATGGCACAAAGTCGGTGCACTTTGATACATTTTTATAAAAGATTATAAAGACAAAACATTTCTTCTTTGCTAGCTTTCTTCCACCATGCAGTTTTCTAATAAACCTGGCATTGTTTATTACAAATATTGCTGCACACAGGGTTGGGGAGTAACGAAATACAAGTAACTTAGTGACGTATTTAAAATACAATATTTGAGTGACTGTATTTCATGACAGTTACATTTTAAATGGGTGGTAATCAGATTACAGTTACACCTGAAAAGTGTTTTAGATTACCAAAGTGATTACTTTGAGTTTTAATGTCATTTAAACAGCGATTGCTGATTCTCTGACTCTGACCGTCTGAAAAAGACGAGTTCAGTTTCACCAACATTTAAAACTTTTAAGAGGATCATAAAAATGTTGTTATTTTTATTTAGTTCTGTCCTGAACAAGACAAAATGACTGAATTTATAAAAACAACTGAACTGTCCTGTCATGACCTGATGATCCACGACTGTTTTCATGTTTTGAGAGTCATTTTATAATTCACTCGTCACTGCGACTTTTTCTCACTATTTGTTTTTTTTTTTTTTTCATTTCACAATTCTGACTTCTTTTTCTCAGAATTATGAGATTTAAACTCACAATAGCAAGTTATAAAGTCAGAATTGGAAGATATAAACTTGCAACACTGATTTTTCCTTGCAATTGTGAATTTAGTATGAGTTTATAACTCATAATTCTGACTTTTCTCAATATTGTCAGTTTATAACTCATAATTCTGACTTTTCTCAATATTGTGAGTTTATATCTCATAATTCTGACTTTTCTCAATATTGTGAGTTTATATCTCATAATTCTGACTTTATAACTCACAATTGCTACTTTATATCAAGCAATTCCAAGGGAAAAAGTCAGAATTGTGAGATAAAAAGTTGCAATGACCTTTTTTGTGTTTGTTTCACACTTATTAGTATTCCAAAGTATTCTAAAGTATTTAGATGAAGTGACTAAACTTGAGTAATGTAACGAAATACGTTACAAATGACTTTGTAAAGCATGTATTTTGTAATCTGTAGTGAAATACATTTTAAAAGTAACCGACCCAGCCCTCGTAACACACTCGTTGCTTGGTGATTTGGAAGAGTGATCGCTGTGCGACCAGTTCCGAAGAAAAATCTCATGTCGCCATCTTATGCACCCGTATGTACGGGGGAGTGGCTTGGCTCGCCAATTCCATTGGCCATTTTTCTAAAGCTCAGAGATGATTGGGGCTCCCATTTGTCAGTCGACATAACGTTGCAGTAACTGTGTTACTTGCCGAAAAGAACTGCATGTTGTTTTTATAGTGTTTATTTTATTACATTTAATGGCAACACTTTTCAATAAGTTTTCATTTGTTGATATTAACATTCTCCCCCCCATGTGTGTATGTATATGTGTGATCGCTGTAGCTCGATTGTCCGGCTCAGGTCTGACCCCCTCCAGACTGTGTGTTATGGCATATTGCATGTGTCAGCCCTCCTGACTCTCCACACTCACTCTGCTACTCTCTGCCTCTCATTCTCACATCTGCTATAATTAGTCCTCTCCCACTCACTGCTGGGCATTGCATGCTATGGCAACAGCCGCAATTACACTGAGCTCCTCTGGCGCGGAGAGATTTGTGTATGCGTGTGCTCTTATTTATGTACGTCTCCTTGTCAAAACCCCCATCGACAAAGTGTCAATCCTCATATCATACCCATAACACAGGGTTGGTGGGAGTTCTGGCCGAGGCATAATTCAAGAGCAGCAATTAAGCAGCGGTAGAGGGAAAGATGTGAATGAAGGGTAATGAGTGGAAGCATGCAGAGCATTTGCTGTGTGATAAGACCCCTATCCACACTGGCTAATGAATCCCTCCAAGCGTACAGTATATGATACTAACTATAGAACAAAATAAGTGTCACTGTAGCCAGAAAATATCAGGTTTTAATTGTTTGTGCTGAGTTCCCCAAATGTCTAGGCTATTAAAAGATTTATCAGCATCTATATTTAATAAAACGGAGCTTTTATATACTTTTATACGTAGTACTTTCCTTCATTGTAACTAATATAATTTACAATTTATAAGTGTATTTACACCAATGGCAAGAAATGCGATTCCTTAGCATTCTCCTTTATCTTTGTTTTTTTTGTCGTCTCTGGGTGTGTTCGTGTTTAAATTGCTTATTTTGAGCTTATTTTAAGAGATAAGATCTGGAAAAGCATGCATTTACCCGCCCATAGACAAAACAGGAAAACGGGGCTGGTTGAGAGTGGACAAAAAAGACCGGTGTAAATGGTAATGTCTCCCTCATCTACACTCACCTAAAGGATTATTCAATTTCTCATTAATGCAATTATCTAATCAACCAATCACATGGCAGTTGCTTCAATGCATTTAGGGGTGTGGTCCTGGTCAAGACAATCTCCTGAACTCTAAACTGAATGTCAGAATGGAATAGAAGGTGATTTAAGCAATTTTGAGCGTGGCATGGTTGTTGGTACCAGACGGGCCGGTCTGAGTATTTCACAATCTGCTCGGTTCCTGGGATTTTCATGCACAACCATTTCTAGGGATTACAAAGAATGGTGTGAAAGGGAAAAACATCCAGGCAGTCCTGTGGGCGAAAATGCCTTGTTGATGCTAGAGGTCAGAGGAGAACGGGCCGACAGATTCAAGCTGATAGAAGAGCAACGTTGACTGAAATAACCACTCGTTACAACCGAGGTCTGCAGCAAAGCATCTGTGAAGCCACAACACGCACAACCTTGAGGCGGATGGGCTACAACAGCAGAAGACCCCACCGGGCACCACTCATCTCCACTACAAATAGGAAAAAGAGGCTACGATTTGCACAAGCTCACCAAAATTGGACCGTTGAAGACTGGAAAAATGTTGCCTGGTCTGATGAGTCTCGATTTCTGTTGAGACATTCAGATGGTAGAGTCAGAATTTGGCGTAAACAGAATGAGAACATGGATCCATCATGCCTTGTTTCCACTGTGCAGGCTGGTGGTGGTGGTGTAATGGTGTGGGGGTGTTTTCTTGGCACACTTTAGGCCCCTTAGTGCCAGTTGGGCATCGTTTAAAAGCCACAGCCTACCTGGGCATTGTTTCTGACCATGTCCATCCCTTCATGACCACCATGTGACCGTCCTCTGATGGCTACTTCCAGCAGGATAATGCACCACGTCACAAAGCTCGAATCATTTCAAAGTGGTTTCTTCAACATGAGCATGTGTTCACTGTACTAAAATGGCCAGATCTCAACCCAGTAGAGCATCTTTGGGATGTGGTGGAACGGGAGCTTCGTGCCCTGGATGTGCATCCCACAAATGATGCTCTCCTACCAATATGGGCCAACATTTCTAAAGAATGCTTTCAGCACCTTGTTGAATCAATGCCACGTAGAATTAAGGCAGTTCTGAAGACGAAAGGGGGTCAAACACAGTATTAGTATATTAGTATTAGTACCCTAACCCTAACCCTAATCGACTAAAATGCATCTTAATACCAGGTGTAAACAGGGCCAAACAGATAGGTAAATAGATGGATAGATAGATATTTTTCTCCATTTTCTTTCTTTTCAGACATATGATACATTGTATACAAGGACTATAGTCGAAAAACAAGTACTCATGTGGAATGTCGTTTTGTCGGCATGCTGATTACAGTATTTGTCGCAGTGCTGCCACGAACCTATGCAGAGAAAAAAAACTATTCGCAGGCAGCAAATGACACACAATGTACCCCTTTTTCCAGAATGGTAATTAAAAACAAACCATCAGCTCATGTTTGTAAACTGTTCTATCAGTGACAATGTTCATTAATGATCTCCCCCAATTTCCAATTTCATTGTCAGCTAGCTACCAACAGCATTTTTCTTAATAACTCGCACTGGCTTCAGCTCATGGCTCAATTTGTTGTCCTAGATGGAGTTTTCTGTTCGCTGATGCTGTGATATGCAAAGCCGTTAATTACATTTGCATCTTGTCAGATCACTGCAATTTAAGGTGCTCTAATTTTGTCAACTAAATTTGTAAATTTGTGTAGAATTGCAAGGTATAAAACTTGCAATTGTGAGAAAAAAAATAATATGATAAAAAGTCACAATTTCTTTTGTGACATACAGAAATAAAAGTCATAATTCCCATTTATTATTTTTATTCTGTGGTGGACAAAAGCTTCCATGTTAATGAGCAGTGTACTATGCACTTTCTTAAGTAAATCGCTGCGTTTAATTAATGTCAAAACAGTTCCGATTTATGAATGATGGCTCGTAATCACAAATGAAACATGCATGTCTTCACTTTTGTTGCTAGCTGTGTGACATTTATGAGCTGAACAGGTCTTCGCGAACACACTGCTTCGCAACGGATCTCGCATATCCTTAGATGTTTCCCGTGGCTCTTTTAATAACTGTTGTCTCGCCTTAATGCACCAAACACATCCACACCCTTGTGTCCTGTTGTGTGGCCTTCGGATATTTCTATTAACTAGTTTCCTGGGAAACACTAGCCTCTCAAAGATGCGCACACAAACACACCCACTAATCTGAGCGCTGTAATGGGCCAGGCTGGGAGACCTGCCTCTGATAATGCCATTACATCCACTTTACGGCCGCTCGCTCAAGTCCTCCGCCGTTATCATCGCAGCGGCACAAAACAGCCAGTCAGCAGCGGTGGGCCTTTGTGTTTATACCACAACAAAGCAAGCCTTATGGAGGGGGAAAAAACCCATCATCTGGCCAAACCAATTGTTGGTACCACGATGGTGTGCCATTGAAAATACAGGAACATATAATCATTTTTTTTCCATGGCCCAGTTTTGTTTTGAAATGGCAGTAGCGCAGTTTTCTCTAATTTTGGAGTTTATTTATTTGACATTTCTGTAGTGGTAGCGAAACGCATTTATCTAAGCCTGGCGCCTATCCATAATGGCCAGAGATGGTCTTCACATTCATTCTTGTTTATTAGCTAATGTCTCTGAATGAATATTAACTCTGTAAATGTCACCGGGAACATTGATGTGATCTAATAGCCAAGCCCAGATAGAATCCACTGAAAGTCTGCAAAAGGGTTTAAAACAAATGTGAAATATTAACTTGCCTTATTTTCTTTCTTAACCCTTGTAAAATAGAAGTACACTTGAAAATACAATTGTGCTTACTATGGAAGTAATGTACTTTTAAAGAATATACTTCAGAGCAAACTGAATGGAGTTTCTGTGCACTTGATTGCAAGGTAAATGAAATTAAAAATGAAAACGTATTACATTTAAATTGATATAAAATACAATTAGTTGAACTTAATTAATCCCATTTAAATAGTACATCTTTATATGTAAATAAGATCTGCTGCTGCAAAGCATGTATGGACTTTCTACTGCTAAAAGATTCCGACACACTGTTGTGAGAGTGTAAGATATCCAGCTGCTGCAGATCTAGGCAGGTGGAGCTGGGGGAGGTAGAGGGGTTAAGAGGAACACTGATAGCGCTGCAGGACTAGCTTACAGAAGACAATAGCCATTTAAATGTTGAGCAAGCAATCTCATTGGCTGGAGGATCAGCAGAGGCTAATCAACTTTCATGACTGAATTAGATTTTATAACGTAATGTTTTAAATGTACTTTAGAGTCAAACTTTTGACATTGATATTATTTATATACATTTTTTAAGAATCATAGTCATGAAAGTTTACTCTCTTGAAGTATTACAGGGTTAGTTCACCTAAAAATGAAAATTCCTGTCATTAATTACTCACACTCATGTCGTTCCACACTTCATTCATCTTCAGAACGCAAATTAAGATATTTTTGATGAAATTCGAGAGGTACATGATCCACGTCCATACACAGCAATGTAATAAACATAATCAACAACATAATCTGGACAAAGGTGCAGAAAGGTATTAAGGACATCGTTAAAACCGTCGATGTGGCCACAGTGGTTCAAACGACGAGAATACTTTTTGTGTGCAAAAACAAAACAAAAGCAATGACTGACCCTTTGTTCATCTTTTTTCATTTATTGTCCTTTTATTTCAGTAATATTATATTATCTGCGAGTATCCAAAATGGAATACATTTGGATTTTGAAAAAGTAGAATTCAGCTCCATAGCTCCAGCACCACCGCCTCAGGTAGCCACTGGCAGGGCTCCCCAACAGCATGATGTAAAATGGAATGGAAAATGGAATATAATTGGATTTTGAAAAAGTAGATTTGAAGGGTACATTCAATACAATTAAGCACATGTAACGAGGTTTGTTTAAGGGAGGAAGGAGGTGGAAACAAAATGTAATCATATAAAATAATCAAAAACCAAAAAGAAAGTAAAGAGGGAGCCCCTCACGGACGACTGCCTCATAACATAGCATAAACAATTCACAATGTAAAATCCATGCCTGGTCCTCTCTTGACTTTCACTGTCATCGCTACTCCTTTTATGCACCAAGAGCTCCTCTGTGAGGGATACGGAGCTGGTGTGGTGTACAGGTATCATGCCACCAGAATCGCTCCGTTCCCATGGCTCTCAGCCCCGCTCTGCTTGACGCATACCCCCATCACCCTTAACTGGCCAGGGGTACCCACGAGACGGTGCGCTCGGCTAGTCACACAGCCACAGCACCTGGGGGTGGTGACGAGGTGAGAGAAAAGGAGATGGAAATATGACGATAGACAGAAGCAAGAAAGGGTAGAGAGAGAATAAAAGTTCTTGATCTGGTTTCCGGACACACTGCCGCTCCACAACCAGCTGCTGACAGACTCCCACTCGCGGTGCCATGCATGGACACTGTTTGCTGGTTGGCTCAACACTCCCCTACATTCTGGTGGCCGACAATGGCTCCTCCAACTACGGGCGCCTGGCAGTGAGTTCCCTGTTCCCTCTCCTCTCTAGCGAATGTGGCCTCCGGCAACTCGTCCGTCCCCTCAAGGATGGCAGCCACCACACTTTGACACAAGAGTGTAACCCCTCTACCCGGGTCCTACTCAACCCGCTCCGAGCAGGCCTCGGACCTAGGTCTTCGGATACTCCAACAAGGAGGCAACCTCTAGTGTCTGTCGCCAGAGCATCTCTTGAGGTCAGAGGAGTGAGGTTTACTCCCACAGCAACTACTAGCTGGCCTCTGTTACACTGACCCCCCCCCCCCAAACCTCACTCCCATCCAGGTCACAGCACCAATGTAACCCCTCTACCTGGGTCCTACTCAACCCGCTCTGAGCGGGCCTCGAACCTAGGTCTACCGGCATGAGAGTCGGATGCTCCAACAAGGAGGCTAAAGGCTGCAACCTCTAGTGTCTGTCGCCAGAGCATCTCTTGCGGTCAGAGGAGTGAGGTTTACTCGCACAGCAACTACTAGCTGGCCTCCGTTACATGAGCACAGCAGTGAGCTCTCCGTCCCACCTGTTGTTCTATAACTCCAGCACCACTGCCTCGGGTAGCCACTGGCAGTCACCACTCCTTCGTGCTACCTGACCTCCTCAGCACTCCGATTCCAATCAGCAGCGAGGGCTCACCAACAGCATGTTGCTCTTTCCTCCCGAGTAAAGCGAATGCCTCTTACGGACGACTGCTGCACAAACATAAACAAAACACAATGTAAAATCCAGGCCTGGTCCTCTCTCATCTTTCACTGACGTCACCTCCTTTTATGAGGAGATTCGAAGCCGGTGTGGAGCGCAGGTGACGCTCGATTCTCAAGGCGCTCTGCCCTGCCCTGCTTGCCGCAGCATAGTTGTTTCTCACAAGGAAATGCATGTTCTTGATGTTATTTAAACACATTTGCAATGTTTTATCCAAATTAAACATCTTTCCTTATCACAAAGTCCTCTTATTTTTAAACTCTCCTCATGTAACACCCACCTTTCAGAAACCAATTCCCCATGGATAAAAACTGTATCCTACATTTTTCTCATTTTATTTTCATTTAGACTCTCAAATGTGTCAGATTAGGGAAGCAAATGGGTTTTCATTTTGCAAAATTCACAGCCAAAAAATTGTTTATAAAATGCATTACATCCAAGGGTTGATATGTAGAACTTTGTGAATCCTACAGAAATCTGCAGAACTTCTCCATGCTACCCCCCCCCCCCCAAAGAAATATGTATCAGTAAGAATGCCCCAATGTTCCAGAGAAGTGATTATGTAAGAACCTAACATTTGTCCCGGTTGAAATACTTAGAGCTCGCCTAAAGGTCCTCCGTGGAATTTTAGCATGTATTTCAACCCCTGTTAGAGTGGTGCTGGTGATACAGCAGTGGTTAACATCTAGCGTACCTGATAAAATGCCATCTGTTGTCTGTAAACGAGCCAGTTAGACAGTATTTGCCATCGTTGGTCATACTTTTTTCTTTTGCCTCTGGCTTTCTCAAAGTTTTAAATGCAAGTTTTATAATATCTCACTCTCTTGCTCTCTTTCTTTGTGCAGTAAAATACAGTCGGGAAACAAACTGGTGCTGAGCATCACAACCGATGCCTGCCAGGGAAAGGACAATTTTGTCCGGTATCTGGAGCACGTGCAGGCTGTCATCACCGTCAACGCCAGTCGCCGCGGAGACCTCAACATCAACATGACTTCACCCATGGGGACCAAGTCCATCCTGCTGAGCCGCCGACCCCGGGACGACGACGCCAAGGTGGGCTTCGACAAATGGCCCTTCATGACCACCCACACGTGGGGTGAGGACCCTCGTGGAACCTGGTTGCTGGAGGTGGGTTTCCAGGGAGAAACCCCGCAGAGCGGCTTGCTGAAAGAGTGGACCGTCATGCTGCACGGAACACAAAGTGCCCCTTACATAGACCAAGTGGTGAGGGACTACCAGTCCAAACTGGCCATGTCCAAAAAAGAAGAGCTTGAGGAGGAATTAGATGAAGCTGTGGAGAGAAGCTTGAAAAGCCTTTTGAGTAAAAATAACTAGCCATGTGCATGATATCCTCTGTGTATTAGCATATATCCCTAGCCCATTCTCTCTCGGCTTTCTCTTTTCTCTTGTAATTATTTGATGAATGTCTGATGTGAGTCTCTCATATTAAAGTGTATTCTCTGAATGATACAGTGGCCCTAAAAACTATTCAGACACTTTAGACACACTTGAAAATGTCATCGCACAAAATATCATCACAAGAGTCCGTTTTTGTAAAGACAGCACAAGCACATTTTACAAGCAAAACACTTTTCGTCGGGTTTTAAATGATAACGGTAAATTTCGTACACCTAGTAAATCGTCTCTCAACAGCGGTTAAAAAACTTTAAAGTGTGACTCGAGTGTCCAAATGTGTTTTGTCACCGCTGTACGTCCCAACGAAAAAATATTACATCTTACTTTCGATGTTCTTTTTTTTTTCACTCTTTACAGAAATGTATATAAACCAAATATATCTACATTTTATGTTCTTGTTTACCCTGCTGTCCCCCACCTCTGCTGTACAGTTGGTGACTGTAAATCATTTTGTGTTGTTCTCCTTAAAGTTTAGTATCTTGCAAACAGAGCAGTGATATGTCTTTCTGTAATATATAAATATTTTTTTGCGAGGAGAAGATTAGTTTTTATTATGAAGAGATGGAATGTGAGTCATTATACTGCTTATGGCCAAACAAAGCATATTTCATAGCACTGTCTATATATAATAAATCTATTTAGCCGTTTGTTAAAGCACCTGAGTGATTAAGACCGTAATTTCCCCGTTGGGTTCGGTGATCTGGGGTTGAAGTCTAACTTCCAAACTATGGTTTGTGGTTCCCAAGAGGTTTGCAACAAAAACTTTGAACAATAAGAATTATAAGTAATGTAAATTAAATAAATACAGTCGGTACAAATAAATAGGTACAATTCTTCTCCTAGGTAATATATATCATTATCCTAATGGTAGGCTGTTTTTTGGTTGGTATGAACATCTCAGGCTAAAAGGTGCATTGTGCCCAAGTCGTTTGAATTCTGAATGTAATACTTCAATATTTTCTCTCTCTTGCACTCTGGACCTTGGATAGTAGATTATGCAGAGGTCACGTCTGTATCCCGCAAGGTCAATTTAATGAAAAATGGATGAGTTTCATCTTGCAACTGGCTCACGCAGAGAAGCAACCTCACATAGAGGAGTGAAAGAGATAGACTGCAGATTTTGAAGGTCTGTTGTTAGTGTAGTATACAGTGAACATTTTGGTCACATATTTCGATGTCTGTTTGGGGAACATTAAAATAAAGTGTAAGCAGATGTAAGGCAGACTGTCTCCTAATGAGAGTTAGTTGACATGTAAGTAGAATCTCTAAAGTGGCCCATCGAAATAAAGTGTAACCAACATTTTTAGATGTTTAAAGTCAAATTTAATCCTTATAATTAATATGAAAGTGGTCTTGGAAATTGTCCTGACACCTACTGGTGCAGATGCAGCATCATTCAAGAGCAGAGACAGACTTATTTGTCACCCACGATTGATTTACTCTACAGACTAAAGTATGGGGTTAAACTGAGTTGCAATGCAATGACTCGAATGACAACACAAGGTGAGATTTTGATGTTTATTTGTGGTGCAATTAATACAAATCCAGACCGTGGTGGGCAATGCTGGCATCCTTACTTAAACAAAATAAAACTCTACATTTGCTGTAGTTTGACTTCAGGGTAAAGGCAAAAGAGGGCGATACTGTGCATGTAAATTGCGTAGCTGTATGGCTCTGTTCCAGAACTTGGAGAACTACCTTAAAATAGGCATCATGGACCGGGACTTCAAAAAATTCTAAGGCAGCATTGCAGGTATCTTTTGCAGAGAAGGCAATCCCAGAGTAAAAAAAAACATCCATCCAACATGGTGAACGAAGCAAGAGGAAATGCGAAATATAAAATATAAATGTGCTATTTAACCAAGCCATCAGTTTTTATGATTGTGTGAGCACCGAACTCTTTTGAAATCGTTTCTGAGCACAGATTCCCCTCTGCATGTGCCATTTCAAGGCAATCATTTATTTAGTTCAGTACCAGTTGGTGTCCAAGAAGGCAGCTCACAAGGTTTTGGAATAGAGCCTGTGAATCCAATTGAAACGGGCAAGTAAGGTTCTCCAAGTCATGTTTTTTTTGAGGGGGGAGATGGGGCAATTCATTTTTGGCTTCCCAAGTTTTCAAACAGTAAAGGTCAAAGGCAATGGTGCAGGAAGTTAACATCAGCACTAGGAATCTCGTCAACGGCGGGCAGGAGGCAAAACCCGAGCAGGTCCGAGGCAAGGATAGAACGTCCGGAATGTTTCAGTGGCTCAAGAAGATCTATCCGCATGTTTCTTTCTACTAGTCTTCTCGATCATGGTCTCCACCACTGTGGTTGTCTCTTCGTAGCCCTTCACTTTTTTGTCAGGCGAGAGCTTCTCTACTGACTCCACCACTTCAACCTTCTCATAACTCATGGAGTCCGGGGGGATGGAACTGTGCGACGGCATGGGTGGAGGGCCTCGGAATCGTCTGGGATCCTCCGGGGACTTGCTGCCACGTTGTGGTGAGGGCTGTCTGGGGCCTGGAGGAGGACTAGGGTCTTTTTTGTCTTTAGGTGGACTGGGGGTTGGTTCTGGTTCTCCTTTTTTGGACTTTCCCCTTGCACCATTTCCACCCTTCTCCCTATCTCCATTATCTTTTTCCTTCTCTGGTTCTGAAGGTGTGGAAGGGGTTAGGGGTGTTGGTCCGGATAGGGGAGTAGGGGGAGTTGAAGGTGTACCTCTCCAGTGAGGATCGTGAGGCATCATGCTATCACAGATCGTAACAAAGATGTGACTGGCAGAAGGGGTGGTCGAAACGAAGCAGGGGTCTAGGTAGCTGGAGTCGCCCGTCACTAAGACATAGCGTCCCTTGGTGAAGAAGTCGGCGATCGGCTCGGGCCTCCTCACCCGCCTCATGCGACCACGTATCATGTTGCAGAGTGTGTCGAAGGCCTTGCTGATCTGCGCACCGTCAGGCACATCCTCACGAGGAGCATGCTCCTCTGTTCTCGCCCTCTGCTCCTCCATCATCACTTGTTCTTTCTCTTCCTCGTCAAATTCTTCTGC
The DNA here is from genome assembly GCA_037194245.1 of Opsariichthys bidens. Classification (NCBI taxonomy): domain Eukaryota; kingdom Metazoa; phylum Chordata; class Actinopteri; order Cypriniformes; family Xenocyprididae; genus Opsariichthys; species Opsariichthys bidens. Next base: position 1,129,725 of record CM074279.1, read on the forward strand.
TGTCTTCGCCTCAAGGCCACTAGCTCCTTTGGAAGTGATGTCTTTCTTTTTAAAGACTTTCTTAGCAAAGAGCTTCTGACGAGGCTTTATGTTGGTGATGTCTTGGATGACTTGGGTGATATCTAAAAAAGGTGGATTACAGTGATTTTAAAGACATTTTGGTGTGATCTTGTTATGCAAATACTTTGTGAACTCTGCAACTTAAAACAATTGCTAAAGTATTTCAATAAAGGTGCATATGAGTCTTTTGGAAATTATGCTTTGGCATGAAACATACTCTCAAACGATTGTAGCTAGATGTTGTGCTTTTGCAATGGTAATGTATGCATTGTATTCTCAACACTGCCTCATGGGGGCACTATAGCAGGCATTAACGCAAGCTGTCGTCTTCTACTGCCAGTTTTCTCTTTTAGGTCTTTCTCCTCTTATGGTGGAGCATCAGTTTGAAGAGAATCCCACACTCAGCTCACACGTGCACCTTAACGTTGCAATATTTTGTTTGTCCAGAAGGTGGCAGCACTGCCAAAGCCCATTGTTTTTCTCATTTGAAAGAGAAAACAGTGAGACAACAACATCAACAACAAACAACTGGAAACATAATGACAATAGATGGTGCTTGTGTGAGGGGATTGAGAGATACTTGCAACTCAAGCACAAAGACATTTTCATCTGTGATGACTTCTGGAGAGAAATAGTGTAGTCAATGAACAAGGATGAAACGTCAGAACTAAAGCATACTTTGGGCTTAAACTAAAATCACTTGCATGAAAGCAAACCTCTAAATCTGATCTGGCTAACTTCTACAGGTTTTCTGGAAACTTAGTGTGCAAGGATATTAAACAGTCCACCAGGAAACATGAAAAAGAGACATGTTTACATGTTCTGGACAGCAGCAATGAACGCTTCAGGTGAGCAACTAAATGCTGAATTTAAATAGGTTTGTGAAATGCACAGCTTAAAAACTTTAAAAGACATGTACGTATATTGTTGGAGGCACCTAGTTGAATTTAAAAGTTCACACATTTACCTTCGTGATAAAGAAAAGTACCGTTTTCATGGATTTTATTTTATGATTTGTGTATCATCTCACATCTATAATGGAAGATCTTGTGAAGTATCTCACTGAGAAGGGAACAGGCAAACATGATAGTACTAAGAGTCTGTTATAGCAGTGTGTTATTATGGAAACTAACAGCCCTAAACACCCCTGTGACTTTTTAACTCGCAATTCTGACTTTATAACTCGTAATTCTGACTTTATAACTCGTAATTCTGACTTTATAACTCACAATTCTGACTTTATATCACACAATTCTGACTTTATATCTCACAATTCTGACTTTATAACTCACAATTCTGACTTTATATCTCACAATTCTGACTTTATATCTCACAATTCTGACTTTATATCTCACAATTCTGACTTTATATCTCACAATTCTGACTTTATAACTCACAATTCTGACTTTATATCTCACAATTCTGACTTTGTCTCACAATTCTGACTTTATATCTCACAATTCTGACTTTATATCTCACAATTCTGACTTTGTCTCACAATTCTGACTTTATATCTCACAATTCTGACTTTATATCTCACAATTCTGACTTTATATCTCACAATTCTGACTTTATATCTCACAATTCTGACTTTATAACTCACAATTCTGACTTTATAACTCACAATTCTGACTTTATATCTCACAATTCTGACTTTGTCTCACAATTCTGACTTTATATCTCACAATTCTGACTTTATATCTCACAATTCTGACTTTGTCTCACAATTCTGACTTTATATCTCACAATTCTGACTTTATATCTCACAATTCTGACTTTATATCTCACAATTCTGACTTTATATCTCACAATTCTGACTTTATAACTCACAATTCTGACTTTATATCTCACAATTCTGACTTTATAACTCACAATTCTGACTTTATATCTCACAATTCTGACTTTATATCTCACAATTCTGACTTTGTCTCACAATTCTGACTTTATATCTCACAATTCTGACTTTATATCTCACAATTCTGACTTTATATCTCACAATTCTGACTTTATAACTCACAATTCTGACTTTATATCTCACAATTCTGACTTTATAACTCACAATTCTGACTTTATAACTCACAATTCTGACTTTATATCTCACAATTCTGACTTTATATCTCACAATTCTGACTTCATATCTCACAATTCTGACTTTATATCTCACAATTCTGACTTTATATCTCACAATTTTGACTTTATATCTCACAATTCTGACTTTATATCTCACAATTCTGACTTTATAACTCACAATTCTGACTTTATAACTCACAATTCTGACTTTATAACTCACAATTCTGACTTTATATCTCACAATTCTGACTTTATATCTCACAATTCTGACTTTATATCTCACAATTCTGACTTTGTCTCACAATTCTGACTTTATATCTCACAATTCTGACTTTATATCTCACAATTCTGACTTTATATCTCACAATTCTGACTTTATATCTCACAATTCTGACTTTATAACTCACAATTCTGACTTTATATCTCACAATTCTGACTTTATAACTCACAATTCTGACTTTATATCTCACAATTCTGACTTTGTCTCACAATTCTGACTTTGTCTCACAATTCTGACTTTATATCTCACAATTCTGACTTTATAACTCGCAATTCTGACTTTATATCACACAATTCTGACTTTATATCTCACAATTCTGACTTTATATCTCACAATTCTGACTTTATATCTCACAATTCTGACTTTATATCTCACAATTCTGACTTTATAACTCACAATTCTGACTTTATAACTCACAATTCTGACTATATCTCACAATTCTGACTTTGTCTCACAATTCTGACTTTATATCTCACAATTCTGACTTTATATCTCACAATTCTGACTTTATATCTCACAATTCTGACTTTATATCTCACAATTCTGACTTTATAACTCACAATTCTGACTTTATATCACATAATTCTGACTTTATATCTCACAATTCTGACTTTATATCTCACAATTCTGACTTTATAACTCGTAATTACGGTTTTATGTCACACAGTTCTAACTTTATAACTCGTAATTTTGACTTTATAACATGTAAATACGACGTTATATGACACAATTCTGACTTTATATCTCACAATTCTGACTTTATATCTCACAATTCTGACTTTATATCTCACAATTCTGACTTTATATCACACAATTCTGACTTTATATCTCACAATTCTGACTTTATATCTCACAATTCTGACTTTATAACTCGTAATTACGGTTTTATGTCACACAGTTCTAACTTTATAACTCGTAATTTTGACTTTATAACATGTAAATACGACGTTATATGACACAATTCTGACTTTATAACTCACAATTGCAACTTTTTATCATGTAATTCTGACTTTCATGAGTTCATGTGCCCATATAATCTTAGTGTAAGTGGTAATCACATTTGGCTTGCTGTCTACTATAGAGGGGTTCAGAGGATATCCTACTTCGATTTCCCCATATAACCGGCAAAATTTTACGAAAAGGAGGAGAAGGGGGGAGAGGAGGAAAGAACTATCAACAGGAAGAGGTAAGATGCTGGTTTTATACCTTGGTATTAATTGTAAGATTAGATGGGCGTACTCCTCCCGAATTTACGTTTAATAACTTCACTAGTTCATATCTCACAATTTTGACTATAGCACACAACTGTGACTTTATATCCTGCAAATGTCTTTATAACTCACATTGGTGAGTTTACATCATGCAATTCAAAAAAAAAAAAAGTCAACATTATCAGAATTATTAATATTTTATATAATGTACGTGATGCCGACAAATGCACTGCATAGTAAGAATTACCCCGAAACAAAAGCATCGCACGTTCAAAGCGTAACATTAACCACTTCCTTTCTTCACTGTTAAAATATTACTGTAAATTATTCAGTATAATACTGGCAGCAGGGTTGTCAGCCAGTTACTGTAAAATTTACAGTAGTGTTACAGTAATTTAATTTACAGTATTTCCCTGTATTCTCTGATTACAGTAAATAACTATATTTTTTTAAATTACGAAGGGTCAATTTACAGCAATATTCTGTAAATTTGAGTCAAACCAACACGTGACCCCAGAATGCATTGCAGTTTACAGCAATATGCTGTATTATTAAAAAAACAGCCAGCGGCTGTAAAATAATGCTGTAATTTTTACAGTAATTCATTACAGTGTTCTTACATGTTGTGGCTCTTAACAAACAGCAGTTGCTCGCTGCGGTTCCATAAAGGTCATTGCCATTTATCATTGTTAACAGGGCCAATGCAAGCATCTTAAAGGCAATTTTATTATGCTTCTGGATTCAACTCGCCCGAGAGAGACTGAGCGAGACAGAGTGGGCTTGATTGACAGCTGAGTGGGCGTAAATCTTCATTCAGGCCAGCAGCTGCTGGCTGTTAATTTGTTGCCTGTAAAGACTATCACAATGATGCAGTCATGTTACGCAACCGTCCCACCCCCACCACCACACGCTCACCTTTTCCTTTCTTGTTCACGCTAGAACTGTTGGTGCTCTTATAATTGGTTGAGAGAAGAGTAATAGGTGTCCCAATTATCGCTGAATTCAATCTGCGACAGTGAGAGGGATAAAGAAAATGAAGCAGCCATATTAAAAAAAACATATAAAAAATATACAAAGCTTATCAAACACCGATTGTGTTAATGAATGATGCTGGAATAGGCTAAAATATCTATAATAGGCTTTATTTACAGGTTATGAAGAAAAAAAAGTCTTGCTGAGATTATTGGGTAAATGTAATCATACTGCCACTGTGTGGCCGCCAGCCTGCGCTCACACAAACAAATCACTCTTGTTTGGCTTTAAATGATCACGTCTTCATGCATTTGTGCAGCTCATACTATGATGATGATGACTTTTTTTGGCCAATCCAGTAATGCACTGTTGAAAAAATTACTGTAAATTTTACAGTATAATACTGGCAGCAGGGTTGGCAGCCAGTTACTGTAAAATTTACAGTAGTGTTACTTTACATAATTTCCCTGTATTCTCTGATTACAGTAAATAACTATTTTTTTAATTACGAAGGGTCAATTTACAGCAATATTCTGTAAATTTGAGTCAAACCAACACCCGACCCCAGAATGCATTGCAGTTTACAGCAATATGCTGTATTATTAAAAAAACAGCCAGCGCCTGTAAAATAATGCTATAATTTTTACAGTAATTCATTACAGTGCACTGTTAAAAAATTACTGTAAATTTGACAGTATAATACTGGCAGCAGGGTTGGCAGCCAGTTACTGTAAAATTTACTGTAGTATTACTGTAATTTAATCCCTGTATTCTCTGATTACAGTAAATAACTGTATTTTTTAAATTACGAAGGGTCAATTTACAGCAATATTCTGTAAATTTGAGTCAAACCAACACCCGACCCCAGAATGCATTGCGGTTTACAGCAATATGCTGTATTATTAAAAAAACAGCCAGCGGCTGTAAAATAATGCTGTAATTTTTACAGTAATTCATTACAGTGCACTGTAAAAAAATGACTGTAAATTTGACAGTATAATACTGGCAGCAGGGTTGGCAGCCAGTTACTGTAAAATTTACAGTAGTGTTACTTTACATAATTTCCCTGTATTCTCTGATTACAGTAAATAACTATTTTTTTAATTACGAAGGGTCAATTTACAGCAATATTCTGTAAATTTGAGTCAAACCAACACCCGACCCCAGAATGCATTGCAGTTTACAGCAATATGCTGTATTATTAAAAAAACAGCCAGCGCCTGTAAAATAATGCTATAATTTTTACAGTAATTCATTACAGTGCACTGTTAAAAAATTACTGTAAATTTGACAGTATAATACTGGCAGCAGGGTTGGCAGCCAGTTACTGTAAAATTTACTGTAGTGTTACTGTAATTTAATCCCTGTATTCTCTGATTACAGTAAATAACTGTATTTTTTAAATTATGAAGGGTCAATTTACAGCAATATTCTGTAAATTTGAGTCAAACCAACACGTGACCCCAGAATGCATTGCAGTTTACAGCAATATGCTGTATTATTAAAAAACAGCCAACGGCTGTAAAAAAAAATGCTGTAATTTTTACAGTAATTCAGTACAGTGTGAGAAACACATGAATCACAGATTTATATGTTTATATGTTGACCGTCACTTCATTAAAAGGAGGACGAGACGAACCTGTTGTCTTCATTCTCGATGATTCTCGTGTACCGCTCGAGTTCGTTCTCCAGAGAGCTCTGGTACATGATCAGCTGTCGACACTTATTGGTGTATTTGTCCAGCGATCGCTCGGCCTCTTCGATCTCCTTCCTGAGAGTCTCGATTTGTTGGTTGTACAGCTGGATCTCGTCGTCGTAGCTCTCTTGTGTGGTCTTGATGGTTTGTTCCAACACAGAGGTCTAGAAAACAGATAACCCTGATAACTCACCATGTTACACAGTCTAGTTTACAAAAGTTTAGTGTGAGTAAGACATGGAGAAGAAAGATGAAGTCCAGGGGTGCAGACATGCATCTTATATACAAACTACTGTTCAAAAGTTTTAATGCTTTGGATGAGTCTCTTCTGCTCTCCAAGGCTATGTTTATTTGGTCAAAATGCAATAAATGTTATATATTTTTACAATTTAAATGAACGGTTTTCTATGGAAGCCCGTTTCCGCCACTGAAAATAAGAAATTAAACTCACAATTGGGAGTTATAAAGTCAGAATTGCGAGATATAAACTCGTAATCGCAAAAAAAAAGTCAAAATTGTGAGATATAAAGTAAGAATTCAGACCTTTTTTTATATCTCGCAATTCTGACTTTTTATCTCACAATTGGGACTTTTTTTCCCAGAATTGTGAAAAAAAAAAGTCAGAATTGTGAGATAAAAAGTCGCAATAATCTTTTTTTTCAGTGGCGGAAATGGGCTTCCATAGAAAACCGTTCATTTAAATTGTAAAAATATAGAACTTTTATTGCATTTTGACCAAATAAATGTAGCCTTGGAGAGCAGAAGAGATTTCTTTAGTAAAATATAGTAAAAAAATCATAATTGTTATCTTAGTTGAAGTTCACGTCATGCTCTGAACATTCTCTGATGCCGTTTTATCGCGGTGTCTGTGCATGCGGCTCTCTCCTACCTCGGTCTGCAGCCGCTGCTTCTGACCCTGCAGCTGGCAGATGGCGCTCTTGCACTCCTCCAGCTGGCTCCGCAGGGCCGGGATGCGCCTCTGAGCGATCAGACGCTCCTGATCCTGCAGAAAAGCAGCAGGTGAGACCCTTTTTAGTGTAGTTATGATGAAAGTGTGCTTGTAATCTGATCACATAGAGGTCGGACATGTTTCACGTCGACTCGTGTCAGCCCACACCTTTAAATCTGACACTGACTTTTCTAAAAGGGCTGATGCGCTGAAGGTCAAACACGTCTTTATTGAGAGAGGAATGATAGAATTACCACATTGAGGAGTAAGTATTCACTGAAAAGAAAAAGGTAAATCAGTAACTCGCAGCAGCCATGACCACAGTGAACGAGATAAACGTTTGCTGTGACATTCATTATCATTATTGCTATTAATTAGTGTTAGTTATTTGAACAAACACCTAAAGCTAAGTATCATACCTCAAAAGTTTTTGTGCTTTTTCGTTTCTAAGCAATCCAACTTTCAGAGAATAAAACAAGCAAAACAATTCCACAGACTTACAATAAAAGAGGGATCTTTTGATTTGGGTCAGTGATCAACCCTCCACCACACCATATCAGCACAAAACAACCATTGAGACATCTCACATCTGACTCAGTGTGTCATCATCAGTGTTGAGGAGTAACGAAATACAAGTAACTTAGTGACGTGTTTCAAATATAACATTTGAGTGACTGTGTTTGATTTTAAATGGGTGGTAATCAGATTACAGTTCCATCTGAAAAGTGTTTTAGATTACCAAAGTGATTACTTTGAGTTTTAATGTCATTTAAACAGCGATTGCTGATTCTCTGACTCTGACCGTCTGAAAAAGACGAGTTCAGTTTCACCAACATTTAATACTTTTAAGAGGATCATAAAAATGTTGTTATTTTTATTTAGTTCTGTCCTGAACAAGACAAAATGACTGAATTTATCAAAACAACTGAACTGTCCTGTCATGACCTGATGATCCACGACTGTTTTCATGTTTTGAGAGTCATTTTATAATTCACTCGTCACTGCTACTTTTTCTCACTATTTGTTTTTTCCCTCACAATTGTGAGTTTGTGTTTCACAATTCTGACTTCTTTTTCTCAGAATTGCAAGATTTAAACTCACAATTGTTATAAAGTCAGAATTGGGAGATTTAAACTTGCAATACTGACTTTTTTTTCTTGCAATTGTGAATTTAGTGTGAGTTTATATCTCATAATTCTGACTTTTCTCAATATTGTGAGTTTATATCTCATAATTCTGACTTTTCTCAATATTGTCAGTTTATATCTCATAATTCTGACTTTTCTCAATATTGCGAGTTTATATCTCATAATTCTGACTTTTCTCAATATTGCGAGTTTATATCTCATAATTCTGACTTTTCTCAATATTGCGAGTTTATATCTCATAATTCTGACTTCAATTAATTTCAATAATTATCACTCAATATAAATATATCAATATAATAAAGTTCGAAATAAATATTCCACATTTCTGCCACAGTGTACCATGGTGTAGTTAGTGTTACTACAGTAAATCCATGGTAAATTTGTAGATTAAAAAAACTTCTGTACTGTTGCACACAGTGTTTTAAACTAGTATAAATCAAGACATTTGTGTTCTTCGCTGAATTCACGCGCTTCTCACTGGATCTCACAGCGCTGTTTAGTACATTACTGTCACTGAGACGATCAGTAACACCATCACCGACATGACTCGACAAAAGACACTAGAATCCATTATGATCAGTGATGCGACAAATCAGTAAACTGATTCCTCGTTCTATTCATTATGATTTGTTTCGTAATTATTGATGAATGTTGCAACATTAACACTGTTATTTTCCTGTTTGCTACTGTGAAGCGGCTTTGAATCAATCTGTATTGTATAATACTGACTTGATTTGACTCTAGATGAGGGTTTTTTTCTATTCTTCAATAATACTTTATTTCAATGGTCCTCTTTAGACATTTTAGTAACTATGCAACTGCATCTACTTATTCAACCCAACTCTACTACTGTCTACTTAAAGTGTTCGTTCACCCAAAAATGAGATTTCAGTCATTAGTTCCTCTCCCTCGTGTCGTTCTACACCTTCGTTCATCTTCAGAACGCGAATGAAGATATTTTTGATGAAATCCGATGCTTCAGTGAGTCTCTATTGATAACGAACACGTTCAATGTCCAGAAAGATGCTAAAACATATTTAAACAGGTCATGTGACTACAGTGGTTCAACATTAATCTTAAAAAGCGCCGAGAATACTTTTTGTGCGCCAAATAAACAAAATAACGACTTTATTCAACAATATCTAGGGATGGACAATTTCAAAACACTGATTCATGAAGCTTTACGAATCTTTTGATTCGAATCAGTGGTTCGGAGCGCCAGAGTCACGTGATTTCAGTAAACGAGGCTTCGTTACGTCAGAAGTGATTCGCAATTTCAATAATTCACGTGATCTTGGCATGTTCCAAACCACTGATTCGAAACAAAAGATTCGTGAAGCTTCATGAATCAGTGTTTTGAAATCGTCCATCACTAGATATTGTTGAATAAAGTCGTTATTTTGTTTTTTTAGCGCACTAAAAGTATTCTCGTCTCTTTATAACATTAATGTTGAACCACTGTAGTCACATGACCTGTTTTAAATATGTTTTAGTTGAAAGTGTTCATTATCAATAGAGACTCACTGAACCATCGGATTTCATCAAAAATATCTTCATTTGTGTTCTGAAGATGAACGAAGATCTTACGGGTGTAGAACGACACGAGGGAGAGGAATTAATGACTGAAATTACATGTTTGGGTGAACTGACCCAACACTGTTGTCTTCTGCTCAGCTGCTTAACAGCTGAAATTGCATTTTTTCCTAATTGTCGAATCCTCCAACATCTGCACTGTTATTTTCCCGTTTGTCAATGTGAAGCTGTTTTGAAACAATCTGAGACTGACGTGACCACTAATAGAGACGCCTTAAAAGTTTGAAACACACAAACAAATACAACTAATTATTAAGTGAAAACAAACCAAAAAGGGTTTGTGGGCCTGTGAGGAAGACCGTGAGAAGCCCTGCTGCTCTCGACCACAGAAGAGCGGCGATGAAGGAAGATAAAGGGTGTCATCGCTCAGGGAGCCTGATCACTCAGGGCACATTCAGAGCGCAACGTTAATTTCACTGGCACCGCCGCCGCTCAATTCTTATTCCATGTGACACCCAGAGAGTCAGAACGGGCCCGAGGCGCTGTGAGCCACAAGGTCACCCTACCTCTGAGATGGACGTGCTCTCCATGTAGGGAAGAGTCTGGTTGATCTGGTTCAGGATGTTTAGATACGTCTGGATTTCAGCAAGGTTCTGTGGAGGGAACAAAAACACACGGGACATTGATCAATGGAGGTGGACATCGTGAGTGAGAGAGACTGCTGAAAGGTCAACTTCATTACAGAAGAGACAGCAGGTGTTAGAGGACGCGCAGACCGTTTCCCTTGAATGATAAAAAGAAAATAGATGATTATATATAGATAGCTATATCAATTAACAACAACAACAACAACAAAAAATGGTATCAAATCAAGTAGCATCTGTTCAGTTGTGTTCAATGTGTTCAAACTTAGTCCAATTGACTCTTCACAAACAGTTTGATTGACAGGCGATCTGACCAATCATAACCCATTTTGTGGGTCAAAGCGGTCAGGGGAGTCAGGGTCGAATCACGTCTTGGAACAACATTCCTTCTGATGTTCATTCATGTTTATTTGATGCTATAAATGAACTGAAGAGATGATCGAGGAGCGACAGCGATCTGTCACCACACGATTAAACTTCTTTAAAAAATCACAATTATGTGTGGCGTGAGACTTGTCGTACATAGCAACAGTAACTAAAGGGGGCGGGGCTTTGGTCAAGAATACATCTTGGAGCAAAGAGGACACTGACGACGCGTCGACAGACAAGACAGAGCAGGTTACTTTTGATATGAAACAGTTTCATGTTCAAAATAGGACGAAGGGTCAATTGAGATTAAAATTGAATGTGACGAGCAGGGCGGGCGAGAGCCATGAGGGAACGGCGCGAGGCCGGTGACGCGAGTGATAATGAGCGTCAGCTGCGTGCTACACCGGTCTCGTGTCTCTCACGGAGGAGCTCCGGAAGCATAAAAGAGGAGCGACGACAGTGAAGGACGAGAGAGGACCAGGCCTGGGTTTTATGTCGGAACTACCGCCCTTTTTACTTTCGTTTTATTGTTTGTTTATTTTATTTGATAATTCAAGTTACGTTGAATGTTCGCCGGTTCCCGCCTCCTCCTTCCCGTTCTCATTGAACCCCGTTACACTGAATATTTTGCAATTTATATTAATTTGAACATTCAGATCAGAAGTAGTCTATGTCATTGGGGATGTGATTCGTATGTGATGGCAAACAAAGTTTGCAATATAGTCTGAAACTGCAACCAAACACACTTGCACATTTTACTCACTCTTTCCTCACATGATCTTCATGTCTAGTAAACAGTGAATGATTAAACGAGTCCGTGGCTTTAGACACAGTATATGCATGACTGCACAAAGAGCATCTGTCATTTATGTTCTCTCATGCGCCTCATGAGATGTCTTGACAGACATGAGCAGGAGAACGAACAGCTTCTGGGTTCCCATCCTCACTTTCCACACTGACATCTACTCTCAGATGTCACATGAGCAGGGCTCGACGTTAACACCCACCAACCTGCCAAATGCGGGTGGATTTCAGTAATGGCCTGTAACGCAGTCACTCAGAGCCTCTCTGGCTGTTAAAATTTAATTTATATATAGCCTAAATATAAATTTTTCAATTGTAGTCTTTTAAAAAGGCATCTGAAACAATAAGAACAAAAATATGGATTTTTCAATACATATTGATACTCAGGGTCGGGGAGTAACGAAATACAAGTAACTTAGTAACGTATTTAAAATACAAAATTTGAGTGACTGTGTTTCATTTTAAATGGGTGGTAATCAGATTCCAGTTCCATCTGAAAAGTGTTTTAGATTACCAAAGTGATTACTTTGAGTTTTAATGTCATTTAAACAGCGATTGGTGATTCTCTGACTCTGACCGTCTGAAAAAGACGAGTTCAGTTTCACCAACATTTAATACTTTTAAGAGGATCATAAAAATGTTGTTATTTTTATTTAGTTCTGTCCTGAACAAGACAAAATGACTGAATTTATAAAAACAACTGAACTGTCCTGTCATGACCTGATGATCCACGACTGTTTTCATGTTTTGAGAGTCATTTTATAATTCACTCGTCACTGCTACTTTTTCTCACAATTTGTTTTGTTCTACAAGTTTAGTAACTTAATCTAAATACTTTAGAATACTTTAAGTGTGGAACAAACACAAAAAATCAATTGCAGGTTTTTATCTCACAATTCTGACTTTTTCCCTCAGAATTGTGTGATATAAAGTTGCAATTGTGAGTTATAAAGTCAGAATTATGAGATACAAACTCATAATATTGAGAAAAGTCAGAATTATGAGATATAAACTCACAATATTGAGAAAAGTCAGAATTATGAGATATAAACTCACAATATTGAGAAAAGTCAGAATTATGAGATATAAACTCGCAATATTGAGAAAAGTCAGAATTATGAGATATAAACTCATACTAAATTCACAATTGCAAGAAAAAAAGTCAGTATTGTAAGTTTATATCTCCCAATTCTGACTTTATAACTTGCAATTGTGAGTTTAAATCTTGCAATTCTGAGAAAAAGAAGTCAGAATTGTGAAACACAAACTCACAATTGTGAGGGAAAAAAACAAATAGTGAGAAAAAGTATCAGTGACGAGTGAATTATAAAATGACTCTCAAAACATGAAAACAGTCGTGGATCATCAGGTCATGACAGGACAGTTCAGTTGTTTTTATAAATTCAGTCATTTTGTCTTGTTCAGGACAGAACTAAATAAAAATAACCACATTTTTATGATCCTCTTAAAAGTATTAAATGTTGGTGAAACTGAACTCGTCTTTTTCAGACGGTCAGAGTCAGAGAATCACCAATCGCTGTTTAAATGACATTAAAACTCAAAGTAATCACTTTGGTAATCTAAAACACTTTTCAGATGGAACTGTAATCTGATTACCACCCATTTAAAATCAAATACAGTCACTCAAATGTTGTATTTTAAATACGTCACTAAGTTACTTGTATTTCGTTACTCCCCGACCCTGTTAGTCAATTTCTTGCATTTTAATGAACATCAACTTTTTGTACGTAATAAAGCTCGTTATGGATTCACTGTTTGATCGCAAAACTACACAAAATAATTATTTCACGGTGCTTCCCTATGTAGAAAATCACTTCCTGCCCTCCATCTGTGTTTCTCAGTCACCGCTGAAAGCAGCATTTTGGCCGCTGTGTCACATCTCTCTGTGAGCTCCTGAGCTTCCGGCTGCTCTGTCAAAGTTTCTGAAATAATGTACTTTTTGATGAGAATATTCTGGCATTCAGACGCTGAATGTGATGTACAGCGCTGCTGATTAAACACACACACACACACACACACACATACTGGACTGTCACGGCTCAGAAAAACACTGCTGACATCACATTTAAAAGATGGACCGGTGCCAAATTCTGCTCTCTGTGAGCTCAGCACATACAAAAAAAAACTCTCTCAACAATATTAATAATACACTGGATTTCTGTGAAACAAGATAGTGTCATACTTGGTTTCATCTAGTGCAGTAAAAGAAATCTGGTGTAAACTAAAAGAAATTTCACATTGCGAATTACAATTACAAAGAAAAACACATTAAATGAAACGTGACATTTTGAAGAGGTGAAAAGGTCTGTTGACCCACTCTTGTGCAAGACAAACAAATTGTGGTGATCTTATGTAAAGTAATAATTGTCATTCAGTTTGATGTGAGGGAATCATCCACTTTAAAACATTTAGTATTAGTAAATGGATTTAGTGCACAACGCATGTCATTCTGTGCACTTCTCGAAAGTTCTTCTGCGAAATAGTTAGTTGCCAGCGGAAGTTATGGACTTGAAAAGTATGGGAAATAGAGTTTCCTCCCACCTTTTTGTGCCTCTCTTTGGTGGCATTGACATCATCTTGCAGGAACTGCAGCTGGATTTGATGCTCAAGGTTCCTTAAAAGCACTGTGTCAGCTTCCTGCAAACACAAGAGCTCATGATTGAGACTTTCCCTGGAAAACATGAGTGAACAGTAAGACATCCGATTTTCTATGAAATAGTTTCTAGCATGTTTGATTCCCCTGTTGCATTGTACTAGATACAGATAAACGAGTGAATTTCCTAAGGCATTATTAAAGTAATGGAGGGGTATGAGTTAGAGAATATACCACAGGTAATCTTAAACCAGAAACGTACTTGACACAGTCCTAGAGCACCTCCAAATATCTGTGCCATTAAATCATGTGTTTTTGGTCTAGAACCGGTTGATTATTTTCCTCGTATTCTCCATTATGCAGCTCCTCTCTTCCCAGTCTGTCAGTAACGCTCTGTTTCTATGAAGCTCCTCCTTCTGAAAAGCACACTGCGCTCTGATTGGTCGGCTGGAGCGGTGTGTTGTGATTGGTATTTGGGAAATGTCCCGCCCCTTACCGTAACTGCCAGTTTCAATGCCCTACTAACTGACTCAGGCCCCGCCCCTTTATTCTGCATATTTAAATGAGGAATATTGTGAAGAAAACTGGAGTTCAGAAACACTGATATAGAGAAGAACTGGAACTTTGCAGAGCTCAAACCGCAACAAAAAAATCATAATAAACTTCCCGTTTAACTAACTTATAATTCCATTACCGTACACTGTAATGAATTACTGTAAAAATTACAGCATTATTTTACAGCCGCTGGCTGTTTTTTAATAATACAGCATATTGCTGTAAACTGCAATGCATTCTGGGGTCACATGTTGGTTTGATTCAAATGTACAGAATATTGCTGTAAATTGACCCTTCGTAATTTAAAAAAAAATCAGTTATTTACTGTAATCAGAGAATACAGGGAAAATCTCTAACACTACTGTAAATTTTACAGTAACTGGCTGCCAACCCTGCTGCCAGTATTATACTGTAAAATTGACAGTAATTTTTTAACGGTGCACTGTAATGAATTACTGTAAAAATTACAGCATTTTTTTTTACAGCCGCTGGCTGTTTTTTTTAATAATACAGCATATTGCTGTAAACTGCAATGCATTCTGGGGTCACGTGTTGGTTTGATTCAAATGTACAGAAATTTGCTGTAAATTGACCCTTCGTAATTTAAAAAAATACAGTTATTTACTGTAATCAGAGAATACAGGGAAATTCTCTAACACTACTGTAAATTTTACAGTAACTGGCTGCTAACCCTGCTGCCAGTATTATACTGTAAAATTGACAGTAATTTTTTAACAGTGCACTGTAATGAATTACTGTAAAAATTACAGCATTTTTTTTTACAGCCGCTGGCTGTTTTTTTAATAATACAGCATATTGCTGTAAACTGCAATGCATTCTGGGGTCACGTGTTGGTTTGATTCAAATGTACAGAAATTTGCTGTAAATTGACCCTTCGTAATTTTAAAAAATACAGTTATTTACTGTAATCAGAGAATACAGGGAAAATCTCTAACACTACTGTAAATTTTACAGTAACTGGCAGGTAACCCTGCTGCCAGTATTATACTGTAAAATTTACAGTAATTTTTTAACAGTGCACTGTAATGAATTACTGTAAAAATTACAGCATGTTTTTTTTTACAGCCGCTGGCTGTTTTTTTAATAATACAGCATATTGCTGTAAACTGCAATGCATTCTGGGGTCACATGTTGGTTTGATTCAAATGTACAGAAATTTGCTGTAAATTGACCCTTCGTAATTTAAAAAAAATACAGTTATTTACTGTAATCAGAGAATACAGGGAAATTCTCTAACACTACTGTAAATTTTACAGTAACTGGCTGGCAACCCTGCTGCCAGTATTATACTGTAAAATTTACAGTAATTTTTTAACAGTGTAGTTGACGTGAAGGAAAAAAATATTTGCTTTTCTACTGAGAATGTCACAAAACAAACTTTAAGAACGCACAAATTCAAGTTTATACATGGCTAAAATCATATGCATTTGCAAGTGCTTGCATAGAGTGTTTCTGACCTCGGGCGTGATGCATTGAGTGGCTTACAGTATTGAGTTTATAAAAATGATAAGTCACTTGAGTCTGTTTCACTGCTGCTCAGGGGGGTTGAGGCACTTCACCTTGTGGTTCTGTCACTGTAGATTATTGCTTTATAATCGCCCGAGAAATTGCAGGTCAGAGAATGGCACAGTTTATTGTACCTTATTGAGCTGTTCCAGCGTCTGCCGCAGCTGCTCTTGGTTTTCGCATTCATTTCTGTATCTGTGGACAACAGAGAGTATTTCAAGTACAGTCCATCACAGCAATCGTGTTCACGGCTCTTTCTGAGCGTTATTGATCTGCTCTGTGCTGCTTTCATCAGTCGAGTCTGAAGTCGTGTAGTCCATGGGTTTCTTGGCTGTTATGAAGCATGACTGAATCTCATTTACAACGCCCTTGACCTGTGAAAAAGTTCATTACTCAACTAAACTTCGGTAAGCACCTTTGAAGAAGAATTAATTACACACTCAAAAAATATTTCTGTCTAAACATACGTTTTATGTGATTTAATCACATAGCAATTTTCCATCCATTTGGATGACATAGTTTTAACACAAACTAATAAACTTAATGTGATTCATATTTGTCAGTCATATGTAAATGAAATAGATAAGATTGATGTAATAGTTAACAGAAAAATGCCCAGGTTAAAGTAGCATTGAAGCAGAATCAGAGTTACTGAGATCATTCAGTGATGATTGAGCATTATTGATGAACACCTGCTGTTAACAAGCAGAATCACTGAAGGACAGAGAAACTACAACTGACTTCACAGCCTTCGATGAAATCACTATTCATATACTCAACTATTACATCAATCTTACCTATTTCATTTACATATGACTGACAAATATGAATCACATTAAGTTTATTAGTTTGTTTATGTTAAAACTATGTCATCCAAATGGACGGAAAATTGCTATGTAATTAAATTACATAAAACTTATGTTTAGACTGAAATATTTTTTTGAGTGGTCACTCTTTATGTTAGGTGTCTTTAACTACTATGTGCTTACATTAAAGTGTTATGCACGATGTAATTATTGTGTTGCGAAACACTTGCGCTGCTATAGAGGTGGATACGGGTGAGGTTAGGACAGGTTTGCTGGTATGGGTAGGTTAATGGATTGGTTAAGGTGTAATTACAGACATTAATTGTATTTTTAAATGTAAGTTCAATGCAAAAACATGTGTGTACACAATAAGTGCATCTTATAGAGTGTATATATATATATATATTGGGACCCAGTTTTCCAAAGTTTATCAGGTTGGCGGAATCAAATCTATGAAATATGCGCTTAGTAGCGAGTAAACTAACAAGCTGTTCCGTCTTATTTTCTATTATATTGATAGCTTCTTCTCTTCTCTGTTAATAGTATATAATCTATTTCAGGTAAACCAGTCCTTAAACAGTCCTTAAAACCTCTTTACAGGTACGATTCAGTCTGACCTCTCAGGTTACGTTTGTCCTGCAATGCGGAATTTATACTGTTTAGTCAGAAGATTTAATGTCAAAACACAATCAATTTAAAATTTTGTATTGTTAAATATATTATTGACTTGAATAAATCAGTTTATTTAGATGTTACCATATGAGTAAGTCCATGTTTTATCAGTTTTTATGTAGATTTTGATTCTTTATATGCATTTATCTCAGTCGTTTTGTTATTATCGGCATTGGTCAATAAGCGAGGCCCGTTTACGATAAAGACACGCTTCTAAACATCAGCAGACTCCACAGCACATCTATAACGATAACGACACCGAACGAAGAAAGGTTGGGAATCACTTTTACAATGATTTTATTCGGCTGATGAACAATTAAAAACACTGACGGCCAA
Organism: Opsariichthys bidens; assembly: GCA_037194245.1. Taxonomy (NCBI): domain Eukaryota; kingdom Metazoa; phylum Chordata; class Actinopteri; order Cypriniformes; family Xenocyprididae; genus Opsariichthys; species Opsariichthys bidens. The sequence continues at coordinate 1,147,971 of CM074279.1, forward strand.
TCAGAATGCATCCTGTTTTAAAGAGCTCGAGAATTTAAAGAGACAGTCGACAAACTATCATGTGAAAAAAATGCATGTAGGTTTGGAACAACTTGAGGGTGAGTAAATGATTTTTGGGTGAACTGTCCCTTTAAGACAAGAAAATTCTTTAATCGGTTCATTGACGACTACAGTGGGGCAAGAAACAACCCAAGTTGGGTTGAAAGTGGACAAACGCAGCAATTGGGTTGTTTTAATGTTTGCCCAACATGCTGGGTAGTTTTATTTAACTCAACTATTGTTTAAAACTTACTGTATTGTTTACTTAAAATTAACCCAAATTGTGTTGTAAATTAATATGTATTAATATGTTTAATAAATGAATATTTACTTATTAATAAATGTTCACATTTTGATGATTATTGTTGTCTCTAGTAATTATGTGTCTGATTTTTAATTAGTAAAATTAAAAAATATATATAATTTTAAATAGTTTTTAATTTAAATGTTTAATTAGTCATTTTTTAATGTTAGATTAATTTTATTCCATATGATAATTTTTTAAGCAATAGTTGGGTTAAATAACACCACCCATCCTGTTGGGCAAACATTGAACAACCCAATTGCTGGGTTTGTCCATTTTCAACCCAACTTGGGTTGTTTTTGCCCCCAATGAACAGATTTAAGAACTTTCTGTCTTAAAGGGACAGTTCACCCAAAAAATTAAATTCATTTACTCGCCCTCAAGTATGAATTTCTTTCTTCTCCATATTCTCGAAAATGTTTTCTTTTGTGTTCAGCAGGAGAAACAAACTCATACTTGAGGGTTGAACTGTCCCTTTAAATCTGCACACAGTTGCATTATTCCCTCTACCCTTCTGCTTATCGGTCATCACAAAGTCGGCTCACCACGACCTTATACTCTCTTCACCCGTCGCATGTTCTAACCTGTTGTTGTACTCGTCCAGCATGCGTTCGGCATCCTTCAGCTCCCTCTCCAGCTTGGTCCGGTCGGACCGCAGCTCTCGGATGCGCTGCCTGTTGACGCTGATCTGCTCGCTGAAGGCCTCCTCCAGCCCGGGCGCCTCCTCCATGCGCTGAAGAGTCTCCAGCTGCTTGCGGAACACGGCGTTGCGCTGCTCCAGCACGGCGCGCCCGGTTGATGTAACGTGCAAAACGGCTGTTCAGCTCCTGCAGGCTCTCCCAGCCCGGGACGGCCGCTCTCGAGCGCCCGCCGGCCGGAGCCGCCTCCGTCTCTGGGCTGCTGGGCTCCTCGACGACATCGGAGCGCTCGTACTTCTTCTTGCGCACCTCATGCAGGACGCTGGTCTTCCACATACTGTGAGCGTGATGGTTCCACCTCCGCAATCTTCAACTAAGTGCTTTACCCCTCAGCACCTTTAGTGTGTGAAAACTAGGGTGCTCTCCCTCCGCTGTCTCATGCTAGACTAAACTCTGCCAGTTTGGGCCAAATAGCTAAAACACTTTTCATCCCGGTGATTCCCTATGGATTCTTCCAGTGGAGTCCTGTGCGCACAAGGCCTGCAAAAGCACCGTCATTGTGGAGGGCTTTGTGGCGCCGAATGATCTTTTGAGTTCTGCTTTTGTTTCCAGATCAGCAGCTCTGTCTATGATCACAATGACACGCTTCCACAGTCCTCGGTTTCACAATGAAAAATTGCAGCGGCTGCTGTTTTTGGACACACAGAAACTTTTCGACTACAGTCTGGCGATGGCACAAACACAGCCAGTGCTTCATTACATGTCATGTCAGAACATCCATTGGTGTAAACTCATGAAATTGATATCTTATGGTAAAAAGATTGTGATTATTTCCCCTTTAAAATAAATTTCTTTCGACCCAGTTGCCTATGATCACACTTTATATTAGGTGGCATTAATTGACTCTTTGCAGAACCTGCCCCCGATTCCTAAGTCATGCGCTCTCACGCCACACATCATGTTCTCACGCAGTGGAGCAAAGAGACACTGACAACGTATGAAACAGTTTCATATTTAAAATACTGCCATTTTTTAAAGAAGTTTAATCAATAACTACCGTATCGCTGTAGCTCCTCGATAATCTCTAGTTCATTTATAGCATCAAATAAACGTGAATGAACATCAGAAGGAATGTTGTTTCAAGACGTGATTCAAGTTCACCAACGTTCATCTACTAACTCCCCTGACCGCTTTGATGACGAAATGCCAGATTCTGCGTTATGATTGGTCAGATCGCCTGTCAATCAAACTGACAGTGAAAGGTCAATTACGACACTAGGCTCCACAAATGTTGGCATGCTTGCTAAATATGAGCAAAAAAGACAGTGAAAATTTGCTTTTGCAGTTTGTCCTCTTAGTCGTCTTTCATTGAAAGAATAAAATAAAATACATAAATAAAAAATGATGTAAAAGTAAGCCAACAGTTTTCCTTATTCGCCTATTATTGGCGCTTTTGATTTAGCCTATTTTTCTGTGTTGACAGTTAAAAGTAAGACCAAAATTAAAAACAACATTTTTGCATAGCCAAATATACTGTTATCCCCAGTCAGGGGAGTCTCTTTCTTTAGGGGAAATTTAAATGCGAGATTCTGGAAACGAGATCTAAATTCAGGTTGGGAAGAAAATGATTCTAAGCAGATAGGATCACGTGTAACGTTGGCGATAAGGAGTAGTTGAGGCGTGGATCTTTATGCAGCAATTTATTAAGCAAAATCAAGAAGATAATCCATGGACGATTAAAGTACCTCAGTGGGGAAACAGCTTTGGCAAAACAAAGACAATAACAGGCGAAGGAAGACTCACACAAGCCTACATATACACTGAGTAAACGAGGGATTAAACAAGAAACAGGTGAAAGTAATCAGTATCTATGGAAACACACTCAGAGGCCTATTCTACATTAAAATGTTTTGAGTGTTTAGTAGAAGTACTGAGTATACAAGTTTTGGACCACATCATAACATTCTGTCACCATAAACTGGCCTGTCCATGATCCTGTCATCCTCATTTACACACTGCATATTTTATTTAATTAAATTTACACTACGTACTGTACTGGAGAGAGAACAAGCAGCATGTTTATTGGTCAGTCATGGATCGTTCATGCACAGAAATGTCAGTTTTTTGGCATAATGATGCATGTTAAACATGTCAGTTTTGCTATTGTGTTATTATTGTTCGTATTTTTTATAAAAGTTTGAATATTGTTGCAGATTAAATATAACCAGGATTGGGGAGTAACGAAATACAAGTAACTTAGTGACGTATTTAAAATACAACATTTGAGTGACTGTATTTCATTTTAAATGGGTGGTAATCAGATTACAGTTCCATCTGAAAAGTGTTTTAGATTACCAAAGTGATTACTTTGAGTTTTAATGTCATTTAAACAGCGATTGCTGATTCTCTGACTCTGACCGTCTGAAAAAGACGAGTTCAGTTTCATGTTTTCCACTGTTTTCATGTTTTGTGAGTCATTTTATAATTCACTCGTCACTACAACTTTTTCTCACAATTTGTTATAAAAGTTATAAAGTCAGAATTGGGAGATTTAAACTTGCAATACTGACTTTTTTTCTTGCAATCATGAATTTAGTATGAGTTTATATCTCATAATTCTGACTTTTCTCAATATTGTGAGTTTATATCTCATAATTCTGACTTTTCTCAATATTGTGAGTTTATATCTCATAATTCTGACTTTTCTCAATATTGTGAGTTTATATCTCATAATTCTGACTTTTCTCAATATTGCGAGTTTATATCTCATAATTCTGACTTTTCTCAATATTGTGAGTTTATATCTCATAATTCTGACTTTTCTCAATATTGTGAGTTTATTTCTCATAATTCTGACTTTTCTCAATATTGTGAGTTTATATCTCATAATTTTGACTTTTCTCAATATTGTGATTTTATATCTCATAATTTTGACTTTTCTCAATATTGTGATTTTATATCTCATAATTCTGACTTTATAACTCACAATTGCAACTTTATATCACGCAATTCTGAGGGAAAAAGTCAGAATTGTGAGATAAAAACTCTCAATGACCTTTTTTGTGTTTGTTTCACACTTATTAGTATTCCAAAGTATTCTAAAGTATTTAGATTAAGTCACTAAACTTGAGTAATGTAACGAAATACGTTACAAATGACTTTTTAAAGCATGTATTTTGTAATCTGTAGTGAAATACATTTTAAAAGTAACCCACCCAGCCCTGGATATAACACAGATAACATCAAACAAATATTTTTCATCTGCTTACATATTGATGATTAATATATCAAACCCCCTTGTCTCTCCTTAATGTGACAAATGTGACACTGACGACGAATAATGGCTGTTAAAAGTTCAGATTTGGTCACCGGAATAATAAATTAAAGTTCCCTTTTATGCTATTTTAAAGGTTCCTAAAGTTGTTTTGAGTCTCCTACAGTAGGTTCACATTCATCCAAGGTCAAAAACACTCATAATATCCACTCCAGCATCAGCTCTTTTCTCTCAGTGTCTGAAACAGTTTGTTCGAAGATTCAGTTTCTCTAAACCCCGCCTTTCTGTGAGCTGCCCTGCTCTGATTGGGCAGATGGCCCAGTCTGGTGCGATTGGTCAGAGACCAAACACTCATTAGCATATCCGATTTCTTGCACTTGATCCATATTAATGATACTGTCGGTTTCAGCGTATCAATTCCAGCATGAGTTTCATGCTTTGACTTTGAAGTGGATTTAAAGTGGATCAAAATGGATTTGGTTTGCCAGCAGAAAGCTCTGTCTTGAACAACACGAACAAAACTCAGAAAGCATTGTGCAAATTAGTGACATTGTTGCGTAGGTTCATCAAGAAGTGAGATTACTGACGACTCTTTCAGTTCATAATCACTTCTTTCTTCTGGGAGACAAAAACTCCATTTAGCTTTGACGAATTTGTCCTGGGATTTGTCCAGGGATCTGTCCAGGGATCGTTTGATTTTGGTTCATTCACACTGCCAGTGATATTCTGGAATCCGTGCGTGCGATCACACTCACCTCTATCGCACCAGAGACCTGGGTTCAATCCCCAGCAAGGGCGACCTCTCACTTGTAAGTCGCTTTGGATAAAAGCGTCTGCCAAATGAAGAAATGTAAATGTAAATTTATCTGCTCTTTGAAACTCTGCTGACCTTTTACACTCACACACACAGCGCCTGAAAGGGAATATTCGAGAAAGAACAATTAAAATATATTCACATATAAAATAGTTGTTTTATTATAAAAAAAAAGTCATAATATCACTGTTTGTATTATATTTTTTCTTTAAATAAACGCAGACTTGTTGGACATGTTGGACCGCTAGAGTAAGTGTTTTATAACTGTTCGCCCAGTGCACTTTTGTTAACAGGCGTTCGGATCTAATCAGCTGGTAACTACCCGCGATCTGTCCGGCACACTGGGAGCTCCGCGGCCCCAGTCAGGTGAAGGTGAGTCATCCACATCAGGGCTTTGGGGGTCTCTGCCATGCTCTGATTGGAGATGCAGCTACTCTCTGTCATAATGAATTATTATCACGCTGGAGCATCCTCGAGTGATTGCTCAAAGCATAAGCTGGCAGAGCTCCCCTCTCCTTCTCTTTATGGGGGGGAACAGTCTGCTTTCTAAACGAACACGCTCTCCTTTGACTGTGAGAGACATGACTGGCTTGAAACAAATGGGAGGATGATGTGTGGGAGTGTCGAACGAAGAGAGCTGTGTTCGATGAGTGTACGTTCTCTTACTTATACAAATTGTGTGCCTGGCTATTCAATCTTTACTGGGAGATCAATGGGGTTTTGTCATTGGGAATTGATATTCCACAATGAGGAATATTCTTGTGTCTGCTGCGTTTAGCTTTCACAGTGATACGCAGAACTTTGCAGAAACATGACAGCTGAACAGACAGCACTTTTCAAAGAGTGAATAAACGCATTCGGAGCACTTCCACAGAGGTGCATTAGATGCCTGAATAGCACATTTGACGGTTTTGGTTCTGGTCTAATGACGCCCTAAATAAATGATGATAATTGTATTTGCATGGACATGTTGCAGTTAATTTACTTCGAATAATTGTGCAGACAGCCACATACGTAAATGTTGGAGAGCTATGGCTTTTTCTTAATGTGCTTATGTATGCTGCCTTCAAAAATATTTTCTTTTTGGCTAAATCCCATATGGTTAGTGGAAATATCCAAGCTGAGAAATTAAACTTTAGCGTCATTCAAGACGTATATTAGAGTGTTGCACCTTTATCTTTAGCGACGTTAATGCCAGACTCTACTGTAACCTGTCACAGTCACGTTCAGTTTCGGTTTTCACGGACTTTTTCCGTTTGTCGTCATTAGTCACGTGTGTTCTTTTGTTGTATTGCCAGAGTGCCTTGTTTATGAACGCGAACATGTCCTGGGATTGATTCCGGGATCATTCCCAGGATGGAAACCTAGTAACAATGCCGGGATCAGTCCCGGAATGCGCCCTGTGTGGACAAAAGCAGGACCAATGCTGTGAGGATCAGCAACTCCAAGTCTGAGACCAAGGTTCTCAGTCGGAAAAGGGTGGCTTGTCCTCTTCAGGTTGGTGGAGAGCTCCTGCCTCAAGTGGAGGAGTTCAAGTATCTCGGGGTCTTGTTCAGGAGTGAGGGAAGGAAGGAGTGTGAGGTTGACAGACGGATCGGTGCAGCTTCTGCAGTGATGCGGTCGATGTACCGGTCTGTCGTGGTGGAGAAGGAGCTGAGCTGCAAGGCGAATCTACGTTCCTACTCTCACCTATGGTCGTGAGCTTTGGGTCATGACCGAAAGAATGAGATCCCGGATACAGGCGGCCGAAATGAGCTTTCTCCGCAGTGTGGCAGGGCGCTCCCTTAGAGATAGGGCGAGGAGCTCGGTCACTCGGGAGGAGCTCAAAGCAGATCTGTTACTCCTTCACATCGAGAGGAGTCAGCTGAGGTGGCTCGGCATCTGTTTCGGATACCTCCTGGATGCCTCCCTTGGGAAGACCTAGGACACGCTGGAGAGACTATGTCTCTCGGCGGGGCTGGGAACGCCTCGGTGTCCCCCCAGAAGAGCTGGAGGAAGTGTCTGGGGAGAGGGAAGTCTGGGAATCTCTGCTCAGACTGATGCCCCCGCGACCCGGCCCCGGATAAGCGGTAGAAAATGAATGAATGAATGAATGAATGAATGAACATGTGTTCCTTTGTTCTATTTTCGCCCCACTCATCAGTTACCATGGACACTAACATTCATCATCACAGCGGTTTTTATTTTAGTTAAAGGCACAATATGTATTTGATTTCGCCGCTAGGGGTCGCTAAACTCTTCAAAACAATAACAAAGGCATAGTTTGATGATGCAGTGAATGAGTGGAACATTTGTGTCTTCATGCCGATGGATCTAATAATGTTAATGGGGAAATAATGTTTATGGATGAGTGAATGCATGTTTTTTAACACGACTGTGGTATGAAGCAGGCGTGGCCAAGAATTGAGAGACAGATATCAGTGTCACACGCGAGTGCCGGGGATTAAGGAAAGAGGACATTTCATTCTACCGAACTACTCGCAAGTGCTGAAATACTCCTCATACGGGTCAGTTTATTTGACGAATTAAAATTGTTAGGTAACTCAGCGCCACGTCGATATTGATCCTCGTTTTATTTCTCCTTTTGTCCCAAAGTTTGTTTGCCATGGTCCATAATGTTTGAATGAAACAACAACAGCGAGCTGCTAGAAGCTCCTGCCTGTGTTCTGTTTAGTTGTCCAGTATTGTTGATGATTAGACACGCAGTTTCGAATGTTGGCTATCAGTTTGGATTACTTTAATAAATCTTGTGAGTTTTATCATCATCATCTTCTTCTTCTTCATTGGGTTCTTAGCGTTTCATAACCAGAGTCTTCTTTGAAACTGAACAGAATGTCAAAATGAATGCCCGTTCACACCAAGAACGATAAAGATATAGTTCTAAATATAAACGAATATCGCTGTCCACACCATAACGATATAGTAGAGGAAAAATATCGCTTTGATCACTTTCAGAATGATTTCTCCCAGTTGTTGAATGATAAAACACTGACAGCCAATCAGAATCCATTTGAATTTGAGGGCTCGCGCATTTAAACGGGCAGGCGACACTCGCGAGCAGTTAAACGCCAAGGTCTAGAAACTGTTTGACAAGTCAAATCCCCTTCACAAGGACACTTTATATTAAATGGATATATGGAAAACAATCCTGAGGACATCTGCTGGTTACAGGAGTGTAAATGCAAGAAAAACAGCAAAAACATGTTCATTGACATGTTGTAGACACGCAGAATAAACAGACCGTTGTTGTTCGTTAAATGCAGATAAATGCCTGCCTTTCCATGATAGTAATTTGCAGCTCTAGTTTCCGTTTCTAAAATGACATTCAGGATGCAATTTAATCCATTTGTTTTGACACCAGTCTACATTTTGCAAGCCTCAAATTACATCCTACATTAAGAGAAACCCTGCAAACATTGACATGACATATTGAGACCTCATACTTAATATTCCTTCTTAAATTCCTCTAACTAGGGAAGAGACAAATCTCCCTAAAAATGAAAAATGCCTGCATGAATTGTATGTGCAAACGTCCCTATACTACAGGTTTCCAGCATGAATCACAGGACATATTAGAGTCAGGCAGATGTCAGAGAGATCAATCATTATTAAAGAAATGTTCTGGGTTCAATAAAGGTTAAGCTCATTATGCACATGCGGCATAATGCTGATTACCACAACAATTAATTAGTCGATCCTTTTCTTGAAAAATATAAAATCCTGGGTTACAGTGAGGCACTTTAACATCTGCATTGCTGTAAAACTTTACAGCAAAAATAATATTTTGTTAAAAACTTCACAAGAATAACTGACAGGACAGATCTACTGCTCTTCAGAAGAGAAGGATCGATACGAGCACAGAAAATCAAAGCTCTGAAAAACCCTGACTTTAATAACCAGAACATCACACCTCAGAGAAAGTTGAAGGTGTTGAAAAAAAACTCACTTTCTCCTCTTTTTGCACTTTTTCAAACTAATAAACAGGGTCGGGGAGTAACGAAATACAAGTAACTTAGTGACGCATTTAAAATACAACATTTGAGTGACTGTATTTCATTTTAAATGGGTGGTAATCAGATTACAGTTCCATCTGAAAAGTGTTTTAGATTACCAAAGTGATTACTTTGAGTTTTAATGTCATTTAAACAGCGATTGGTGATTCTCTGACTCTGACCGTCTGAAAAAGACGAGTTCAGTTTCACCAACATTTAATACTTTTAAGAGGATCATAAAAATGTTGTTATTTTTATTTAGTTCTGACCTGAACAAGACAAAATGACTGAATTTATAAAAACAACTGAACTGTCCTGTCATGACCTGATGATCCACGACTGTTTTCATGTTTTGAGAGTCATTTTATAATTCACTCGTCACTGCGACTTTTTCTCACTATTTGTTTTTTTCCCTCACAATTGTGAGTTTGTGTTTCACAATTCTGACTTCTTTTTCTCACAATTGCGAGATTTAAACTTGCAATACTGACTTTTTGTGGATTTAGTATGAGTTTATATCTCATATTTTTGACTTTTCTCAATATTGCGAGTTTATATCTCATAATTCTGACTTTATAACTCACAATTGCAACTTTATATCACGCAATTCTGAGGGAAAAAGTCAGAATTGTGAGATAAAAACTCTCAATGACCTTTTTTGTGTTTGTTCCACACTTATTAGTATTCCAAAGTATTCTAAAGTATTTAGATGAAGTGACTAAACTTGAGTAATGTAACGAAAAACGTTACAAATGACTTTTTAAAGCATGTATTTTGTAATCTGTGGTGAAACACATTTTAAAAGTAACTTACCCCGCCCTGCTAATAAAGCATATATTCTGAGCCCGAGGTATTATTGTCAATGGCGATGAAGCCTAACCTGACTTAAAATATTTAAAGATTTTACATCTTTACATCCGTCTGCAGTGGGCGGCAACCCTTCCATTCTCGGTGATCATGTTCTCCGTGGAGCTCACGTTGGCCTCTGAAGGCACTTGATCTGTGATCTGACCCTGTAAGCGTAATGCCTCCTGACATTCTAGCACTCACCCACTGGGTTACAGCGCTGCCATGTAGGTCACGCAGTCTACCTCAATCCTCAAGACGGCAAATATAAACCACGATCTGCACGGATTTCCACTTGAGAGCTCACACAAACTGATAAGAATATTCTACTACCTGCCACTCTTAGAAGAAAAAGCTTACCTTCCGTCATGGGATCATTTTATGGGTTTAGTTTGGATTCATTTTAAATTTGAATTGAACATGAAAGTATTATGCGAGACATTGCTCCTGTTTGGCGTCAAGGGTTCTTTAAAATGTAGAGGGATGGGATAGTGTATGACCAGCTTGAAAAGGACCTTTTCATCAAATTTCAGAAGGAACGAGAGAGCATCAATCGAAGGAAAATGTATGGTTCTTTGGCGTGACTCCTGCACAATGGCTTGATGGAGTTTTATTGATAGAATCCCATCGAACCGTCAGATCCCGTCGAGAGAATTCGCCGGGACGCGAGCCTGACCCCCCGCAGCGACGTGGGGCGAGACTGGTGGCGGTTACCATGACAGCTCAGCTAAATGTGGGCCATTATGAACTTTTAAAGCTCAAGCGGAAGGGTTAGAGTTGTAGGAATCGATGACTAAAGGATTACGAGCTTTCTTGGCAGAAATACCTCTTCAACTCTGTTTCCATGCTCCGTTCAAGCAGGATGGAACGGAAAAACGATGGAATGCATGGAATATTTCAAGATCAATCGACAGCATTTGTGGCACAACATGTCATTACAATAAAATAATTAAGACTTGTCCCTGGAGGCATAATGAGAAACTTCCAATGCACCAATTTTTGGAGGAGGGCTGTGAAGTTTTGGTCATTTTAATAAGCGTTATGTTTTCGTGCAAAATTGGCCCCATCAACTTCCTTTGGCACTGTAACCCAAATTTGTGCATTTATAAAAGAATTAAGAATTAATAATCGGAATTCGTTTTTTGTGGTAGCTATTAATTGAACACGGAATGTTCCGTTAATAAACTGCAAGTTTTTTTTTCATGTAAGAAGTGACGTGTCAAAAAAGTCTTAAATAATTAAAGTTCAGCAAATTGTATTTAATATAAATATATAATATATTTTCATTCAGTTGCAAATAACATGCAGTCATATTCTTTTAAGCATTATTTCTGTGATAAATTCAATTGAAAAGAACGACAGTGTTTTTCTTCTTCACAAGGATTCTCTTAACCGAATCTCCTGTGTTCTTTAAGTGAATCATTCCTCACCGTTCTTATAATGTAATCACCTCAGGAAATGCCCTGAGCACATTAGCATATGCATATCACTTTCAACTTCAGCATCACCTTACGAGCGAGATTTGTACGGCTTCTTTCTGAATGCAAAGTTGGTTCAGTCCTGACACGGCATTTTTTGCATGCATTTATTTATTGATTTTACAATGAGTGTTTATCCTGCTGGCTATGGCTTTTTAATGAATCAGATGCATCACTTGTATCTAAATGCTTTTACAACAAAAACAATCAAAACATACCAATATAATTTGTCTTAAAAATGTCTGCTCTCCGGGGTTGGGGAGTAACGAAATACAAGTAACTTATTACTTATTACTTATCAAATTTCATCAACATTTTAATACTTTTAAGAGGATCATAAAAATGTTGTTATTTTTATTTAGTTCTATCCTGAACAAGACAAAATGACTGAATTTATAAAAACAACTGAACTGTCCTGTCATGACCTGATGATCCACGACTGTTTTCATGTTTTGAGAGTCATTGTATAATTCACTCATCACTGCTACTTTTTCTCACTATTTGTTTTTTTCCCTCACAATTGTGAGTTTGTGTTTCACAATTCTGACTTCTTTTTCTCACAATTGCAAGATTTAAACTCACAATTGTTATAAAGTCAGAATTGGGAGATATAATCTTGCATTACTGACCTTTTTTCTTGTAATTGTGAATTTAGTGTGAGTTTATATCTCATAATTCTGACTTTTCTCAATATTGTGAGTTTATATCTCATAATTCTGACTTTTCTCAATATTGTGAGTTTATATCTCATAATTCTGACTTTTCTCAATATTGTGAGTTTATATCTCATAATTCTGACTTTTCTCAATATTGTGAGTTTATATCTCATAATTCTGACTTTTCTCAATATTGTGAGTTTATATCTCATAATTCTGACTTTTATCAATATTGTGAGTTTATATCTCATAATTCTGACTTTTCTCAATATTGTGAGTTTATATCTCATAATTCTGACTTTTCTCAATATTGTGAGTTTATATCTCATAATTCTGACTTTTCTCAATATTGTGAGTTTATATCTCATAATTCTGACTTTTCTCAATATTGTGAGTTTATATCTCATAATTCTGACTTTTCTCAATATTGTGAGTTTATATCTCATAATTCTGACTTTTCTCAATATTGTCAGTTTATATCTCATAATTCTGACTTTTCTCAATATTGTGAGTTTTTATCTCATAATTCTGACTTTTCTCAATATTGTCAGTTTATATCTCATAATTCTGACTTTTCTCAATATTGTGAGTTTTTATCTCATAATTCTGACTTTTCTCAATATTGTGAGTTTATATCTCATAATTCTGACTTTTCTCAATATTGTGAGTTTATATCTCATAATTCTGACTTTTCTCAATATTGTGAGTTTATATCTCATAATTCTGACTTTTATCAATATTGTGAGTTTATATCTCATAATTCTGACTTTTATCAATATTGTGAGTTTATATCTCATAATTCTGACTTTTCTCAATATTGTGAGTTTATATCTCATAATTCTGACTTTTCTCAATATTGTGAGTTTATATCTCATAATTCTGACTTTTCTCAATATTGTGAGTTTATATCTCATAATTCTGACTTTTCTCAATATTGTGAGTTTATATCTCATAATTCTGACTTTTCTCAATATTGTGAGTTTATATCTCATAATTCTGACTTTTCTCAATATTGTGAGTTTATATCTCATAATTCTGACTTTTATCAATATTGTGAGTTTATATCTCATAATTCTGACTTTTATCAATATTGTGAGTTTATATCTCATAATTCTGACTTTTCTCAATATTGTGAGTTTTTATCTCATAATTCTGACTTTTCTCAATATTGTGAGTTTTTATCTCATAATTCTGACTTTTCTCAATATTGTGAGTTTATATCTCATAATTCTGACTTTTCTCAATATTGTGAGTTTATATCTCATAATTCTGACTTTTCTCAATATTGTGAGTTTATATCTCATAATTCTGACTTTTCTCAATATTGTGAGTTTATATCTCCTAATTCTGACTTTTCTCAATATTGTGAGTTTATATCTCATAATTCTGACTTTTCTCAATATTGTGAGTTTATATCTCATAATTCTGACTTTTCTCAATATTGTGAGTTTATATCTCCTAATTCTGACTTTTCTCAATATTGCGAGTTTATATCATAACTCTGACTTCATAACTCGCAATTGCATACACATATACATTGCAAATACATTTTAAAAGTAACCCACCCAGCCCTGCTGCTCTCTAACAGTGTAAATGTGTTTAATGAAAGAATGATGTGGTGGTGATATTCACCGATCAATTCCTCATTACCTGGAAAAACAGCCTCAGTCCCTCCGGTCATTAGACAGTCCAGCTATGTATCGCCTGCAGTCTTAGTCTTTAATTTGCGGGGCTGAGGAGCTGATGGACTGACTGTCGTCTCACACATGACACTGCTGTTTAAGTTGAGCTGTTGAGTAGAAAGTGAGAGGAGAACCGTGACACGAGACATTGTTTGTCTACTTCAGCTGAGGTGGTTGAAGTGACTATTTGTTTAATCAATCTCACAAGAGCTGAATAGTAAGTCACGGCCTTTATTAAATACTGAAATGTATTAGAAAAATTTAATAGACAAGTAATATGGTTCCCTACAGAGCCCCTAAAGGGACATTCTTATTAAGAAAAAAATTATATGTTAATGCTTTTTCTTTTTCTTGCAATGATGTTTTATTAACAAAGTTTGGGAGGAACACATCATATTGACTAACCAATCAGCAAAAGATATATATATATATATATATCTGGGTACATTTTCAATATCATCCAAAATTCAGAGCTCAGAGCCCTCATTGGCATACTGTAAAAAATGACCGTGATTTTAACGGTAAAGGAGTGTAAAAATGCTACGGTGAAATTGGTATACAGAAAGTTTCCATACTCTATGCGGTGAATAACTGTAATAGATCTAATGGTACATTTAACGTAATTTTACAGTAAAATACTGTTAAATTTGCATATTTTTTAAAGTGAAAAATCTTTGTATAATTTACAGTGAAAACCTGTAAATTATCATTCCCACAATTACATGACTCTTCACATTTGATGTATTTTCACTGAAATAACTAGTTTTTCTTCAGTGTAATCAGTTAGGTACATTGGGGTTTTATGTTACATCCATTGTTGTTAAATAAATTTTTATTGCATTTTTAAAATGTGATGTGTGTTTAGTGTTTGCAGGGTCGGGGAGTAACGAGATACAAGTAACTTAGTGACGTATTTAAAATGCAACATGTATTTCATGAGAGTTACATTTTAAATGGGTGGTAATCAGATTACAGTTCCATCTGAAAAGTGTTTTAGATTACCAAAGTGATTACTTTGAGTTTTAATGTCATTTAAACAGCGATTGGTGATTCTCTGACAGTCTGAAAAAGCATCCTAAGCCACATTTCTGCTCATAAATTTCATACCCCTTGCAGAATATACAGCATTTTAAAAAATATATTTTTATTTGGTACTGTCCGGAATAAGCTACTTCACATAACAGATGACTTAATTTATAAAAATCGCCCCATTCAAAAGTTTGCATATCCTTGAATGTCATTACCTGGATGATCCACGTCAGTTTTCATGTTTTGTGAAACAGTGAAAAAAAGAGGAAAAGTGAATTTTTATATCACAATTCTGACTTTTTTCTCTGCAATTGCAAGATGTAAAGTCAGAATTGCGTGATAAAAGCTTGATATTCAGATTTATTTTGTCTTGAAATTGTGAGTTCATATCATATCATAATTCTGGCATTTTTCTGTACAAAAAGAGCGAGTTTATATCTCATTTCTGACTTTTCTCACAATTCTGAGATTTTTTTCTCAAAATTTAGATTTTATTACTCAAAATTGCAACTTTATATCACGGAATTCTGAGGGGGAAAAAAAGTCAGAATTGTGAGATAAAAATGTTTTTTGTGTTTGTTTCACACTTATTAGTATTCCAAAGTATTCTAAAGTATTTAGATGAAGTGACTAAACTTGAGTAATGTAACGAAATACGTTACAAATGACTTTTTACAGCATGCATTTTGTAATCTGTGGTGAAATACATTTGTACATCATCAAAACAGCGCGTCACGGCTGCACAATGAACAGGTAGGTGGAATCCGCGCTGGAGGACTGAAGACGTCAATGGTCAGAGTTTCACATGAGCCACAAGAGGGAGAGAGAAGATGCTCATCTGTGTGAAGGACTCGCGCGGAGCCGCACACATGATCGCGCGCGCCGCACAGATGCAGCAGCAACATCACGCACGAGCGACGATGACACGCATCTCTCAACTCGGTAAGTTTATTCACAACATGAGATGAGAACACTCGCACAGGGTCATGTCTATATTAAATATATTATAAGCCCAAATAATGTCGGATAAAGATTTATATAGTGTTATTGTTATTCTAGTCTCTGAACTTTTTACAGCCTTGTTCTAATGTAAATAAGCAGAGTTTCATGTCAAGAAAACAAACAATAATTGTAAGCACAGTTACACTGCATTATGACACTCTTCATGATAATAATAATAATAAATGGTGCTGTCATGAAACAACAATTCAATTCCAAATATTATATATATTGCATGTGTTGTGTTTATTGCTTATATATTATGAGGTTAAAATGCATGAGTTATGTATGAAAACATAATGTTTTACATTACGTATCACCCTTTCAATGCATTGTTAGTGTCTCATAGAAGTCATGATTTCTACTTTGAAATAAGCAGCACACTTTTAAAACCAAACCTTTAGTAATGTTTATTTTTTGTCTTTCAAAATGGCATATTTTACAACCTAAATGCTTAATGTTCTTATTGCTTTGTTTCCTAAGAGGAAAATTCCTAAAGGATTTGCAACATCATCCATTCATGTTTCTCTCAAAGTGAACGTTTTCACATTCGCTCGCTGTTTTCATCACTTTGCCGTGAAGTAATTGTACAGACACACCGCGACACGCACCTTATTTAACAGCAGGCGAGAGTATTGCAGGATTTATCCACAGGACTCCTTTAATGTGAAAATTGTTCATTATTTAAAAAGATCGTTCCATGACTTCTTTCTTTCTTAGAACTCAATATTGTTAATAATACTCTGTTTTCCATACAATTACAGTGAAAGGGAAATGAAGCTAACTAAAAGGACAATAGAGGTTTTTTAAAAGCTATTCTGAAAACTTAAATGTCCACCGTGAGACTTTTATTCGAGAACTGCTGTGAGTCAAACAGTTCTCGAACGAGAAGTCACAATGTCTTCTCTGATGAACACATGTGCAGATGTAAGGATTTTCATGGTTTTAATATTTAGCTGAACTACTCTTTAAACTCAGATAGAGGTAATTACGGTGGCCGAGAGAGCACTGCGAATAAGAAAACACATGCAAATATTAAAAAAACACATGCAAATAAACGTGATCATCAGTTTGACAACACATGTGCTGCAAATTCTCACAACACATGCAAAAACGCACTGCAAATACAAATACGCACTGCAAATAAAAAAAACGAGCTGCAAATACAAAAACGCGCTGCATATACAAAAACGCACTGCAAATACAAAAACGCGCTGCATATACAAAAACGCACTGCATTTACAAAAAAGCACTGCATATACAAAAACGCGCTGCAAATACAAAAATGCGCTGCAAATAAAAAAATGCACTGCAAATACAAAAACGCACTGCAAATACAAAAACGCACTGCAAATACAAAAATGCACTGCATATACAAAAACGTGCTGCAAATACAAAAATGCACTGCATATACAAAAATGCACTGCAAATACAAAAACGCACTGCAAATACAAAAATGCACTGCATATACAAAAACGAGCTGCAAATACAAAAATGCACTGCAAATACAAAAACGCACTGCAAAAAAACACATGCAAATAAACGTGATCATCAGTTTGACAACACATGTGCTGCAAATTCTCACAACACATGCAAAAACGCACTGCAAATACAAATACGCACTGCAAATAAAAAAAACGAGCTGCAAATACAAAAACGCGCTGCATATACAAAAACGCACTGCAAATACAAAAACGCGCTGCATATACAAAAACGCACTGCATTTACAAAAAAGCACTGCATATACAAAAACGCGCTGCAAATAAAAAAATGCGCTGCAAATAAAAAAATGCACTGCAAATACAAAAACGCACTGCAAATACAAAAATGCACTGCATATACAAAAACGTGCTGCAAATACAAAAATGCACTGCATATACAAAAATGCACTGCAAATACAAAAACGCACTGCAAATACAAAAATGCACTGCATATACAAAAACGCGCTGCAAATACAAAAACGCACTGCATATACAAAAAAGCACTGCATATAAAAACGCGCTGCAAATACAAAAACACACTGCAAATACAAAAAGCACTGCAAATACAAAAACGCACTGGAAATACAAAAATGCTCTGCAAATACAAAAACGCACTGCAAATACTAAACGCACTGCAAATACAAAAACGCCAAAGAAAATATTTCGAGGGGGACCCCAAAAAGTGACGGACCCTACTAGACAACAGCACAAACTAAAAAATATTAAAATCTATTATGTAGGCATGAACTCCATGTCATGTGTTTCACTGACAGAAAAGTGTTTTAATATGTGGCATTGTTGTTCACTCATTCAACTTTAAGAGATGATCATTTAGTGGATGATTTAAAAATATACGTTAATCATCTGTACTAATGTGACGTCATGGTAACGGCGCCTGAGGCGCTCGACGACCACGATCATCTGTGAAAAACACTTTATTAAAAATAATAAATACATCAAATAATGTACAGTTGAGCACTCATTAGCATTTAATGATTGTGAACACATTGTGCATTCAAATGCCGTACACTATATAGGGATCAGTGAATGAGTGAATAAATGTAGCGCGTTTTTGTGTTTGCTTGTGTTGTGAGGATTTGCAGCACATGTGTTGAGCTCTCTCGGCCACCATAGGTAATATTACAACAATATTGCAATTTAACCGTACGTTTTGTCTTTCGTGTGCTTTCTCCTGCAGGAAATGAATTATGAAACATTTCAGAGGACAAGAACAAGCCTGGATCATGACCACCGATTGCTAGAAAAACTTTACGACGCGAGAAACCCGGCAGAAATCCCCTCGTCTCACCGTCATGGAGGACGCCAACATCTCTCATGTGGCGGCCGTGTACGTGAACCCTCACGGTCAAGTGCCCGTTCTTGACGTCCACGACACCTACACGGACTTCTACGACATGGACTATGGCGTTCCCGCGGATGAGATGCCCGACACCACGCAGGGACTGGCCTACTTCGTGGCCACCATTGTCATCGGAGCGGTCCTGGTCTGTATTATGCTGGTGTGCGGCTTCGGCAACTTCGTGTTCATAGCCACTCTGGCCCGATACAAAAAACTCAGGAACCTCACCAACCTGCTGATCGCTAACCTGGCCATCTCCGACTTCATAGTGGCCGTGGTCTGCTGCCCTTTCTTGGTGGATTACTACGTGGTCAAACAGCTCTCGTGGGACCATGGGAAGGTGTTGTGTGCCTCCGTCAACTACCTCAGGACCGTGTCTCTGTATGTGTCCACCAATGCCTTACTGGCCATCGCTGTTGACAGGTCAGTGCGATTTAGACGTGCTGCGGAACATCAAGCCCAGGGCTGCATATTTCTTGCATTATGCAAACTCCTGACAGAAAATGTATTTTCTATTTTCTCATATAGAAAACTGTCGGAAAATATTTCATACACTCTAAAAAATGTTAGAAATAACCGAAGTTGGGTAGTTTTGTTTGCCTCAACTTTTATTTAATAAATTGCTATATTGCTCACAACCCAAAATAGGTCATAAATTAACATATATTCATATGTTTAATAGATTATAATTAAAATTTCGTTCACCTTTCGATTATTCTTGACGCGTCTTGTAAATGTGTCTGGTTTTTAATTACCAGCATATTTTGGGTTCATTTTAAGCCAGTCATATAGTAATTTTTAAACCATAGTTGAGCTATTTTTAAAGCTTTTTTTTATAGCTTTTTAAATAAAAATGTGTCCATATTTAACCCAGCTTGGGTTGTTTTAACTCTTTTGTGCACTCTGAAGCTTTCCAGACATTCAGTAGGATTTATGAATTGGTCCTGCATTGAGACAGAGCTGATATAAAGGCAATAAGGTTAATAATCACAATAAACAATACGTCTGGTTAACAATACTACTGTTAAAATAATTCACTATCCTTACTGTAAGCTGTTTAAGGCAGACGGACAATGAAACAGCTGTATAATGAAGAGCTCAAAAGCTTTATGATAAAATAGTGCTTTTGACTATATTCACTGTATGCCTGTATTAGTTGGGCTAACTCAAAAAAATTGACATATTCAGTTACATCAAATTTTTTGAGTTATGATGTTTCCAATTTTAAGTAAGCAGAACTATTAAGTTTTGAGTTTGTTGTACACATGCCTGTTAATGACATTTTGACAACAATTAACTTAAAAGATTTAGTTAATTAACTTTTTAATTTGAGTTTTTACTAATCAAATTCATTATTTACTGCAGTTGTCAGAACTCAAAAATGCCAAAAGTTCTAAGTTTTTTAAGAAACTCAACGTTTAAGTAAGATTTTTAAGTAAGAATACATTTTATTGTTTTTACTTGAAATATTTGAGTACACTAATTCATACATTTAACTTAAAATGATCAGGTCATCTCAATCAATTTAAGTATGTTACTAGCTATAATTTACACATTAACAGAAACTCTTCTAAAGTAGCTTAACAAAACATCACCACTTACCATTAATCTTGCACAAAAAACATTATATAACACTTAATTTTAGCATTTACTCTCCCTTTTGAGAGCTATAGGCAAAGCATGCTGGGAAATAGAAATCACAGTCCAGTTTAAGTTAAACTTAAGTTAGTCTAAATGAAAAGAAATGAGTTCCTTCAACTGAAAACGATGAAACGGTTCAGTTTACTTGAAATATGTCAGTGCTGTGAACTCCAAAGAAAAAGAAAGTTCTAAATACTCATAACAGTTCATTTAACTGAACCAATTTGTTTAATTTAAGTTTGTCCAACTCATATCAATTAAGTATTTTGAGCGTTCACAGTGCAGTCTTCTGATGTTGAACAATAGCTTTGTGTGAAAAAGACAGAAATTGAAGCAGATATTCACTCATAATGTCAAATGTTTGAGTAATTAGTGATGTAAGTTTCTATGAAGCTTGTATTTATGATCCATTATAAAAAGTTATAACACACATCAGTGGATTAGAGTCCCCATAATGTATAATAAGCTTCACATCTTGACATTAATTAAGATTTACAGATTATCTTACTGTAAAGTGGCAAATACAAAGTCTCCATGTAAACATCCAACAGGCTATATAAGAATTATGCATGCATTATAATGCCTTCATAATGCATTTTGAATAAAGGCTGTGTGTTCACCAGCTTCAAACACATCTCATCCGTTTAGAATATTGAGTCTGAACCTTGTTTTATTCAATAAAATCTCCCAATACATTTCAAAAAGTAGAGATAGTGCCAATGGCGACATATGGAAGACTGGGATATTTCAGTAAAAAATATTCCGCGGGCAAGAAATTGTTTTCTTTACATAAGCTATGCTGCCTCCTAACAGCTCGAAATGGAGTAAACATTGATAATATTACCGTATAACTGTTTATCAGAGAGTGGAAATGTTGCTAAAAGAAGAGAATCAAGCTTAACACAGTTAAATGATGTTAGAGCAAACATTCAGATCTGTGTTTTGATCCAGAGAGAGCAGTCGTCATGTATAGATGTGAAACAGCTTCACAAACCACACAGTATCATTATTTCTGCCTTACAATCCTTCAGATTATCAGAAAAGTTTATAAACAGTTGCTATGTTTCCATCCAAAGTTGCGTATTTAACTTGCACGCGAATTTAGAACGTCACATAAAGCAGTGTTTCCATCCAGTGAGTCAAAGAGAACAAAACGTCATTTCCTGATAAATTGGTGCTAAATATCACTGAGAAAAAATGGATTTTGCTGCAGTAGGAGGCAGTGCGTATAATAATTTTTGTATATAATAAATTATTTGCACCTCGGAGCACGAAATGTGAGACGCTTCTGGGAGGGAATTAAACCGAACCACTTTAACGAAAGACTTTGCTCAGGCATCACAGAACGGCCAAAACAGCATTTCAGATTCTCTGGTTGGTCCAGTTATGCCATTTCATCACAAGTCACATGTCTTTTTTTTGACAGGAATTTATAAGAATTTATTCGGTAAAAGCATTGTATCGCATAAAAAATGTATCTGACTCAGTTGTGCAATTTTAGAATTTATGCGCATCTTGGCATTTCCATCCAGCGTTTTTTTTATGCGATTTCCCAAAATCCACATAAAAATATGTGGATGGAAACATAGCAACTGATGTCTGTGTTAGTGATCAAAATAGAGCAAATCACCTTTTGAAAATAAAGATTTTATCAACATATCATCATACATCATAATCCCAGTCGGTGGCGACAAGTGACTGTTAAATGTATTTGTCCTTGAATCATTCACTCAAGAGATTCAATCAAAAACACTGATTCATACAGTAATGAAACAAGTGAAGTCTTGATGAGTGAGTCATTGAATCATTCACTCAAGAGATTCAATCAAAAACACTGATTCATCCAGTAATGAAACAAGTGAAGTCTTGATGAGTGAGTCATTGAATCATTCACTCAAGAGATTCATTCAAAAACACTGATTCATCCAGTAATGAAACAAGTGAAGTCTTGATGAGTGAGTCATTGAATCATTCACTCAAGAGATTCAATCAAAAACACTGATTCATCCAGTAATGAAACAAGTGAAGTCTTGATGAGTGAGTCATTGAATCATTCACTCAAGAGATTCAATCAAAAACACTGATTCATCCAGTAATGAAACAAGTGAAGTCTTGATGAGTGAGTCATTGAATCATTCACTCAAGAGATTCAATCAAAAATGCTGATTTGTGCAGTAATAAAACAACTGAAGTGATGATGAGAAGTCATTGAATCATTCACTCAAGGGATTCATTCAAAAACACTGATTCATCTAGTAATGAAGCAAGTGAAGTCTTGATGAGTGAGTCATTGAATCATTCACTCAAGAGATTCATTCAAAAACACTGATTCATCCATTAATGAAACAAGTGAAGTCTCGATGAGTGAGTCATTGAATTATTCATTCAAGAGATTCATTAAAAAAACACTGAATCATCCAGTAATGAAACAAGTGAAGTCTTGATGAGCGAGTCATTGAATCATTCATCCAAGAGATTCATTCAAAAACACTGATTCATCCAGTAATGAAACAAGTGAAGTCTTGATGAGTGAGTCATTGAATCATTCACTCAAGAGATTCAATCAAAAATGCTGATTTGTGCAGTAATAAAACAACTGAAGTGATGATGAGAAGTCATTGAATCATTCACTCAAGAGATTCATTCAAAAACACTGATTCATCCAGTAATGAAACAAGTGAAGTCTCGATGAGTGAGTCATTGAATCACTCACGCAAACCTATTTTTTTTTAAAATAATTCTATTATAATTCTACTATCTAATATAAACTGCTAGCAAATTACATGTTATTTTGTTTAGTTGTCTATTCAGAGTCTTGGGAGAATTGTGATCTCTATTTTTTTTTTTTAAAACTCACGATTCTTGCATCAACACTATAGCAGTGCAGACAGCTGAATTGATCATCTTTGTCGTGTTTAGGTATATGGCCATCGTTCATCCCTTGAGGCCCAGGATGAAGCACCAGACCGCATACTGTCTGATAACCGGGTGTGGATCGTCCCAGTGCTCATCTCCATACCTTCCGCGTACTTCGCGTCTGCGACCAAAGTCCCCAACGGCGCCAACCGCAGCAAAACGTTCTGCGCCCAGATCTGGACGGTGGACCAGCAGCTGTACTACCGCTCGTATTTCCTGTTCATCTTCGCCGTGGAGTTCGTCGGGCCGGTGCTCACCATGGCCCTGTGCTACCTGCGCATCTCCCGTGAACTCTGGTTCAAGAGTGTGCCGGGTTTCCAGACGGAGCAGATCCGCAAACGCCTGCGCTGCCGGAGAAAGACGGTCATGGTGCTCATCGGCATTCTCACGGCGTACATCCTCTGCTGGGCTCCGTACTACGGCTACACCATCCTGCGGGATTTCCACCCGACGATCATCTCCCGGGAACGGAACTCGCTGGTGGCGTTCTACATCATCGAGTGCATCGCCATGAGCAACAGCATGATCAACACCTTCTGCTTCGTCAGTGTAAAGAACAACACTGTGAAATATTTCAAAAGGATTGTCCTTCTGCGCTGGAAATCCACGTACACCTCCAGGAAGACCGTGGAGGAGACGGACGTCAATCCCAACCTCACCGAATGTAAGAAGGGAGCCGAACTGAGCGGTTTTCACGTCACTCATATCACAGATGATTAAAGCGTCCTGATTATACTGGCATCGTTCCGCAGATGAAAGTCTTGTGCCTGATCTTGTGGTCTCGTGGTTTTAGTGAAACGAGTTGAAATGTGCCATTTTCGTTCTTTTATGAGTTCAGTTTTTGCACAAATCTAAATCTAAACATAGGTTTTATGTTATTTAATTACATAGCAATTTTCCATCCATTTGGATGACATAGTATTAACATAAACAAACTAATAAACTTAATGTGATTCATATTTGTCAGTCATATGTCAATGAAATAGATTGATGTAATAGTTCACAGGTTAATGAACACTGTTTAGTGGTCATGTGTGTGCGCACTACTGAGTTAAAGCACCGTTGAAGCAGCGTCAGAGTTAATGAGATCATTCAGTGATGATTGAGCATTATTGATGAACGCCTGCTGTTAACAAGCAGAACCACTGAAGGACAGAGAAACACAAGAACTACATAGTTTGTTTATGTTAAAACTATGTAATCCAAATGGATGGAAAATTGCTATGTAATTAAATTGCATAAAACTCATGTTTAGACGGAAATATTTTTTTGAGTGTGCTCAGCCCATAAAGCATTGTGAATGACTCAAGTGAATCAAAGACGATGGTAAAATATTGTAACTACTGACGTATGGTTGTTAATTATAAGTATACGTATTGTTTGCTCACACTTTACTCAAAGTGTCTAAATATAATGCATTAAAAGTATATTTAATTCATTAATGACGCACCTTATAATACATTGTGTGGTATCAGACACATTGTTGCACTTTTACGACACGACAAACAAACAATTTCAGATCTGCAAACATTATAATGCATTTTAGCTAAGATATTATGCATTATAATGTATTTTACGAACACTTTTATAATGCATTATGCATACAGGCTTTAAGTAAAGTGTTAGTTATTTTTTATTGCTTTTAATTTCAAAAGCTAAATATTTCAATACAAATATATAAGCATGTGTAAGGAGACGGGACACCTTTCGCAATTCTTCGTGACATTCGCCGGGTATGCTGACCTTTTTCAATTGATCTATGTTGTCATGGTAACGCAGCCTTCTCTGATTGGTGGAAGGTTTTTCTGAATCATGGGTAATGTAGTTCTTTACGTGAAAACGTAAACACTTTTTTAAAATCATTCTAAAGGTTCGTATGATGTTATTAAAATTTCTCTAGAAAACGAATGGGATTTTTACTTCCAGAACTGTTATGCTCTATTGATAAAAAATAAAAAAAAACCTACATATAATCTTTTATTAACAGTATTTCTATGGCCTCATTGAACCACCACTCAGTAATTTACTATTACGTATTACAGATTATTTGTAAATGTGGATGTTTTATATTCGGAAGAAATTCATTTTTCCCTAGCTCTGGAAATGTGGACATTTGCTGTCTTTTGTGTTGTTAAAACAGTATTTGCATGCCTTCTAGCCAAATAAAGTTGAACCTGAGAACCGAGCCGATCTTATGATTTTACACTCATGATTCAAGAGGCAATATCGATCAGTTTAGTGGTGATGTCGGGACATTCAATCTGCGAGTGATATTTCTCTTAAAGCAGGGTCTCTATGAGGGCAGTTGATACATAATTCACAGATCCATCGATACTGAACTCATGACAGTATGAATTGTGGTCATTGTTCATTATGGCATATAGTAGTGAATTTTAATGTAACTTCAACAAAACAACTGTATCTTTCATGATTTGCATTGGTGGAGCCACTTTAAAGTGTCTTTATATATTAACATGATTTGTTGTACATTGTACTTATATTTAAAAATACCTGGAATTAAATCCGGTAACCCTTTATTTTACAGTTACATATATTACATGTAGTAATGACTATAAATGATGAATAATTACATGCGACTAATCGATCACCAGGGTCGGGGAGTAACGAAATACAAGTAACTTAGTGACGTATTTAAAATACAACATTTGAGTGACTGTATTTGATTTTAAATGGGTGGTAATCAGATTACAGTTCCATCTGAAAAGTGTTTTAGATTACCAAAGTGATTACTTTGAGTTTTAATGTTATTTAAACAGCGATTGGTGATTCTCTGACTCTGACCGTCTGAAAAAGACGAGTTCAGTTTCACCAACATTTAATACTTTTAAGAGGATCATAAAAATGTTGTTATTTTTATTTAGTTCTGTCCTGAACAAGACAAAATGACTGAATTTATAAAAACAACTGAACTGTCCTGTCATGACCTGATGATCCACGACTGTTTTCATGTTTTGAGAGTCATTTTATAATTCACTCGTCACTGATACTTTTTCTCACAATTCTGACTTCTTTTTCTCAGAATTGCGAGATTTAAACTCACAATTGCAAGTTATAAAGTCAGAAATAGGAGATATGAACTTAACTTGCAATACTAACTTATTTTCTTGCAATTGTGAATTTAGTATGTGTGTTTATATCTCATAATTCTGACTTTTCTCAATATTGTGAGTTTATATCTCCTAATTCTGACTACTTTTCTCAATATTGTGAGTTTATATCTCCTAATTCTGACTTTTCTCAATATTGTGAGTTTATATCTCATAATTCTGACTTTTCTCAATATTGTGAGTTTATATCTCCTAATTCTGACTTTTCTCAATATTGTGAGTTTATATCTCATAATTCTGATTTTTCTCAATATTGTGAGTTTATATCTCATAATTCTGATTTTTCTCAATATTGTGAGTTTATATCTCATAATTCTGACTTTTCTCAATATTGTCAGTTTATATCTCATAATTCTGTCTTTTCTCAATATTGTGAGTTTATATCTCATAATTCTGACTTTTCTCAATATTGTGAGTTTATATCTCATAATTCTGACTTTATAACTCACAAGTACAACTTTATATCACGCAAATCTGAGAGAAAAAGTCACAATGACCTTTTTTGTGTTTGTTTCACACTTATTAGTATTCCAAAGTATTCTAAAGTATTTAGATGAAGTGACTAAACTTGAGTAATGTAACGAAATACGTTACAAATGACTTTGTAAAGCATGTATTTTGTAATCTGTAGTGAAATACATTTTAAAAGTAACCGACCCAGCTCTGATCCTAACCCTATAGTAAGGGCATGTAGTTACTTAATATTACTCAGTACTTAAGTGTATAGTTACAGTGTAACAAAGACACATTTCTGTATTTAGCAATGTCTATTTTTTACCTCTTAATTCCTGCAGTTACACTGGTGACCTCTTGACCCACCCATAAACCTAGCCATACCACCAAACCGGTCCTACACTTATCCATATCCACCTCAATAACAGCAGTTTTGCAATACAAAATCAACATAAGGTCACTGTAGCTAACATTATTTTTTTTATGTCAGTGCGCCTAATATAAAGTGTGACCGAAAAAGGTTTCTCAACAATGCAGTGCAATCATCTTGTCTCTTGACTATGTTTGTTCAGTCCAGTGAAAGCCACCATTTACCCCCCATGTAGCTCCAAACTCAGCTTTTTTCTTTTGAAACATGAAAGGGGGTATTATAAAAATGTCAAAGCTGGGGTTTTTTTTGTTTTTTTGTTTTTGCAGATCACTGGCTGTCATCTTTGGTTGCAATTTTGATATATACAAATACAATGTTGTTTCATTTGAGCACTGATACCCTTCCATTATAAAGGATTTACAAGTTTTTCTCTACATGTTTACAGTACATGGAACTGCTAAGTTGTTAAAAGATTTTTTTTTTCTGTCGTCGCGTCCCATGCCAGGATTGCCATTGGTTATTCCAGTGATGGTTAAAAGGTATGTAATGGCATCGAACACACACACACACACACAGTCACACACACATATGTTGTGTTTTCATGTTTTATGGGGACATTCCATAGGCGTAATGGTTTTTCTACTGTACAAACTGTATATTTTGTCCCCCTACACTCCCCCCACCCCTAAACCTACCCATCACACAAAATGTTCTGCTATTTTAGATTTTCAAAAAAGATCATTCTGTATGATTTATAAGCTTGTGCAAGCAAAAAAATGTCCCAAAAAAATGTCCCAAAAAAATGTCCCCACAATGTCAAGATTTACTAGTATTACTATACCTGTGGGGACATTTGGTCCCCATAACGTAGGGAATACACACACACACACACACACATACAAATGTTGCGTTTTCATGTTTTGTGGGACATTCCATAGGCGTAATAGTTTTTATACTGTACAAATATTTTATACTGTATATTCTGTCCCCCTACCCCTACACCTACCCATCACAGAACATGTTCTGCTATTTTAGATTTTCAATAAAGATCATTCTGTATGATTTATAAGCTTGTTTCCTCATGGGGACCAACAAAATGTCCCCACAAGATCCAAATTTACTAGTATTACTATACCTGTGGGGACATTTGGTCCCCATAACGTAGGGAATACCCCCACACACACACATACACACACACACAGTCACACACACACATGTTGTGTTTTCATGGTTTACGGGGTCATTCCATAGGCGTAGTGGTTTTTATACTGTACAAACTGTATATTCTGTCCCCCTACACTACTACCTCTACCCCTAAACTTACCCATCACACAAAATGTTCTGCTATTTTACATTTTCAAAAAAGATCATTCTGTATGATTTATAAGCTTGTGTAAGCAAAAAAATGTCCCCACAATGTCAAGATTTACTAGTATTACTATACCTGTGGGGACATTTGGTCCTCATAATGTAAGGAATACCCACACACACACACACACACTCACACTGGTTTCCATGTTTTCCATAGACGTTTTTTATACTGTACAAACTGTATATTCTATCCCCTTACACTAAACCAACCCATCATACAAAACTTTCTGTATTTTTTTAATATTTCCAAGGAACATCATTTAGTTTGAATTGTAAGCTGTTTCCCTCATGGGGAACAAAAATGTCCCCATGAGGACAAGGACTTTGGATATTACCATCTTTATAGGGACATTTTGTCTTCATAACGAAGCATTTACCTGAACCACACACACATAAGAACAACAAGAACAAAAGTGTGTTCATCATATCATAGACTTGTCATTATTCTGTATTTTGTTAATAAAACAGAAACCTTTTTTGTCATTAGATTGCGGATACCTGATCATGGAAAGCATCTTCAAACCAGCTGTCCTCTAAAACTTCTTCATTATCATAAAAGGCTTGAATTATTGGGGATTAATGGTGATTTGCTGAGCACACACTGGCATTAGCTGTGTCTCATTTCTGAGCCGTACGTCATTGAGGAACCACCACATTCAACAGTCATAAAGAAATTAAAACAATGTTCGTAAGGACTAACAGTCAGTTTTATTCAGAAATGAGACATCGTTGATGGTCCATGTGGTCTACAAATGTGACCTCCCGCTTCAAGCTCTTTAAAGACGATGGATTCTTATTGGCTGTCAGTGTTTTTATCCGTCATCAGCTGGAAAAAAATGGTTCTGAAAGTGAAATACTGCCTGTCCCATGGCTGTGGTGTGGATTTGAATGATTAGTAGTTATATATATCGTTATAGTCATCGTCCTTGGCGTAGATGGGACTTTAGACTAGAAGTATATTACTTGAAAAATAGTTTATTCTGATCATCATCATTAATATATGAATAGAAAATGGGTGTATTTCAGCTCATAGCTGCGTTTTAGCCAATAATCCATTTGAAGCCATTATATAACGTTTTGGTTTACCACAGTTTTTCAACTTCTCATCATGCGTAACAACAAGCCCAGACTCAAATGGTTTAGTAAATCACTTCTGCTGTAGACAAATTTATGAATGCTAAACACACATTATTATTTTTACCTTCTCATTTCAAGCTAACAAGGATTGACCTTTTTAAGGATCGTCTGGCAGCGAATGTAACAACATCCCTGATTCATTTAGAGATGCTCCTTTACTGTTTTTAGTCTAATGAGATTTGCAGCTCGTTACGCTGGTCTTGTCTGAGAGAACTGTGTAAATCTCAGAACCGAGGATTTGTTATTGTCATAGGCAACTCCTAATACTCCTATTAGCCTTCCGTGCATGCTTTTAGTCAAAAAGCTAATTGGTACGAACATAAGTGTTTTGGGGGGACTGTTTGAAAGCAGTTCTGGTGATCCCGTCATGCACTGACTCATATAGCAACAGAAAGATGTCAGATTTGAAAGCTGGTTACGCTGGGGGAGTCACAGAAAGCTGCAGAAGGATGAATGAGTCTTGTCTTCATTATCTTACCTGAGTACGTTCACACAGGCTCTCACAGGGAAATGAGGATGCGGTGAGTACAGCAGATTTGGAGCTAAAAATCTTCCTTATTTTCTCTAAAGAAAAACTGATACGTTTCGCCAAAATGTATCATTTCTGACAGACCTACCAGGATTGTTGGCAACTGTCAAGTTTTTCCTGCAGTTTTCACTGTTATGTGGTGGGGGCGCTGTTATGGATCTTTTGAAATAGTACAGCATCTCTGGATCCAAAAATAAGGGAAGAAGATCTGTATGAACCAGAAGGATAGTGGTTTGCGGTCGAGCAAGGTTGGGGAGTAACGAAATTCAAGTAACTTAGTGACGTATTTAAAATACAAAATTTGAGTGACTGTATTTGATTTTAAATGGCTGGTAATCAGATTACAGTTCCATCTGAAAAGTGTTTTAGATTACCAAAGTGATTACTTTGAGTTTTAATGTCATTTAAACAGCGATTGGTGATTCTCTGACTCTGACCGTCTGAAAAAGACGAGTTCAGTTTCACCAACATTTAATACTTTTAAGAGGATCATAAAAATGTTGTTATTTTTATTTAGTTCTGTCCTGAACAAGACAAAATGACTGAATTTATAAAAACAACTGAACTGTCCTGTCATGACCTGATGATCCACGACTGTTTTCATGTTTTGAGAGTCATTTTATAATTCACTCGTCACTGCGACTTTTTCTCACTATTTGTTTTTTCCCTCACAATTGTGAGTTTGTGTTTCACAATTCTGACTTCTTTTTCTCAGAATTGCAAGATTTAAACTCACAATTGCAAGTTATAAAGTCAGAATTGGGAGATTTAATCTTGAAATACTGACTTTTTTTCTTGCAATTGTGAATTTAGTATGTGAGTTTATATCTCATAATTCTGACTTTTCTCAATATTGTCAGTTTATATCTCATAATTCTGACTTTTCTCAATATTGTGAGTTTATATCTCATAATTCTGACTTTTCTCAATATTGTGAGTTTATATCTCATAATTCTGACTTTTCTCAATATTGTGAGTTTATATCTCATAATTCTGACTTTTCTCAATATTGTGAGTTTATATCTCATAATTCTGACTTTTCTCAATATTGCAAGTTTATATCTCATAATTTTGACTTTTCTCAATATTGTGAGTTTATATCTCATAATTCTGACTTTTCTCAATATTGTGAGTTTATATCTCATAATTCTGACTTTTCTCAATATTGTGAGTTTATATCTCATAATTCTGACTTTTCTCAATATTGTGAGTTTATATCTCATAATTCTGACTTTATAACTCACAATTGCAACTTTATATCACTCAATTCTGAGGGAAAAAGTCAGAATTGTGAGATAAAACCTTTTTTGTGTTTGTTCCACACTTATTAGTATTCCAAAGTATTCTAAAGTATTTAGATGAAGTGACTAAACTTGAGTAATGTAACGAAATACGTTACAAATGACTTTTTAAAGCATGTATTTTGTAATCTGTAGTGAAATACATTTTAAAAGTAACCCACCCAGCCCTGCGCACGAGTAAGATAATGTGATCAAACAGCCTATAAAACAAAACAACAGAGAAAACTGTTAAATGTCTTTTGTCAAAAGTTTCTGACAGACATGTGACATTCTCCACTTTTTGTTTGTAATGTTTTTTAACCACATTCAAGTGTTGATAAAAAAAAAAAAAGAATGAAGACATTTGTTTGTTTGTCTAAAAGCGGAGAAAATATTCTGGGGGACGTGAAAGTTTCCTGAATATGATCAAAAATGCTAGCTCTTAAAAATAAAATGTTGGCAAGGAAAGAATTAAGCAACAGATTGTTAAGTGAAGTTTTCAAACATTAAATCATGCTAATAACTGAATTTCAATTGAAGAAATGCACTATACGTGATGCTAAAGAGCGATCCGCCAAATCGTTATGACTATGGTAAAAGGAGCTTGACAGCAGCCCGGCCACTCCTATAAAACGTTACCAAGTGAGGTAATTGCTTTTGTTCACCCTCTCTGACTTCGGCATCACATTTTGGTGGCTTTATTCTTATCTCACAGGCAGATCTTTTAAGGTTTCCTCGACAGGAGGAGTGCGTGAGTCACACCAACTAATCACTGGGGTGCCTCAAGGTTCAGTGCTGGGTCACCTCCTTTTCTCCATATACACAACCTCACCTTCAGCTCAATCTCACAAACACAATCTCTGTCTGCCAGACACAACGCCATTGCTCAGCTGGGCTCTATGATTAAACTAACACCAACCAAGACAGAGTATTGTGTGACGACCCGCTGAGCTTCATTATGAATCGTTGTGCATGATACAATATTATTAGCAAACCTTATGATTGGATACTTCACATTCCTTTTCAAGAGGCTGACCTACAATCTAACTAATATTTGCATATTAAATTAAATCAGAATACATTTGGAAGAGTTGTTTTCTCTTCAGCTCAAATGATTTTACGACTTTCACTCTACTGCGGTGATTAACATTTATCTATTGCGTGTAGGTTAATTGATATCTGTCTGCTGTGCTTTGTCGAGTATGTTTCGCACATTACGTGAGAGATGATACCTGCGCATTATGATGTGATGTGGTCAATTACATGATTGAATGAGCTGATGTGTGCAGTCAAATACGCATTCAATAATGGCGTAATTTCAGAGAGAGTCTTTTTCCTCTATGTACGTTGCGAATCAATTTTCCTGCTGAGAGAGGGAATGAAATTGCATGACAAGGAAGTAGGGCTCACGCTGTAATTCAGACGTGGCTGGTGGTTTGAGAGGGTTCTGCTAATCTCCAGCAAGATGACATAGTGTGCCAGTGCCATTTCTCACCTGTATCTCCCACACATCTGAATCAGCAAAGAAGTGTCTGCCACGTCACCCTCTCGATTCCTCTGCCCAGCTGAGCATATGTTAGCAGACAGAGCTGGAGGTCTGTCTGTCTATTTTGATCATTGTCTGGCAAGGTCAGAGCATGGGCTTTCCGTTGAACCCAGCTGACCCGCACAGACTGGCCAATAATGACCAACCGAACGTGCATTCTCTTGCTCTTATTAAAATAAATATATGAAATGTTCCGTTTTTTTTATTTTTTTATCATAGAGGCATTGCTTTTCACCCTGTATATCAGCATCCAGGTGCATTAGAGTCAGTTCTTCAGAAAAACAAGTGAACCTGTACACACTATTTAATATTTTATATGAGCTGCTGTTGTATAGAAAACAACAATGATTCTTCTTTTGTGTTTTTTGTTACAAACGGGGGCTTTCAGGAGCAGAACTGCCGTACTTCTTCATTTATTATACATTTTAAAGGACCAAAATGAGTGGACAGAGCGGAAGTGTTGTGTCATGGGGTTTCTTACAGATGTTGTTGACTGTGAGTGTGCCTGGAATGCACAAAAGTGGCTTTTCATGCTAATAAAGCAGTGCATCAGAAGATAAGTAGCAACGAATTTTTAAATTGTGGCATTTTACTGACACACTTAATGTGTTTTTCCACATTGTAAAGTAAAGAACGCAAGATAAAGGTTTTAATACGTAACACAGAGTCCTAGTTGGCAGTTTCTTCTACTGCCAAGTGTACAAGTAAAATCAGACTGGTCAATGGACAATGATGTGCAGACATGCATTTATTCCATTTCACTGAATGTAGTGGACAAGCCAATAAAGAAACACTGAGCTATCTTGTATAATGCAGTTCGCCACTTCGTTATTGCTTATGCAACAAACTAACGACATACGATGATGGCTTAAAACGCAATTAGTGCTCACGGAAACATTTACTCAATACCGTACTGCACTTTCGCAGCTTTAAATGACAGGTTTAAGAGTCTCTTTACTTTTCGGGGTGTCAGAAGAGCTTCTGAGAGCCAGGCAAAATAATAAATACCCCTCAAAATATCTGTGATTTCTTTGCTCACGTTTGGAGAGTTAGAACTTTATTATATATCCAATAATTTTATTAATGGGTGCTTTTCAAATAATAAGATGCATGAGCAGTAAATGAAGAAAAAATATACAAAAAACACCACTGAAAATGATAATTATCACTAATACATGCAGAAGGACAACAGATGGTTGAAGACTATTAATATTTAGCAGATGTAAATATGACGGTGAAATGCTATACATGTGCCTCAAACAAGTCGTCAGTCGTCTTTCACAATTTTTCAGTATTGATTCAGTGCCTACAAATAGGATCTGAGTCTCAAGAAAACTGAAACCATTATGAAATTCCAGATAAACAAGACAAAAGAGATGGCAGGATCACAATGGAACTTTATACAGAATTTGCAGAAAATGTGACCTAAAGGCAAAATATGAACTGAAAATGGCACAAAACGTAGCCTTGAGGCATAATCTGAGAAGTCTGAAATTTTAAATTTGAACAAACTGAGTGGTGTAAACTAGTCAAAGGGAATACCAGAATTCCGATGGAAAACAATCTCTCCAATAAAATACTGTGCGACACTGTCAAAGTGCTTGGAAGAATTGGTATTGATAAAAGTCTAGAATCCGCAGCCATCAATGCATCTTTTGTAGTCAGATCTGTGCTGTGAAATGGTTAACAGGCCGACTGAAATGACTCTGTGTGAGCATGTACCTGTCGAGCTACTAAATTAGAAATGGGTCGAAAATGCTCTGGGTTATTAGGATCTATGCCAGTGTTCTTAAGTACAGGAGTAATGGCTGCTACTTTAAGACTTGGGGAATAATAGTAAGGGAAGAATGTATGAATTTGTGAAGAGCAGGGCGTGTGAGAGCCGGTGACGCGAGTGATAATTAGTGTCAGCTGCGCGCTACACCGGTCTCGTGTCTCTCACGGAGGAGCTCCAGAAGCATAAAAGAGGAGCGATGACAGTGAAGGACGAGAGAGGACCAGGCCTGGATTTTATGTTGTTTGTGTTTCTTTACTTTTGTTTTGTTGTTTATTTATTTTATAATTAAAGTTACGTTGACTGTTCGCCGGTTCCCGCCTCCTTCTTCACGTTCTCATTGAACCCCGTTACAGAAATGAATTATCAGCGTTAGCGAAGAGGGAAGACAGAACTTAACCAGATGTGTAGGAATAGGATCTAACTGACAACAGACATTGTTTATGTTCCCACAGTGTTCTGGTAAAAGGTAGGACAGTATTCTCTAAAAAAACATTTTAAAAATGTTTAGTGCTGCTGCTCAGACGTCAAATTTTGGTTGAAGGTGAAAACGCAACGTCATTAAATAACTCCAACATAATAACAGCATTGCTTCACTCATTATATAGCAGATTGTCTTTATTTCTACTATACAAAAGTATTGAAAATTAACAGAGGTTTGGCCGTTGATTTTTTTAATGAAAATGGTCCGATGTCACCGTTATTGTGATCAGTGTTAGTGTTACCATCGCCATCTGAAACTAAACCGTTAGTTCCCCTAGAGGGCACTTCAGCAAGGACTATGCACCACACACTCACTCTCAAACCCGGACTACATTTCCCAGAATCCCTGCACGTCACTGATCACTGCTCCAGCTGATTCTCATTATCCCACCATATTTAAGTCCAGCGCACACACACTTAGTTGCGAGGTCTTGCTAATCCCAGTGTTACTTTTCCAAGCGTTCATTCCTGTCTTGTTTACCTGTTTCCTGATCCCGCCTGTATCATCGTTTTTGTTGTTTTCCTGCCTGCCTTTTGATCTTTTGCCTGGACTATGACTACGAGCCTGCCTGTTCCCTGCCATTACTGTTTGCTGTGTCCTTGACCTTTGCCTGTTTGACTACGTTTTTGAATAAAGCTCGCAACTGGATCTCATCCCGCTGACTCATCCTCACAGTTTGTCTGGCTGTTGTAACTGTGTTTGTTACAGCAAGAATGTGACCAGATGTCGATCGTGATGTAGTGATCTCAACCAGAGTCTAACCTCTGTTGTCCGTTTCATATTATTGATTGCAGAAATGTGTTTCTACAGCATGAGATCCTCTTTTTTAATCAGATATTCTGTACAATTTTAAGGAGTTAGTAGATGAACGTTGGTGAACTTGAATCACGTCTCGAAACAACATTCCTTCTGATGTTCATTCATGTTTATTTGATGCTATAAATGAACTAGTGTGAAGAGATGATGGAGGAGAGACAGCGATACGGTAGTTATTGATTAAACTTCTTTAAAAAATTACAATATTTTAAATATGAAACTGTTTCATACGTTGTCAGTGTCTCTTTGCTCCACTGCGTGAGAACATGATGTGTGGCGTGAGAGCGCATAGCAACAGTAACTAAAGGGGGCGGGGCTTTGCGAAGGGTTATTTGACTAATATCAGATTACCTGTCGCTATAGATTCAGCCCAATGTTTGACTCAAATAAATTTTTCACTTGTCAAATACCCAAGGTATAACCTTTCTTCAAAGATTCCTGTTGCGAAGACCGGTATTAGCAGCACAGGAGGAGTGTAAACCGAATTAGTCTAATTTCT
Organism: Opsariichthys bidens; assembly: GCA_037194245.1. NCBI lineage: Eukaryota > Metazoa > Chordata > Actinopteri > Cypriniformes > Xenocyprididae > Opsariichthys > Opsariichthys bidens. Next base: position 1,184,507 of record CM074279.1, read on the forward strand.
CTATGGCAGTGAAGCAAATTGGAACTGATTACCAGCCGGGTCGACTGAGTGATTCCAAATTGCTGTGATTGAAGTGCTTTTCTGACTCATTTGGAGTCTCAAACTGACAGGGGCTTCAAATTGAAGACATTACAGCTCACGATCACTGAGATGCACACCACCGCATATATAAACTTCAATATCTTTGCGAGAACATCGCTGCATATGTATTTGCTGTATGTGAGTGGTGTATTCATTGCACAGATGGCCTACGTGAGTTTCAAAGCTTCCTGTCTCAAGTACATTCACACTTGTCAGAAAACACCGGCAGCCATGAAATCAGACAGGCACTCCGCGGCTGCCTTTTATTTATGCATTTCTCTACAGTCTTTTCAAATAAACTCAGTGGCTGGACACTCATGGGCAGAGCTTACATATCGGTCACTTGTGCACAAACACATCCAGCTCAAATATATATGGTTTAAAGTCAGAGTTTGAAATGTTTTGGGGGAAAAAAATGCCTTTCAATGTATTCAAGGTACATATTTCTAGTCATTTTGCAAGTAATTCTAATATTGTATTTTCAGAAAGTTTTGGAATATTTTTCCTCTCCCCAATTTTCTTTTTTTGTTATATTGACCTTTTAAGATTTTGCTTACATCTACCTTGTAAATGCATTTTTTTCAAAAAAAGCAAGAGAAAATGGCTTGTTGAGGATAAGAGTCATCCGTTATTGTTTCACAGTGTTTATTCTGCTCAACCGTGGAGCTTGATGTCAAACCATTGTTGGGTTTAGACATCAACTTGATTTTCGCTTTTTTTTTTTTAACAGCTTGTGACGCAAACAGGAAACCCTCTGTTGGTTAGAGCATCCCATTTTACAACATTCGCTTTGATTTTGAATTGGGACTCAGTGACACTCCAGTCGTTGCAGTAAAACGAACTCAATATTACTACATAAGACTAACTCCTGGTCTTTTTGCAATCTTATATCTAGCCATAAAATCGTATTAATCTTATTTTGAGAATAAAATACTATGTACGATCAGTTTGTTTATTCAGATTGTTTTAAGATTATTCTTTTTTTTTTTTCTTACTTAGTTATTAAATCTTAAAGTTAGTTAAATGAATGTCAGAGCCATTGTTTGAGGCCAGCTTTGAATCTTTTAGGACTTTTTTTAGCTGTATGTTTTAAGGTTGCGCAGTAAAAAATGTTCAATAGCATTCAAGACTTATCACACTGTTTTCCCCTCTGTTTCACATCAGAGATGGAAATATTGTTCACCCTGGAGGTCTAAATGTGATGTGGACATAAGCAAATGAATGGTGGGGATATTTTTATTTATGTTCACTTTGTTTAGCCATCAGTATTCCCTGGTTTCCGTCTCCCGTCGCTTATTTTCCGCCACTCCCTGTGTGTCATTAATTGTGCTCCTTTTTAAGTTATGCCTTCCTTTCACTCACTGCCCGGTCTCTCTTTACCCTTAGTGTGTTTTTCTGCCTGTTATGTGGATTATTATTATTAAAACTTTGTGTTGGAATTCTATTCTTCATCTCCGTCTGTTTGTGTTTACATGCAGATGCATTCATTTTTTTATTAAAAACAAAAGAGTAAACAGCAGGTGTCTGAAACGAAACAAAATAAGAACACAAAGAGATGGAATTCTAAAACAAATGTAGCAGTTTTAATGTTCTAATTCCAGCCAATCACAATCAAGTATTTACACAGAGGAAATAAGACATGTTTATTCTGAAGCAGCAGATGATGATGATGATGATGATGATGATGGGATGTTAAGAGAGTCCAACAACCTTTACTAACATTATAAATGGACTTCAGAGGAATGAATGTGTGATATGAGCACTTCAAATCTCATCTCTGTTGTGAATGTCTGTCATGGTGACAAAGAAACATCTTTCCTTTTTCTCTTCGTCATGTTTTTCTACTCTCTACTCTAGTCAAACTCGTTTCACACGCATTTCATTCTCTCTGACTGGAGCCTGAAAAATAAACACACTCAAATCTATTTGAAATACTTTTATTTTATGCTGAGTATACTAGAAATGCATTTGCACATATGAATGCTTTTAGTGTACTGAATTGGTATACTTAAAGTCCAATAAGTGTAAACCGTAATGAGATATTATTTATATTTTATACAGGCAGATACACACAGTGTTGTTGTACAACTGCAAAACAGCCCTTGTTATGCAAATCAAGAAAACGAGAGGTGGACAAATATACAAAAAAGGAGGAAATAAAATATGAAAATAGAGACAGACAGAAGCCTCAGACTCACGAAAGTAAGAGCAACTCACATTCATTCTTCGACCACAGTTAGTTTTTGAGATGTTAATATTTTCATTCGTGCTGCTGTTCAGATATAATGTCATATTTTACACCAAAATTAATCCCGGAATGATTTCTTCCTCAGAAATGGAGCAAACTCTACATTTCATTCTTCTCCTCATTGGTGAGTGTGTTTGTTGTTTTAGTTGTGCTTTCTAGTTTCATCAGGTTTGACTCAAACCCTCTCTTTCACAGCGCTCGGCTCCACATCTGAATGTGTTCAGCGGCAGTATCACTTTATAAACGAGAAGAAGACCTGGACTGAGGCTCAGAGATACTGCAGACAGAACTACACAGATCTGGCCACCGTGGACAACATGAGCGACGTGAACGAGCTGAACGAGAGGGTGACTGGTGGAGGTGTGGAGCGTGTGTGGATTGGGCTGGAGAGGAAATGGCAGTGGACTTCAGGTGAACCTGCGCTCTATCTGAACTGGGCATTCGCACAGCCTGATGGGAAAGATGAGTGTGCGATGATAAGAAATGGACAATGGCATGATATGCAATGTAGTCACCAGTTGAGTTTCATCTGCAAAAGTGCAGCTCCCAACAATGACAACAACGCAGGTAAAAACAAAGTATACTTGAATGAACTGAAATACTGAAATACAAGCAAGTCGTACATTCTTATATTTTGTGTTAAGAGTTAGACACTATAAATACACTAACTAAAACTTCAGTAGTACTTACTACTACTATTACAATACGTATATATTGTATACAGGGTCGGGGAGTAACGAAATACAAGTAACTTAGTGACGTATTTAAAATACAACATTTGAGTGACTGTATTTCATTTTAAATGGGTGGTAATCAGATTCCAGTTCCATCTGAAAAGTGTTTTAGATTACCAAAGTGATTACTTTGAGTTTTAATGTCATTTAAACAGCGATTGGTGATTCTCTGACTCTGACCGTCTGAAAAAGACGAGTTCAGTTTCATGTTTTCCACTGTTTTCATGTTTTGTGAGTCATTTTATAATTCACTCGTCACTGCAACTTTTTCTCACAATTTGTTATAAAAGTTATAAAGTCAGAATTGGGAGATTTAAACTTGCAATACTGACTTTTTTTCTTGCAATCATGAATTTAGTATGAGTTTATATCTCATAATTCTGACTTTATAACTCACAATTACAACTTTATATCACTCAATTCTGAGGGAAAAAGTCAGAATTGTGAGATAAAACTTGCAATGACCTTATTTGTGTTTGTTCCACACTTATTAGTATTCCAAAGTATTCTAAAGTATTTAGATGAAGTGACTAAACTTGAGTAATGTAACGAAATACGTTACAAATGACTTTTTAAAGCATGTATTTTGTGTAATCTGTAGTGAAATACATTTTAAAAGTAACCTGATTGTAAACTAGCACAAAAATGTACAGTTTTATTAGTGCATTTCTTAAAAGTGTGTTTGAATGCTTTAAAAATTAGACTTTTATATACTAATCCTATTTAAATTATATGGATTTTATTAAAAATATATTCCTGATTATAAGTATTTTCCCAACTGTGCTCCTGGAGTGATGTAAATGCACTAATTAGCACTTGATTTTAAGTGTAGTCGGATAAATAAACCAGATGTACGGAAGTGTTTTATAAGTGCATACTTGAGAGTGTGCTGTGAACGCTTCATATAAAAGTTTAGTGGATTTCTTTATATACTATAAGTTCCATTTTAAAGGATTTTCATGAAAAATAAAGTAGAGATGTATTAATTACAAGTAAAACACCATTAATATATACTTAACTGCATCTTATAGAAGGAATATTAACACAGTTACAATACTTTTGACACATTTATGTATAAAAATGTATATAATATATTGTAACGTAACAAAACGTAGTCAGACAGGCAATGGTCAACTCAACAGCAAACAGTAGTAACAGGGAAAAGGCAGACTCGTAGTTAATTTCCAGGCTAAACAGGTCAAAAGACAGGCGGATAAACAGCAAAACGAGAAATCAGACAGGCAAAAACAGGAATAAAGCTCAGAACTGTTACAGTGGAACTTCGGGACATCGATTGGCTACAGCTGGGCAATGATTGACATGAGGGTAAGGGACTTATGGGAAATGTAGTGTGGTGTATGGAGTCCATGATATGCGTGACCTCTGGTGGCAGAAGGATGGAGGACAACGGAACGGATTCATTACATATATATATTAATTCATAAGTGTGTTTTCTTTGCCTGAGAATATTTAAAAGAGTATGAAAGATGGATTCCAGTGTACTACAAGTGGTAACTAAATAATTTAATGCAGTTATTTTACACATTTTTGTTCTTAAGAAGTACTAAAGAAGATTTCTTAGTATATTAAGTACAAAATTTGTGAATGAAAATAGAGCACTACATTAAGTGTACTGAAAAAGTGTATTTTTCACCTGGAAACATTCATTTATAAAAAGATACTTATTTTCCTGCAAAATGTACAGTGTAAATTATGAACTGAAAAAGCCGCATCACGAGGCTTGATTCAGGAAAATCATGAATATGTTGTGAATATTTAATGTATCATCAGCTGTAGAAACAGAAGGACGTGTTTCTGATGCTTCCACCGCTGCTCTTTTTCACATCCAAACCATAACACAGGTTCAGAATAATGAAAAAGATTATTCATAATTTCCATTTGTTGTTGTTAAAGCGATCACACGACTCGTCTTTGTCAATAAGACGGAGAACTGGAGCGACGCTCGGAATCACTGCAGACAGAATCACATTGATCTGGTCAGTGTGAGGAACCAGAATGAGCATCAACAGCTTCAGAAGTTCATCAATGATAGACACATATCTGGTGATGTCTGGATCGGTCTGTTCAAATACTCTTGGCAGTGGTCAGATCAGAGTAACTATTCATTCAGTTACTGGAGCTCTGGTGAACCGAATAATTATATAGGTCATGAAAACTGTACAGTGATCGAACCGAATCCTCTGAGACAATGGAATGACGTCCTTTGCAGTGATCAACATCCTTTTGTGTGTCATGAAGGTGAGCAGATCCTCACAAAACACACCATCCATCACTTCCAGATATCTTAAATTTCACGCCAAGACATGACAAATTCCTCCACAGTGTTTGTTCTGCATGTTGTTGTTGATCAGACTCTCTCTAGCTGTTCTTGTGGTTTGTTTTGTGTCCAGATAAACTGATTGTGATCAACGAGACTCTGTCGTGGACTGAAGCTCTGAGATACTGCCGACAGAATCATGCGGATCTGGTCTCGGTTCATTCAGAAGAGATGCAGCGTCGTGTGATGAATGTGGTTAAACGGGCGTCTACTGCGGCGGTGTGGTTGGGTTTACGTCACTCCTGCGTTGTGGGCCTCTGGTTCTGGGTGAGCGGAGAGATCGTGTGCTATCAGAACTGGGCTCCAAGGAACGGCACAGGAGAGGAAGAGTGTGAGCGTACGATGAGATCTGGAGCAGTTCAGGCTGGAGGAGTTCAGCGCTGGATCAGCCGTCCTGAGACCGACAGACTCAACTTCATCTGCAGCAGATATTAAGATGTTTGTATTGTTCTTTCATAACTGGCATATATGTATATATCCAGGGCTGGGTCGGTTACTTTTAAAACGTATTTCACTACAGATTATAAAATGCATGCTTTAAAAAGTCATTTGTAACGTATTTCGTTACATTACTCAAGTTTAGTCACTTCATCTAAATACTTTAGAATACTTTGGAATACTAATAAGTGTGAAACAAACACAAAAAAGGTCATTGAGAGTTTTTATCTCACAATTCTGACTTTTTCCCTCAGAATTGAGTGATATAAAGTTGCAATTGTGAGTTATAAAGTCAGAATTATGAGATATAAACTCACAATATTGAGAAAAGTCAGAATTGTGAAACACAAACTCACAATTGTGAGAAAAAAAACTAATAGTGAGAAAAAGTAGCAGTGACGAGTGAATTATACAATGACTCTCAAAACATGAAAACAGTCGTGGATCATCAGGTCATGACAGGACAGTTCAGTTGTTTTTATAAATTCAGTCATTTTGTCTTGTTCAGGACAGAACTAAATAAAAATAACAACATTTTTATGATCCTCTTAAAAGTATTAAATGTTGGTGAAACTGAACTCGTCTTTTTCAGACGGTCAGAGTCAGAGAATCACCAATCGCTGTTTAAATGACATTAAAACTCAAAGTAATCACTTTGGTAATCTAAAACACTTTTCAGATGGAACTGGAATCTGATTACCACCCATTTAAAATGTAACTGTCATCAAATACAGTCACTCAAATTCTGTTTTTTTAAAATACGTAACTAAATTACTTGTATTTCGTTACTCCCCAACACTGTATATATTTTACTGTTTTCATCAGATAATGTGCTTAAATGAAAATAAAATGATCATTTCTGTAACTGAAGAGCATCATATGAGTCTTTTTAATATCAATATTACATATTACACTAATATATGTTTTAAAGACCCCATGAAATCAAAATTAGTTTTAATCTGTGGCTGTCATTCTCTTCTGGAAAAATAATTCTGCAACACTTTCTTGTATTTATAATGCATTAAGAGCACAACATTATAAAATGTTTGTTACATGTGCATGTAGTGTGACGGGATCTTTCCTCCTGAAATGATCTGTTTGTCCTCTATTGGTCGGAAATGTTGTTAATCGTTCATTCTGAGCAGATTTCCTGCACCTGTGGACCATAGCATATGGATATAAGGAGGCTTCGACGCTCCAACTGGGATTTTGCCGGGTCTGGTTGCGCTTCTTTTTCGTTGGTGTTGTTCTCCTGATTACTTTTCTCTCCACAGTTTTGTTATGATTATTGTCTTTAAATAAATTTCCATATTGAACCAAGCCTTTGTGTGAAGACCCGTTTTTATGTTATGGCCGAGAACACAACATAACTGGGGGCTCGTCCGGAACTATTATGTTTATATAATTTTCAGTTGTTTCGTGATTGTGATGGTTTGGGTTATTTTTCGCGTGGAACTGCTGCTGTGGTCCCGTGTGAAAATGTACGGACATGACATGCAGGACACAACAGCTAAATCGCTCGACATGATTGCCCATTATTCATAAATCGAGGGAACAAATTGATAAATCATGAGAATAATTAAATGTTTTTTCTTCTTTTATGTGCAGGGCTCCATTATTTTTATTTTTTTTGTAGTCGTCATGTAGGTTTTGAACTGCCAATTTGCTGTTTTTTAGTGGTTATTCGGAGTTGGGGTTTCGCTTCAGTTCACATTCGGTTGATCTTGTCAATGGGATTGATTCGCAGGTGTTCATGATCTCAACGTTTAAAGTTGCTTCTAGCCCCTAACCTACGGAAGATTTTTGCGACTTTTTTTTCTCAGAATTCTGACTTTTTATCTCAGAATTCCGACTTTATATCTCAGAATTCCAACTTTTTATCTTAGAATTGCGACTTTTTATCTCAGAATTCCGACTTTTTATCTCAGAATTACGACTTTATATTTTAGAATTGCGACTTTATATCTCAGAATTCTGACTTTTTATCTCAGAATTCCGACTATTAACTCAGAATTCCAACTTTATATCTCAGAATTCTGACTTTATATCTTATAATTCCGACTTTATATCTCAGAATTCCGACTTTATATCTCAGAATTGCGACTTTTTATCTCAGAATTGCGACTTTTTATCTCAGAATTGCGACTTTTTATCTCAGAATTCTGACTTTTTATCTCGGAATTCCGACTTCATATCCCAGAATTGCGACTTTTTATCTCAGAATTCCGACTTTTTATGTAGGAATTCCGACTTTTTTATCTCAGATTTCCTACTTTTTATCTCAGAATTCTGACTTTTTATCTCGGAATTCCGACTTTATATCTTAGAATTGCGACTTTTTATCTCAGAATTCTGACTTTATATCTCAGAATTCTGACTTTATATCTCGGAATTCTGAGTATTTAAAGACATTTAATATAAAGTGGGTCCCAGATTCGTTATTAGTTCTATTTTTAGAAAGAGAACAGAATGAAAGAAACCAACATGAATACAAAAGTACATTTCTCTGAACTTTACGTAAACTTTAAACTAGAAGCATAACTTCTGAACACAAAGACAGATTTCATCTGATTACTTTCTTAATCATGGGCTGACAATTCTGTTGAGTCTTTCAGTTTCTAAACCCAACATTAAAAAAAGCAAAGTGAAGTTATTTCTTGACAGGTCTTGTTTAAGTAAATCCCAAAATAATGAGTGCATGTCACGCATTTTAATCCTTGAAGAACTTTGTGATGTAGCCGTATGAGCAGATGTGCTGAATCAGACACACACACTGCTCCTCAAGCCATTAGAAGACCTCCAATCTGACTCCCATCTGCACTCGCTCGGGGGAAAGACTCCCTTCTGCCCTTTCGGGATGCGTCTTGTAAATTCTTATGAATCCAGGCAGTTTCCCCACTCCTCTATAAACCCGATGGTCATTCAGACATTTGATGCCACAGCACTCGCAGTCCATCAGTGGTGACTCAGTCGGTGATCTGGTGTGCGGATGAGAACACTGTGTACTGGTAACCTTCAGAGTCATTGAACATGTAGTGTTCTGGTCTGCCGCCTCTGCTTTTAACACAAATCAGACCACTGCCGTCACAGACTCCCTGAAGAGCAGCTGAATGCTCCTCATCCCAACGTTCCTGTTCATGTCAAGAAAGAGAACATCAGACTGTCATTTTTCACTGTAGTCGCACTCGTTGAATTTAACAATCCCATGAAATCAAAACAAGTCAAGTCACCTTTATTTATAGAGCGCTTTTTACCGTGCAAATTGTGTCAAAGCAGCTTCAGAATTTTTCTCTAGAAGAAAACGGTGTCATTGTCCAGCTTAAATAAATTCAGTATTGATTCATTCCGTTGTAAAAAAAATCAATCCTTTTGTTAATTTATCTATATATCAGAAAACAGTGATGTAATCGTCCAGCCCAGTTCAGTTCGTGTACAGTGGTGTCAATGCAGGCGGATATCGTTGAACATCAAGTGTCTCCGACTAAAACAGGAGTCATAGCTTCAACATACAGGGAAATTGGTGCCTCATTTTGTTTGCATGGCTTTGGTTGTGCAATCCAAATAAACATTTATCCCAATAAATAAATAACCGTTTGCCAAGGCTGTGGATTAGAGGTAAAATTGTTGTAAATAATGTTCAGACCAATTGATTCAATTCTTAAGACCAGGTTTTGGTTTTCTTGAATCTCAAAGTGACGGCACAGAATCACAGAGGCTAAAAATCTTCTCTACTGTTCTACTGAAGAAAAAAAGTTAGTTACACTTTATTTTAGTGCCGTAGTTACATTGTAATTACTCATGAGTACTGAGTACAATTAATTAACTACATCTACTTACTGTGGAGTTACAGTTAGGGTTAGTTACTTGTAATTATGCATAATATAGTAAGTACTGTATCTTGGATGGCCTGAGGTTGAGTAAATTAACAGCAAATTGTGATTTTTAGGTGAACTATCCCTTTATTACACCGACGCTGAAACATCATCAAGGAGTTCTTTTAAAATGTAGTAAATGTTGTGCATAAATAGCTTTTGTGTGGAACTAGTTTATGTAGATCAATTGAAAATCTTCAGCATGTTTGGCATGAAGTATTTTTGGCTGCACTTTATTTTAAGGTGTCTTTGTTACACTGTAATTATACATTTAAGTATCGGGTATGCACTGACTATAGGGTTAGGATTAGGGTTTGGGTTGGTTTAAGGTTAGTCGCATGTAATTATGCATAATTTATATTTATTACTGTAGTAACAAAATTACACTGTAAAATAAAGTGTTACCGTATTTTTTATTCTGACCTTGCTATGAGGTTTGAAGCAATCATGCTGTGTTCTGATGGTTAGTATTATTCATAAGATCTTATTTATAATGTTACATGAAGAATTTCATGAAGAACATGAAGGTTTACAACAAGCCAGATATTGTGGAAATCACCTGGAAAGGCTGTCTATTGTAGACCACATCTGTCACTTCACTTTCATGGGTGGCTCTTGACCTTTCCAAAATGGCAAAAGCACAGACGTCACAGTAATCAACAAGAGTTGCTAATACCGTACCTACACATTAAAATCTCTGCTACCTGTCACACACTGAATGGCCTGAAAAATAACGAGAGAAATGACGTAGCGCCAAATATATATGCTCCAGTGTCACAAAAAAAATGAAGAAAAGATTCACACACAGCTCTTCAAAACATCATTTATTACACTTCATCAGAGGCCATAAAAACATGCAGAAAATTGCACTTGAAACTATATTTTTCCAATGAGCATAGGATGCTTTTCAGAACTGTGCCCAAATGGTCTCCATATTACCTTTATAGTAGTTTCATTTGCGTGTGTTCATGTCTCATGAGATCTCAATTCCCTATCTATCGGTCACTTTGACGTTGTGTCGAATGATGACACTAGGGTTTGCTTCATCATCTCTGACACTTCAGAAAAGGCCAATGAGAATTTGTTCTTCGAAGTGTCTCCTATACATGAGCCAATTTCCATCTTTCTTTCCATAGTATGGACGGCTAAATGCAAAGAGAGCTTCTTGGGCCTCACCCATGCTGAGACAGCATTTGTGGAGATTGTGTCACTGAAAACAGTGATGGAGTCTAGTTTTGAACTATTTATTTGTGATGGTGTTGTGTCACTGAGCGAAGATTAGGCAGAAACGAAGAGTATCCAAAAGTGCGTTACCATTCTCTAAACATTCAAGCATGTTAGTGCAGGGCATTGATCTTGCTGTAGATCCTTTGCACAATGTGTTCATGCGGTGTGGAATCATTTCAGGAAACGTTAAGCTGGCTGTGCCGAGCAGGGCGGGCGAGTGATGCCAGTGATAATGAGCGTCAGCTGCGCGCTACACCGGTCTCGTGTCTCTCACGGAAGAGCTCCGGAAGCATAAAAGAGGAGCGACGACAGTGAAAGACGAGAGAGGACCAGGCCTGGATTTTATGTTGTGCTTTATTATGTTTTTATGTGGGCGGCAGTTCCTCAAATTTTACTTTTAATTTTTGGTTTATTTATTTGATTAAAGTTATGTTGAACGTTCGCCGGTTCCCGCCTCCTTCTTACCGTACTTAAGAACTGTGTTACAATGGCAGTCCGAGCTGAACTACCAGTGGAGGGTGTATCACTCACTCTGGGGAACGATTTGGCTGGTAAGAAAGTTGTCTGTCTACCTGAGGTGATAAATGTTCCTGATGTGTACGAAGAGGAAGAAGTTCCTGATGTGTTTGGCACATGTGTTGTGACTCGAGCTCAAGCTCATAAATTTGAGGAGACTGTGGATCTTTCTAATTCCTTTATGTGTTTGGATGATTTTGTCCAGTCAGAGAAGGACGCAGTGGAGGTAGATGTGTGTGCACATCCAAATGTTGATTTAACCTTTGGTAAATCACAGTTCATTGAATCACAACGTGCCGATCAAACTTCGAGTAACTGTATTGCAGTTACTGTTGAGCCGTCTGTTCTGTGTGGAATACATTTTAATTTGTAGTGAAAAATTGGGTTTTTCTAAATTCATATATTCATTCTTACCTTCTTTAAGCAAGGGAGAGGTCATCCTGTCCGACAACTTGGGCCTAGGACCTAAAAAGTCATCCTGTCTTAAATCTAGATCTTAGGTCATTTTGAAAAACAGTGGAATGTTTTACTGTCACCATGTGTGGAAAAGTCCTGATGTTAAGAGATGTAGGGATGTAGGCTGGAGAAGAGATATTAAGGTGAAAGAGCCCGTCCTTCTTGGTCGCACTCTGCTGTAACCTGTGCTTCTATATGACTGTCTGACTTTACTTGCAAGGAATAAAATAATTATAAAGACAATTGGAACGAGTTTGTCTATTATGCAGTCTTATTATGTGTGACGAGCAGGGCGGCCGAGAGCCGTGAGGGAACAGCGCGAAGCCGGTGACGCGAGTGATAATGAGCGTCAGCTGCACGCTACACCGGTCTCGTATCTCTCACGGAGGAGCTCCGGAAGGACCAGGCCTGGATTTTATCTTGTTTTATTATGTTTGTGTGGAATGTTCGCCGTTTCCCGCCTCCTTCTTCCCGTTCTTACGAACAGTGTTACATTGGTGCCGAAACCCGGGAGGAAGGAGGGACATGCTGTCGAAGAGCCCTCGCTTCTGAGGGGGAAGGAGGAGGTCGGGCAGCTGCCCGAGGCAGTGGTGCTGGAGCGACTGAGCAACAGGTGGGACGGAGAACTCGCTGCCGTGCCCTGGGATGAGGTGGGGTGGCTGCCGTCCAGGAGGGAGCGGAGGAGTTGCCGCCGTTCGCCAGGGGCCGAAGCCTGCTGCCTTCCGCCATGACGGGGAGGAGCAGGGAACGGGGGACTCGCTGCCGGCTACCCTCAGCCGGAGGAGCCATCACCGGCCGCCAGGGGGCGGAGGAGGATCAGGCCGTCCACCGAGCGTCCAGTACCATCGCATGGCACCGCGAGGAAGAGCCTCTCAGCTGGTTGAGGACCGAGTGGCAGTGTGTCCAAGAATTTTTTTTTTCCTCTCTCCCCTCTCTCATCTTCGTCGCTCCTTGTACTTCCGTCTCCTTTTCTCTCGTCGTGTCTGTCCATACCCCCAGGTGCTGCGGCCACCAAGACCTCCGGAGGGAGCAGAGTGCAGTCTCGGGAGAACCTCCCGGTCTGCCAGGGGCGATGGGGGTATGTGACGAGCAGGGCGGGCCGAGAGCCGTGAGGGAACGGCAAGAGTGATAATGAGCGTCAGCTACGTGCTACACCGGAAAGGATAAAAGAGGAGCGACGACAGTGAAGGACGAGAGAGGACCAGGCCTGGACTTTATTTTGTGTTGTATTATGTTTGTGTGGGTGGCAGTCGCCGTGAGTGCCACCCTTTTACTTTTGTTTTATTGTTTGTTTATTTATTTCATTAACGTTAGGTTGAATATTCGCCAGTTCCTGCCTCCTTCTTCCTGTACTTAAGAACCATGTTACATTATGCTTATTAAGACCCAGTTAAAAGAGAGCAAATGAAGGAAGAAACTCAGTACTTACTAGAGCATAATTTACCAGTTCCTAGTGCCAGTCCATAGTGTTCCCTATCAAAAACTAACATTCGATCAATGCTTTATTCAGCATCTTGACGTCATGAGAATGCGCCGGATTGAGGCTATAATTAAATGAACCGCAGGTGCATCTGCAGGTCTTTTGTCTTCAGAGGCCATTCTGTGAAGACAAGCTCTTTCTTTCTCTCTTTGTTTGGAGTTAGATTTGGCAGGTAGTGTGTAGAAACTTTCTCTCTCAATCCTTTTCATCTCTGTCACACAAGTGAAAAGTGATCACACATATAATATGTATATATATATATGCTGAAAGAGAAAGTATGAGTGATCAAATCAAACGGTGTGTGTCCCCGTGTCCATGTCTCGTGTCTGTTTGCCACACACCCACGTTTGCTTTGTGTGTTCGGGGGAAGAGCGTGCCGCCCTTGCGTTTGAGCATAGTGACTGCGAGCATTGTGAATGTTCACACTTTTTTAAAACTACAAACACGAATTAAAAGTGTTAGAAAACTACAAACATGACGAATGTGCGAGACCGACGTTAAGCAGAGCGGTTTAGATTCAATATCTAATCTGATGAAAAACTAGTTATTAAATTTTATCCACCTTATATTTCATCTGCAACAGCATTGTGAACTTTTATGACGATGCATTTAGTCATTAACTTTTAAATGCATTATTATGCAAATGAAACTGAATGTGGAGGATTTTAACTGTGACATGATTGACAGGGCAGTTTAAAAAACCGTGACCGAATGTCCGTTAAAGACGTCCCAACCCTTCTACTCTTCTGCTAAACATTTAAAAGTATGTTCTTTTTCTTCCCAAAAACAGTACGTACCTTTAGGGCTTAGTGTAAGTAGGCGAACTGGGACGCAGCACATATCTGTACTGGCAGGGCCAGATCGAAGAGAACGGTTTGGCCCAGTTGGTAGAAAATCAGCTATATTCATACTAAAAGCTAAAAAACTTACATTTTGGTTTCATGGAAAAATAAATCATTACTCTTCAAAAGTTTTTTGGAATTTAGGTCAGTTAGAGGCTCTATCTTTAGCCTAGAGTCTGACTTCGGCTTGTTCAAACACACTGTGGTCAAAATCATCTTATGATTAGAATAACGACGAAGCAACACTTTCGTTTAATCTCCATCTAAGAGTCAAGAATTCATATCTTTTGTACATACATTTTCACAAGCATGTTGCCAAGGTAACTATACTGGTAAAGTAGCTCATATGATTTCTATATAGAGCCTCTCAGAAAATTGCGGCCATCATTTTGCATCAAATCAGTTTTGCATATGAGCTCTGAGGGGCATGAAACAACCTAAACAATCAGCTAAATTAAAGCCTCAAAAATATCTATACTTGTGTCACATGGAAAATTGTAACTTTGATGTGCAAAAGCTTTCATCAGTGGCGAGGCTGGAGACTGAATTTGCTCTGTGGCAGAGATGTGATGTGTGTGACTAACAGGGTTCATTCTGCAAGGCAATCTGAATTAGTCTGAATTTTGTCAATGTTTTTATCGCTGCGAGAAATAAAATGAACCCCAAACCATTACCAAAGTCACTATGTTTTTCTCAGTTATTTTTTACATCTTTGGCTCAAGTCTCTCATTAATACAATACAATTTAGATGTCTTTTTTTTCCTTCAGTAGAAATGTAAAGAAGATTTTTGGCTAAAACTGGGGTCTTTGGTGATTCATATAGAGTTAAGTCAATGGCTACTGTCACTTTGAGGGTAAAAAAAAAGTAAAACCTGTGGCTCCTGATGATTCACTGTCTTATGAAGCAAAATGAGCAGCCTGTGCAAGAAACTGAACAGTATGTACAGCATTATTGCCTTAATTTACAGTCTTTGCAAAGGGTCCTGACCATGTTCACGACAGTCTGGAGCACAAGCTTTCTGTCGTATAATGTCAAGTCAAGTGGTACTTACTGGACTTATCCTGGATGCCACAATGTCCGCAAATGCCCCATGTAAATACTATGTACTTATTATAGTAATTACAATAACTGGATGCTAACCCTGAACCTACAACTAAACCTAACCTTGACACCTTTGGGGAGAACAAGTATTTGATACACTGCTGATTTTGCAGGTTTTCCCACTTACAAAGCATGTAGAATTCTGTCATTTTTATCACAGGTACTCTTCAACTGTGAGTGACGGACTCTGAAACAAAAATACAGAGAATCACATTGTATGATTTTTAAGTAATGGCATCAGTATTTGATACGTCAGAGAAGCAGAACTTAATATTTGCTACAGAAACCTTTGTTTGCAGTTACAGAGATCACACGTTTCCTGTAGTTCTTGAGCAGGTTTTGCACACACTGCTGGATTGTGGCCCACTCCTCCATACAGACCTTAACCAGGTCCTTCAGGTTTCGGGGCTGTTGCTGGGCGACACGGACTTTCAGCTCCCTCCAAAGATTTTCTATTGGGTTCAGGTGTGGAGACTGGCTAGGACCTTGAGACACTTCTTATGGAGCCACTCCTCAGTTGTCCTGGCTGTGTGTTTCGGGTCGTTGTCATGCCGGAAGACCCAGCCACGACCCATCTTCAATGAGGGAAGGAGGTTGTTGGCCAAGATCTTGTGATACACGGCCCCATCCATCCGCCCCTCAATACGGTGCAGACATCCCGTCCCCTTTGCAGAAAACATCCCCAAAGAATGATGTTTTCCACCTCCATGCTTCACGGGTGGGATGGTGTTCTTGGGGTTGTACTCCTTCTTCTTCTTCCTGCAAACACGACGCTCTAAAGCTCTATTTTTGACTCATCAGACCACATGACCTTCTCCCATTCCTTCTCTGGATCATCCAGATGGTCATTGGCAAACTTCAGACGGGCCTGGACATGCGCTGGCTCGAGCAGGGGGACCTTGCATGCACTGCAGGATTTCAATAGTGTGTTTCTAATGGTTTTCTTTGAGACTGTGGTCCCAGCTCTCTTTCAGGTCATTGACCAGGTCCTGCCATGTAGTTCTGGGCTGATCCCTCACCTTCCTCATGATCATTGATGCCCCACGAGGTGAGATCTGTCATGGTGCCAAAGACCGAAGGAGATTGGCCGTCATCTTGAACTTCTTCTGTTTTCTAATAATTGCTCCAACAGTTGTTGTCTTCTCACCAAGCTCTTGCCTATTGTCCTGTAGCCCATCCCAGCCTTGTGCAGGTCTACAATCTTATCCCTGATGTCTTTACACAGCTCTCTGGTCTTGGCCATTGTGGAGAGGTTGGAGTCTGTTTGATGGAGTGTGTGGACAGGTGTCTTTTAGACAGGTAACGAGTTCAAACAATGCAGTTAATACAGGTAATGAGTGGAGTACAGGAGGGCTAACAGGTCTGAGAGAGCCGGAATTCTTACTGGTTGGTAGGCAATCAAATACTGATATAATTAATTTAATTTTTTAAAAATCACACAATGTGATTTTCTGGATTTTTGTTTTAGATTCCGTCACTCACAGTTGAAGAGTGCCTATGATAAAAATTGCAGACTTCTACATGCTTTTTAAGTGGGCAAACCTGCAAAAACGGCAGTGCATCAAAAATTCATTCTCCCCACTGTACATGTACTGTAAAATAAAGTGCAACTCAACGGAGTGTTGCAGTATATGTTTTACTTGTCAAATGTTTCTGTTGGACACATTTAGTTTCATCTTTCATTCTGTGTGGCTAAATCCTTGAGATGCTCTCTGTGAGTTTGTAAGAGCTTTCAGTCAAGGTTAAATCAATGTTCCCTGCACACTGGTGTGGCATGCTTAATGACATCTGAAGGGATACTCCTATTATACAACTTGGTCACGGGCCAATATTAGGCTTGTGAAAGCACTGCCAGACCTACAGTACTCCTTTGCAATACAATTAAGAAACATTTTCATATGTTCTATAGTGATAAAGTGTGGTAAGATCAATAAAACCGACAGCATGATCCGAGTTCAGAGATCCGATCCTATCCAAGGCTGTAACTAATGTCTTTAACATTGGGGGAGACTTTTATTTGTTCATGTGGCATGAGCTTCTTCATCGATGTCACTAAGTTATGTCACATTAGCTATGAAATAGCAAAAAAAGTTATGTCAGAACAGGCATGTATAGAAGGTCTTTACGGGTCCACTTCGATCCAAAAACCTCAGGTCTGATATTTCAGGTTGTTTTAAGTGAATGTGCTTTTACCAAATTTATCCAGGAAAATCCCATTGAGATATCATAATCTCTTCTTCCAGGCAGACCTGGTCGAGATGGAAGCACACAAAGTTCCATACAAATAACAAAAACAAAACAATCAAACAAATCTGTGTGGTCAAAGGTCAAGAGAATACAAAATACATGATGCTGCTGTATAAATAATCGTCATTTGCATATAGATGTACTGTATGTTAGCGGAGTCTAAATCATTGATAAAAATACAAAACAGATCCTTGAGGAACATTATAATGAAAAATTATAATTTTCTAAACTCACACATTGAATGTATTCGGAAAGATAGTTAGAGCAGCTTCACTAATACCTATAGATCTGAGTTTCTGTAATAAAAAAATACGATCAACCGAGTTGAAAGCTTTTGAAAGGTCAATATATAATGCTCACAGGACTTTTTGCAATCTAAAAATATTAAAAGGTCATTATTAACCAACAAAGTCTTGACCTGCTCTAAAAGCTGACTGGTGATCATTAAGAATATTATTCTGTTTTAATTGGTCATTTATCAAGGATTCAAATACTTTAGCTAAAAACTGGTCATCTAGAAATTGGACGATGATTACTAGTATCTGAAGGATCTCTGCTTTTTAATATTAGAATAACTGATGCCGACTTCCACCCTCTCAGTATAATATTTTGAAATCAGACTTTTTAATTAAAAATGCAATTGACCCAGTTTGATTGACAGGCAATCTGACCACTCATAACCCCGAATCTGCCATTTTGTCCGACAAAGGAGTCTGTGGAGTTAGTAGCAACGGGCATAGCAAAGGGGGCGGGTCTTTGCGAAGGGTCAATAGGCTCTGCTGACATTTAAAAAAATAAAATAAAAATAAGGCTCAATTAACAATTCACTAAAGCATTATAAACCTGAGATGATGTTGTAATAGGAGAGAAATGAAACACCTGACTGGAGCAACACATTCTGTAGAGGAAGAGACACCTAAATCAATAGACTCAGTATTCAAGCCGGCAGCAAAATATTTTCAGCAACATTTGCTCAAGCCTTAACAATGAACATGTTAAGCAAAAAAACAACAATAAAACATGTGGTACCGTCACAGAGAGGCACAAAATCACTCTCCAGAACCTTCTCGTTCACTGCTCCCTGCTGGTGGAATGATCTCCCTACTTTCATCAGGAACGCAGAATCCCTGGCAATATTCAAGAGACAGCTGAAAACTCATCTCTTCCGTGAACACTTGATCCCCTCATAAAAAAAAAAAAAAAAAAACCCTTTCCTTCCCTTTTCCCTTCCTACTCTAGCTTATGGTACTGAGCAATGTATGAAACTTGTATTGTGAGCACTTCCTGTGTTATTTGCCAATTCATGAAGAATCGCTTGTTTGTTTTCCTCACTTGTAAGTCGCTTTGGATAAAAGCGTCTGCTAAATGACTAAATGTAAATGTAAAATGTAAATGTAAATGTAATGAAATGATTTTAATTTACCATAGAAAGTTAATAGTCACGTTATGCACATTTTATTGATTTAGTACATGTATTTCGTAATGCTCTATAACAGCTCCAATCGATTGAATCATTTGATGTCTTCGCTTTGGCCCAGGCTGCATCACTGGACCTGAACAGAGTTTGCTACTCTGCAACATTACCTAATTTCAACCAACTAATACAACATTTACATTTTGAGTATTGAATATTGTTAATTTAGAAGCCAAATTTCAGATTTTCAGAGCAGAGCTTCCCAGGCGACGGGCCTCGGTGCCACCGCCGACCCGACCGTGTGGTGAGGGAGGATGACAGGGAGGTTGAAGGGAGGGAGGAGCTCACTGGTGACGTAGGGGTGACGGGTGGTGGTGTAGCCGCCAACCCGGAAGTCCGTGGCAGAGGTAGAGCGTCGACCCCCGTAGGCCGACTTGGAGGGACGAGTGAGCCCACCGGAACATCCGGGCTGACGGGCCGAGGAGGTGCTGAGGGAATCGTGGGTCGAGGTGTAGGTGACGGGCTGAAGGGTTCAGGTGGTGAGGCCTGAAGAGACGCCGGGGACTCCGCCTCGAGCTGGGCTGGCTGAGAAGCCCGAGGTGCTGGTGCGGAGCCACACGGAGAGAGCGGCGGGGACAGAGCCGAGGAGCTCGATGACAGCCGCGGTGGCCACGGATCCAGGGGGTTGGCTGTTTCCAGTGACAGGATCGGGATGATGGATACGGGATCAGGTAGAGGGCTTTCGGACGGGACCGGAAGCGAAGAAGAGGAAATGAGGGTGGGGACTTGGGTGGAAATTGGATCCGCGGCCCACCAGTTGATGGAACTTTGGTGGGCTCCTGGCTCTGTGATGAACTGCCACATGCTGCAACTCCAGGGCTCCGAAGTCATCCATCCCTGCTCTGACCTCGGTGGGCACCCCGGGCTTCCAGGCTGGGATGGAGCGGTAGTCTCCCCGGATCGTCCATGTACCGGCCAGATAAGGCCTGGTCTCCGAGCTCAGCAGCAGCGCCTCAGTGGGTGAGTCCATCTTCAATCTTTATCTCGCTTTGAGAGGTCTTTCGATCTGTCACGCCGGGAATGAGGACAGAAACAGGAGACGAAGGTAACGATACAACAAACAGGTTTAATCATAAGAACACGGAACAGTGTGCGTAGCACATACCTCGACAGACAATGACTGGTGGAACTAAATACACAGATGACAATACTACACGGCTGACGGAGTTTAAACAGATAATGATTAACTAAGAATAACAAGACTAGACAAGACAGAACTAAACGTGACTGTGACAATGATGTTTACATTTCATGCTGTATATATTTATTTTGTTCCTGTTGGTCTTTACTGCGCATGTTGCAGGTTATTATTAGATGCACGATTTAACAAATATAACTCTTAAAGGTTGGTTCATTATCACAAGGGAGTTTGAATTGACCCTTCGCAAACAGTTTGTTTGACAGGCGATCTGATCAATCATAACCCCGAATCCTTCATTTTGTGGGTCAAAGCGGTCAGGGGAGTCAGTAGATGAACGTTGGTGAACTCGAATCACGTCTTGAAACAACATTCCTTCTGATGTTCATTCATGTTTATTTGATGCTATAAATGAACTAGTATGAAGAGATGATGGAGGAGCGACAGCGATACGGTAGTTATTGATTAAACTTCTTTAAAAAATCACAATATTTTAAATATGAAACTGTTTCATACGTTGTCAGTGTCTCTTTGCTCCACTGCGTGAGAACATGATGTGTGGCGTGAGAGCGCATAGCAACAGTAACTAAAGGGGGCGGGGCTTTGCTAACGGTCAATTGTATGAAACAAGGACAACTCCACAATCCTTGTGGTTTAAACAAATGAAACCTTCTCAGTTGATTTTTCATTAAAATCTAATGAAATGGTCCAATCAGTGAAAGCTCATGAATATGCTCAACACAATAAATCAATAATTCATAACAAAAGGTGATAATGAAACGATGCTCAACAGCCTTTTTCTGCTTTGTGTTAGTAGAACCTTTTGAATGTTCTGTTGGAGAAGTTTTAAAGCCCCTAAAAAGAAAAACAAAAGCATAAATCCCCTGTTTCAACTGCCCAGACAGCTGATCGTCCTTGTACTGCCAAACCACGTGTAACCATGAGTCCCCACAGATGTGTTCGAGAACTCGCAAGTGTGGAAGAGTGGAGTAACGTCTCGCAGCAAGAGCTGCTTTGTTCACAGACACATTATTCTGTTCCTGTTCGTCAAACGTCTGTGAAATTTGTTCAGTTTATAGCTCAACAGAGCTGGGTGGGTTACTTTTAAAATGTATTTCATTACAGATTACAAAATACATGCTTTAAAAAGTCATTTGTAACGTATTTCGTTACATTATTCAAGTTTAGTAACTTCATCTAAATACTTCGGAATACTAATAATTATGTAACACACACAAATAAGGTAATTGAGAGTTTTTATCTCACAATTCTGAAATTTGTTAGAATTGCATAATATGAAGTTGCAATTGTTATAAAGTTATTAAGTCAGAATTATGAGATATAAACTCACAATATTGAGAAAAGTCAGAATTATGAGATATAAACTCGCAATATTGAGAAAAGTCAGAATTATGAGATATAAACTCACAATATTGAGAAAAGTCAGAATTATGAGATATAAACTCGCAATATTGAGAAAAGTCAGAATTATGAGATATAAACTCACAATATTGAGAAAAGTCAGAATTATGAGATATAAACTCGCAATATTGAGAAAAGTCAGAATTATGAGATATAAACTGACAATATTGAGAAAAGTCAGAATTATGAGATATAAACTCACAATATTGAGAAAAGTCAGAATTATGAGATATAAACTCGCAATATTGAGAAAAGTCAGAATTATGAGATATAAACTCACAATATTGAGAAAAGTCAGAATTATGAGATATAAACTCGCAATATTGAGAAAAGTCAGAATTATGAGATATAAACTCACAATATTGAGAAAAGTCAGAATTACGAGATATAAACTCACAATATTGAGAAAAGTCAGAATTATGAGATATAAACTCACAATATTGAGAAAAGTCAGAATGACGAGATATAAACTCACAATATTGAGAAAAGTCAGAATTATGAGATATAAAAATCACAATATTGAGAAAAGTCTGAATTATGAGATATAAACTCACAATATTGAGAAAAGTCAGAATTATGAGATATAAACTCACAATATTGAGAAAAGTCTGAATTATGAGATATAAACTCACAATATTGAGAAAAGTCAGAATTATGAGATATAAACTCACAATATTGAGAAAAGTCAGAATTATGAGATATAAACTCACAATATTGAGAAAAGTCAGAATTATGAGATATAAACTCACAATATTGAGAAAAGTCAGAATTATGAGATATAAACTGACAATATTGAGAAAAGTCAGAATTATGAGATATAAACTCGCAATATTGAGAAAAGTCAGAATTATGAGATATAAACTCACAATATTGAGAAAAGTCAGAATTATGAGATATAAACTGACAATATTGAGAAAAGTCAGAATTATGAGATATAAACTGACAATATTGAGAAAAGTCAGAATTATGAGATATAAACTCACAATATTGAGAAAAGTCAGAATTATGAGATATAAACTCGCAATATTGAGAATGATTTTGAGCGTACGTTCGACGTGCACTCGTTAAAGCGCCGTTACCCAAAATCCAACGCGATGAGACGATCGAGCGCGAAAGAAAAATAAATATGGGAAGCGGCAACTTCTACAAACGTAAGTGTCATTTTTATGAATTAGAACATCTTTGTAAAGATATTGTGAGATTTGGACAACTTCCTGTTACGCCCCTCCTGCAGTTCGCGGTATTTTTACGTAAAGTTTGGTTTTCATATACACAAAAACGCACAATATTGATGTATTTATAGCACGAACGCACAAATACTTACGCATTAACAGCACTAAAACATAAATCATTTACGTATCCAAGTGTGAATGTGTATGAATTCCCATGCATTAATATTAAAATCGTGGAATTAATGTTTTGAATCTGTTGGATTCAAGTGTCATTAATGCATGTTTTTAGTCGAATTTATTGAATACTCATCTACTTAAATATGAAATAACGTTTGTGTGCCGCGAAATTTACATCCAGTTAAACAGGACTTCAATTTCTGTCATTGTTTAATCATTTTGTAATATTTAGTTAGTTTGCTGTGAGACACAGAAGGCGTTTTCCCTCCTTACTCCACATCTGCACAATCCAAATCCAGCCTTCATCCATCCATCTTCACAGATTGAGACGCGCCGTGTTTCAGTGGATTGACCGGATTCATATTTTCATGGATTAATAACTAAAATTCTGCTCTGTACCCCATAAAAATCAGAGACTCGTCATCACTTGAGCTACTTTTGGTTCCACTTTGGACATTTTCACCATAAGATAAACGCTTATTCGTCTGTTATTCTTTCATATAAACAGTCATTCGTTTTATGAAATGGTTATGTGTAGATTTAGTGGCTTAAAACGTGGTTTTAATGTTATATTTTTACTAAAATTGCCATTTTCCTACACATTCTGTGTAAAATGAGTATGTTTAGGTTCCGGATGGGGTTTAGGGACCTTACATTTATCTACAAAACAATCAAATGGAAACTATACATATATCTTTATGACGTAAAAAAAATTTGTAAATGTTTTACTATAAAAATGTAAGTACTTTAGTTCTATAAATGTCAATATTGTACATTTCAGCACCTTTCTAAGGTTCAAAAATGTACATTTTGTGTCTTTAAAAGTTATGTATTTATACCGAATTCGCATATTAACAATGAGACCCGGCCTTCGACCTTAGAGAGGACAACTTTAATTTTTTAAAATGAAGGAAATATTGGCAATAAATTCTTTCAATGGTGTTCAAATGTCAAATATTCTGCTGTTAGGGAATTTCCAAAAGCATATGAAATGTCAGCAGCTTAGCAACGATTATAACTTTTCATTATACCTAAATCTTTTACAAACGTTTGTCCTCCAACTTCATTTCGGCTGCCATGAAAAGAAATGAAAATGGCCCCAAAATCTAGTTCTCCTGGTATTAAAAGTCCTCATTGTGCACAATAGCAATCTACGGTGGCTGAGAGAGCTCAGTGTGCTGCAACAGAAAAAACACCAGCAAATTATGAAATATGGGTTTGACAACACATGCGCTGCAAAAGCTCACAACGCAACTAATAACAGTGCAAACAGTCATAACGCACGATTACATTATGAAATAGATCGGGAGTAGATTTGCACAGTTGACCTTCAGGTGTGTTTATTGCATGTGGATTGAAATAAGGACGTCCTCTCTGATTTCATGTTTTATAGTCGTGACCTTTGAGAAACCTGCTCAGAGCAATTTTCTCAAATTATTGGCCGCCATTCTGCAGCTGGAGCCAGTTTCCATTAACACAGACATGATGCACACACACACAATGAGTTTGTTATATTTGGATGCAGTTTCTAAATTTGCACAAAAGAGCAGATGAATCAAGGTAGGAAGGTAAATTGCAAGCGTTTTCCAATCACCCTTCCTTTCTTGGCACAGTTTTAGATGGGCCTACTGTCTTATATGCTTATATTGTTTGAAAAGATTGATATATGACCAAAACAGATCTCTAAATGTGAGCATCAGAATTTTTGTCTAGTCCACTGGTAGTGTACAAATCTACTTCACTCTTTCACAGGCATTAGCTGCGTCCAAAAGCGTTCACTCGTTCACTAACCCCTATATAGTGCATGAGTGAGCGAATTCGGACGCTGACGTTAATCGCACGCGCCAGACAATTTGGTCATTAACATTTCCTGTCTGTAAAATGTCCTGAGTTGAATATTACTGTTTATTTGTCATGTTTATTGAGAATAAAGTGAGAATAAAAACACCTGTGTCGTGCTATTTAGTACATTTATATTTAAAAATAACGCTACACTGTCACATTTGTTTATAAAAAATATAATCGTAAATAAATGCAATGTAAACAATGTACATCAGTTCACTAACATATGAGAAAAATGCACCAAATGATCATATGATAATAAGTATATATATTATGATATAAACCTGCTTCACAAAGATGTTCTCATTCATAAAAAATGACACTTACGTTTGTAGAAGTTGCCGCTTCGCCATATTTATTTTTCTTTCGCGCTCGATCGTCTCATCGCGTCGGATTTTGGGTAACGGCGCTTTAACGAGTGCACGTCGAACGTACGCTCAAAATCAGAGAGGATTGTGGGTAAAAGTAGAGAACGAATGTAGGGAATGAAGTCGTTCACTCAGAATTCGGACAGCACTACAACACCCGATATAGTGCACTATATAGTGGATAGGGAGCGGTTTTCGGACGCAGCTATTGACTCAATTTTCACTCTTATACGGTAGAGGGCGCTATTATGCTTCTTGTAGCACGTAATCCAATCAAAACACAGGTGAAGAAGCATAAACAAGTGATAGAAGACTGCTTAAAGGAGCAGTATGTAGTTTTTCGTCCACTAGAGGGCGCCGATTCAAAACTAAGCTTGATGGCGCCGAGGCGTGTGTTGTTCGTCTTTCGTTATCAATCGTCTCGTTCGGCTCCACGACACTCGCTCCTGCTCTGCCTCAAACTACAGTAACGTTAATAATCGAATCCGTGAACGTGATTTCTGTCCCGATTCTTTGTGAGGCGAAGACCACACGTCCCAAGATGTTAAAGAAAGCTTATAAGTAAACTTACTAAACTTACTGCAATATAAAACTACTAAACTAGTAGTTTACTGAGAGTAATGTACTAGTATTGATATGGTAAGCTACTTGTATACTCACAAATTCACTTGTAGTACAGATGCAGTACAAATAAACATATATGTGAAATTAAAGTGTTACAAGTGTATACTAAAAGTAGTACTGAAATAGTACACTTACAAGTCTACTACTATATTCGCATACTTCAGCAAAACATACTTAAACGTTGCTTAAGTGTACTTTATAAAATAAATCTTTTTCGTTTGTGCAACAGCACAAAGTTAAAATACTGTCAGGATTTACTAAAGACACTGAAAAATTAGCGCTGAAAAGGCAAATCAATAGACATATTTAAAGTTTTTAAACGTAGATTAATAGAACAATAAAAAAAACATTTGTAAATCATTTTAAATGGCTTTTCTTTATCCATTTGTCCATCGAGTGCTGAAATGCCATTGGACAGCACAACCAATCAGCTTTCGCGATCACGCAAACCGTCAGGCGAATCTGAACGTGTTTGGAGAGGTTAGAATGGTTTTCGGCGACACAACAGTACGTCCTGCCGTCTCTTCTGCCGGTACATCAACGACGGGTGTCGTTCCAGAACGCTTGGAAGTTCAACCGTAGCGTGAGTCAAACTGAACCCAAATCCGTCCATTTATTGTGCAAGCACAATATATTATTGTCTTCCCTCAACTGAAAAACTCTTTTACGTATAAAATGATCATCGAGAGGAGAATTTCTTTCACAATAATCAGCTAAAGCTAACAAATCCTCTACAATACCTCTAAAAAACACGTTCAGATTCGCCTGACGGTTTGCGTGATCGCGTCGCTCGAACTTCAAATGGAGGCGAAAGCTGATTGGTTGCTCCCACGTCTGTACTGTCCAATGGCATTTTAGAAAAGCATTTGCCAAATTCTTTTTTTTAAAAGCGATTTTAAAAAGCCATTTAAAATTGCATTTAAAAAGAGATTTAAAAAGAGTTTTAAAAATCCATTTAAAAAGCGTTTTAAAAATCCATTTAAAAAGCGTTTTAAAAATCCATTTAAAAAGCGTTTTAAAAATCCATTTAAAAAGTCCATTTAAAATCCATTTAAAAAGCGTTTTAAAAATCCATTTAAAAAGCGTTTTAAAAAGCCATTTAAAAAGAGATTTAAATACGCATTTAAATGATTTAATAATGTACAATTTATTGTTTTATTAATCTACGTTTTAAAAAATGATTTAAATAAACAACTTTAAATATGTCTATTTATTTATACATTAAAAAAGATTTTTTTTAGATGTATTGTTTTATTAATCTACGTTTTAAAAAATGAATTAAATGAATAACTTTAAATATTTCTATTTATTTCCCCCTATAAAAGTGATTTATTTACATGCATTTTTATGTGTGAATTATTAAATGAATTAATTGATTCTTCGTTTTATTTTTATGCGGCACTCCTGGTCCTCCATATGCATATGCATTTGTGAGAGTTTCCCTTTCGGATGCAAAATTTATGGGGGGAAGAGCATTTAGATAAATCAAGCGAGGTGATTTACTAAGGTTTCCGCAAGTCAATTTACTGGTATTTGCACCATTATTTACTGCCCCGCAAAGCACGTCTTAAACCAGATGCTCTTGGTAGATTGTGTTGGTCATTATGGAATTAATCTGGCTGCGTCTGTGTTTTTTTATTTGCATGTCATCAGTAGATCAGCCACAGAACTTTCCACTCCCATTGGCGCTTTTTTGGGAATTGCGCCTTCACACTAATTTTCCCTGTTTATTAAATCTGGCCCGCTAATGCTTAGTCAATTCCTCTTTAACTTGCAACCGTATTGTGGCCTGTGAGTGTGTTATGCGTGTGATGATAAAGTTCAATTTTGATATTATTAAGAAAATGAGACGCGTATCATCATTTTCAATTAAATCTAAATAAAGCTGGTGATAGTCCGGTCGCTTTTATCCCATTTTTACTGGACAGCAAATAGAAGTTGTTGCCATAAATTAAGAATGAATTCCCACAGTTTATTAATTCATGGGCACATTTGAATAATTTCTCACAACACGGCCGTGATTGGTCTCCAATGTGAGAATGAGTTGTTTATTCACGGCGATGACATCTTGTTTATTTCCTTGCATGTCATGTGTGGCGCTGCCTAAAACGGATGTGTCCTGGAGGATAAGACGGCGTACTCTGCGAGGAAAGTGTCCGAACAAGATGACAGAGACAAACGCTATGATTCTTAAAGTATTCAAGCGAATTCGTTCCGCATTAATCTGGTCTTTTCATCAGGGCACAGCCCGAACGCTCGGTTGTTTTTCCCTCGGGTTGAGCAATTGTAGCTGTTTTTGTTTGCTTGCTCCAACTATAAGCAAAACCACTGGAATCCAGATGCTGTCCCCCAATGGCTACATCAAAGGGAACGTAAATGACAAAAACATTCTGATTTATTCGGCCTAATTTGAGACGTTCCACGTCCGGGTTGCAAAACTCCGAAAAAACAGCAACCCATCCAAAAAGACGGCAATTTTCAGAATGATGCCTTCAACCGGTCAATGTATCATTGATTGATCGCTTTCATGCAGTCGAGAAATAACGGAGCATTGCAAGATGCTTGCATTTTGAAAGATTCCTCACAGCGATATTTACAACGTGTCGAGGATACAGTCTAGTAAAGCTGTCAGGGTTTATGTCTTCAGCTTGCCACAATTAATAGCGTCGGTCCTCTTCACAGAACCAAATTGTCTGGTGCAACATCTTCTGAGGAACAGTGTTATGCATTATGGCGATGGGGTCGGTTTCATTTTGTGGCTTTCGGTCCTGCTCTCAACAGGCTATGAGAAATAAATGATAGCTGTTCCGCAGATATTTCCTTGAGGGAGCGTTTCTTATTGGCACATTATTTCTGAACGGGGAGCGTGTGGAATGAAGGCCTGTCACTTAAGACTCGTAAATGGAGGAGAGCTCTCGCATTGTTTGGATTTTCACAGGATCCCTCAAGGTGGACGCGAGGGTTAGTCCGGCCAATACTCACAAAGACCTTTTCAGTGTCATCCATTAATAACAACAATATGGCCCTCCGGTGAGAATTAGTTGTGTTGGCGAGTGTGGTTTTCCATTATCTGAAGCGCATTCATTACGGCCAGATAAGGTCAAGTACCTTTAATTCTTGTGTCCGTGGACCTACAGGCTGTATCTCTTAAATGTCACTTAGGTAGTCATTGAAGACATTTAAGTAAGATTTGAAGAACAAAGAAAGCCATCCATAAATGCTGTTTTATGTGAGATTAAGTGGTACTTCATCCCATGTGATGTATGACATTTTTAAAAGCACAATCAACTGCAATTAGAGAGTCCAGCTGCGTATAAGTGGACGAAACGGACTTAGTGTTCACCATTTTAAAAAAGTGACTCTATATCTGATTCACTGCACGAGTATGTTTGTGCCCCCACACTTGGATATGAAATGAACACCTGCCAGGTGTCAAATGTGGATAAAAGCTCTATTTTCGGGCTGCTAAAGGTGGGTAATTATTTTGTTGTCAATTAGATGAAAACATGTGCTGCGGCACTAAGAGCTCCTGTCACTTTTAGTAGTGGAAAGTGTGTTTGTGACTCATTTTAATACAGCTATTCGCTTAATGTTACATCAGATGTGTTGCTTAGAAACCCAAGTGTGCCACACAATTGACCGGGCAGTTTGATTGACAGGCGATCTGACCAATCGTAAGCCATTTGGTCGGTCAAAGCGGTCAGGGGAGTTAGTAGATCACGTCTTGAAACAGCATTCCTTCTGATGTTCATTCACGTTTATGTGACGCTATGAAGGAACATGGTGATGGAAAAACTACGAGATGTGATGAAATATTGCATTCCCCCGAGAAACTGTTGAGTTCTTTTCTTTTTTTCTCCAATCACCATGTCCCTTTAGTGTACCATTCCTTACGTTCATAAATGTACATTTTCAAAGAAAATACCTTCTTTTTCATTTTCAAGAACAACGTCGATTATATTTTTGAGTTCTTGATCCTGTACGTGAACACTTAGGCCTGGTTTCACAGACCGGGCTTAGATTAAGCCAGGATTAGTCCGTAGTTCAATTAGGACATTTAAGTAGCCTTTTTAATCGTTCCTTTGAAAAAAAACATTACCGGTGTGCGTCTTGAGACAAAACAGTGGCACTGACATATTTTAAGAAATGTCAGTGCAAGTTGCTTTCAGTTAAAACGGCTCAAACATGCATTTTAGTCTGAGACTATCTTAAACCTTCTCTGTGAAACCGGGTTAGGAATTTCTTCATTGCAGGTCTTGAAAGAATTTGATGAGAAATGTTTCAATTCAAAAAGGAATCGCTGACTTTGTGTTGCAACTTTTGGCATCATACACAGGAAAATCCCCAGAGTTAAATCAACTCTGCTCAGATAACATTTGGTCCCGCTCTAAATAGTGTTAAAGTCACACTCTTCAGAGATTGAATGTCTTTTATCTTCAGTTGATTTCATCAGTTGTAGTTCTTGTGTTTCTCTGTCCTTCAGTGATTCTGCTTGTTAACAGCAGGCGTTCATCAATAATGCTCAATCGTCGCTTAATTAATTGCTTAATTATCTCATTAACTTGAACTCTGCTTCAGTGTTACTTTAACACTATTTAGAGAGGGACTGAATGTTATCTGAGCAGAGTTGATTTAACTCTGGGGATTTTACTGACATTGTTGAGACTTGTTTACATACGAAAGATTAGCTTTTTTTTCCCAATTGAATCTCATTGCATTTTAAGAGATGATAAAGAGATCTTGTGATGTATCGTGCTGGATTTGACAGGATAACAGAGAAGCAGTGATGAAAAGATGGCAGCGAACAGATCTGCTACCCTCCTTCATAACACTCCTTGATACAACAGCAATGTCAATGCCCTGAGGGCTTTATCCAAACACACACACACACACACACACACGGACAGAGAGATGGGCAACCCTGAGGCCATGATGGACTTGCACTGAGGCAGAGGTCGATTGTGGCTCAGATTAAAGGCTCATCGAGGTCTATGTTGATGCTAAGCTGTTCTGATATGTGGAAACCTGATGGAAAAGTACCACTTCACCACAACATAAGAGAGCAAAGATACAGTTCGCGGTTCTCGATCGATTTCAACTATCTGCTTGACAATAGTGAAATGAGTTTGCATTCCAGCTTTAAGCATAATTGATTATCGATCGCAGAAAATGAGGGGATATTGCATTTGAAAAATGTCCTGTGAAACCGAAATGATCTTCTCTTTCTCTGAAGAAAGATGTATTGTTTATTAAGTGTAAATGAACTGGTTTTGATCATTTGAAGTTCACAGATTTGAAATGCACGATGAATTGTTAAAAAAGAGCAGATTTTCATTTTGATAACGTCGATGGTAACGTTTTATTGTACCTGCTATTTAGATATTTAATGTACCACACTTTAATTTTATTTCAATTATAAACCTTGAGTCTACATCGAGTCTCTGCTCAAATTAAGATTCAAGGAAAGTGTATCGAATATTTCATCTGCTCTTCAGCATCATTTATTTCGTATCCAGACATCTCCAACAGCTGACGCTCTTTCTTTCAGTGTTTAAACACAAACAAGCAGCGGAAAAAGGAGATTAAAACAGAAGACTGTCTGGAACAGGACTACACCGTTAATGCAGCAAGGTCGAGACATGATGGTTATTTTCCAAACAGGACCGGTACTTGATCAAAGTAAAGTGCAACGTTGTAGATGAATGTATAGAGAGCAATATCCACCCAAGGTCTCGGTGTATAATGGCATATATTGTAGAAGAATAATGAGCAGGAACCTTATTGTGCGTCATCTCCATTAATGTTACCTACTTTCATTTTCTTATATCATGTAGACTGGGCTGTGTGATTGTATATGGTGGCAATAGTGTAAAATGTCTAAATGTTTCGTTGTGTATATCACGGTATAGGTCTAAATAAATAGATTCGAGAGGGAAAGTTAGTTAAGGAGTTAGGATGAATAAAGTAGTGTGAAAAAGTGTTTGTCCCCTTCCTGATTTCTTGTTTTTTTTTTTTGCATGTTTGTCTTAAATGTTAATTTAAATTTAAATATTAGTCCGATATAACACAAAATGCAGTTTTTAAATGAAGGTTGTTATTATTAAGGGAAACAAAATCCAAACCTACATGGCTCTGTGTGAAAAAGTGTTTGCCCCACCTGTTGAAACGTAACTGTGGTTTATCACACCTGAGTTCAGTTTCTGATCAGGCCTGATCACCGTCACATCTGTTCTCAATCAAGAAATCACTTAAATAAAACCTGCCTGACAAAGTGAAGTAGACCAAAAGATCTTCAAGAGCTAGACATCATGCCGAGATCCGAAGAAATTCAGGAGCACATGAGAAAGAAAGTAATAGAGATCTATCAGTCGGGAAAAGGTTATAAAGCCATTTCTAAAGCGTTGGGACTCCAGTGAACCACAGTGAGAGCCATTATCCACAAACGGAGAAAACATGGAACAGTGGTGAACCTTCCCTGGAGTGACCGGCCGACCAAAACTACCCCAAGAGCGCAGCGACGACTCATTCAAGAGCTCACAAAAGACCCACAACCACATCCAAAGAACTGCAGGCCTCACTTGCCTCAGTGAAGGTCAGTGTTCATGACTCCACCGTAAGAAAGACACTGGGCAAAACTGGAGTTCAAGACGAAAATCACTGCTGAGCAAAAACAACATTAAGGCTCGTCTCATTTTTGCCAGAAAACATCTTGGTGATCCCAAAGACTTTTGGGAAAATACTCTGTGGACTGACGAGACAAAAGTTGAACTTTGTGGAAGGTGTGTGTCCCATTACTTCTGGTGTAAAAGTAACACCACATTTCAGTAAAAGAACATCATACCAACAGTAAAATATGGTGGTGGTAGTGTGATGGTCTGGGGACGTTTTGCTGCTTCAGGACCTTGCTTTGATTAATGAAACCATAAATTCTGCTGTCTACCAAAAAATCCTGAAGGAGAATGTCGGGCCATCTGTTCGTGACCTCAAGCTGAAGCGAACTTGGGGTTCTGCAGCAGGACAACGATCCAAAACACACCAGCAAGTCCATCTCTGAATAGCAGAAGAAAAACAAAATGAAGACTTTGGAGTGTCCTAGTCAAAGTCCAGACCTGAATCCTATTGAGATGCTGTGGCACGACCTTAAAAAGGCAGTTCATGCTTAAAACCCTCCAATGTGGCTGAATTACTACAATTCTGCAAAGATGAGTGGACCAAAACTCCTCCACAGCGCTGTAAAAGACTCACTGCAAGATATCGCAAACACTTGATTGCAGTTGTTGCTGCTTAGGGTGGAACAACCAGTTATTAGGTTTGGATTTTGTTTTCCCTTAATAATAACAACCTTCATTTGAAAACTGCTGTTGTCTTTGACTTATATTTAAATTTGTTTGATGATCTGAAACATTTAGGTGTGACAAACAGGCAAAAAAAGAAATCAGGAAGGGGGCAAACACTTTTTCACACCACTGTAACTTTATGTAATGATGAAGATTTCTGAAGCGAGCAAAGAAAGTAACCCGGCATAAATGATATTGGCGAACGATCTTTCTGCACTTGAGATCAAGGCTCACCTTCACTAACATAAATCTCTTCTATGCCATCTGGTCCTTTCACGGAGTCTGTGTGTGAATCTTCGTAGTACAGAGAGACTATTCACAAGAAAACACATGTTCACTCACCAAAAAATTGCCTTTGATCTAGCTGAGAACACTTGCTGAGAGGCGTCTGCCGTGTTAAGGCAATTCGTGAGAATCTTTTCATAAGAAATAAACAGCTGAGCTGCATGTATGCATGTGAAACAGCAGGAAACTCCTGAGAATACCGCAATTCAAAATCGAGATCAAAGCAACAGGTTTTCCCTTTATGTAAATGCTTTTTATATTGTTGTTATCTTTTGATTGGTCGTTTTTGAATTTCTTTTAAATATTAATATTATTGGGAACATTTTTTATATCAAACATTTTTCCCACAGTATTTGTCACAGGGTGCTTGTATAAACACATGAAGATGAAACGGGTAATGTTCAATAAATCCAACAGGTAATCCAAACAGGAAAAGAGCAACATACAAACAGGGTCGAAATACATGTAACTTAGTTACGCATTTAAAATACAAAATACAATTACATTTTAAATGAGTGGTAATCAAATTACAGTTACATCTGAATAGTTCACAAGTCACAATTTTGACTTTTTGTTCTCAGAAATCCAAGAACTCATAATTGCAAGTAATAAAGTCAGAATTGCGTGATAAAAACTTGCAATACTGAAATTGTTTTCCTTGCAATTGCAAATTTATATCTCAGCTTCTTTTCTTGCAATTTTGACTTTTCTCAATATTGTGAGTTTATATCTCATAATTCTGACTTTTCTCAATATTGTGAGTTTATATCTCATAATTCTGACTTTTCTCAATATTGTCAGTTTATATCTCATAATTCTGACTTTTCTCAATATTGTCAGTTTATATCTCATAATTCTGACTTTTCTCAATATTGTCAGTTTATATCTCATAATTCTGACTTTTCTCAATATTGTCAGTTTATATCTCATAATTCTGACTTTTCTCAATATTGTCAGTTTATATCTCATAATTCTGACTTTTCTCAATATTGCGAGTTTATATCTCATAATTCTGACTTTTCTCAATATTGCGAGTTTGTATCTCATAATTCTGACTTTTCTCAATATTGCGAGTTTATATCTCATAATTCTGACTTTTCTCAATATTGTGAGTTTATATCTCATAATTCTGACTTTTCTCAATATTGTCAGTTTATATCTCATAATTCTGACTTTTCTCAATATTGCGAGTTTGTATCTCATAATTCTGACTTTTCTCAATATTGTGAGTTTATATCTCATAATTCTGACTTTTCTCAATATTGCGAGTTTGTATCTCATAATTCTGACTTTTCTCAATATTGTGAGTTTATATCTCATAATTCTGACTTTTCTCAATATTGTGAGTTTATATCTCATAATTCTGACTGCTCAATATTGTGAGTTTATATCTCATAATTCTGACTTTTCTCAATATTGTGAGTTTATATCTCATTATTCTGACTTCTCTCAATATTGTGAGTTTATTTCTCATAATTCTGACTTTTCTCAATATTGTCAGTTTATATCTCATTATTCTGACTTCTCTCAATATTGTGAGTTTATATCTCATAATTCTGACTTCTCTCAATATTGTGAGTTTATATCTCATAATTCTGACTTTTCTCAATATTGTGAGTTTATATCTCATAATTCTGACTTTTCTCAATATTGTGAGTTTATATCTCATAATTCTGACTTTTCTCAATATTGTCAGTTTATATCTCATAATTCTGACTTTTCTCAATATTGTCAGTTTATATCTCATAATTCTGACTTTTCTCAATATTGTCAGTTTATATCTCATAATTCAGACTTTTCTCAATATTGTGAGTTTATATCTCATAATTCTGACTTTTCTCAATATTGTGAGTTTATATCTCATAATTCTGACTTTTCTCAATATTGTGAGTTTATATCTCATAATTCTGACTTTTCTCAATATTGTCAGTTTATATCTCATAATTCTGACTTTTCTCAATATTGTCAGTTTATATCTCATAATTCTGACTTTTCTCAATATTGTCAGTTTATATCTCATAATTCAGACTTTTCTCAATATTGTCAGTTTATATCTCATAATTCAGACTTTTCTCAATATTGTGAGTTTATATCTCATAATTCTGACTTTTCTCAATATTGTGAGTTTATATCTCATAATTCTGACTTTTCTCAATATTGTGAGTTTATATCTCATAATTCTGACTTTTCTCAATATTGTGAGTTTATATCTCATAATTCTGACTTTTCTCAATATTGTCAGTTTATATCTCATAATTCTGACTTTTCTCAATATTGTGAGTTTATATCTCATAATTCTGACTTTTCTCAATATTGTGAGTTTATATCTCATAATTCTGACTTTTCTCAATATTGTCAGTTTATATCTCATAATTCTGACTTTTCTCAATATTGTGAGTTTATATCTCATAATTCTGACTTTTCTCAATATTGTCAGTTTATATCTCATAATTCTGACTTTTCTCAATATTGTCAGTTTATATCTCATAATTCTGACTTTTCTCAATATTGTCAGTTTATATCTCATAATTCTGACTTTTCTCAATATTGTGAGTTTATATCTCATAATTCTGACTTTTCTCAATATTGTCAGTTTATATCTCATAATTCTGACTTTTCTCAATATTGTCAGTTTATATCTCATAATTCAGACTTTTCTCAATATTGTGAGTTTATATCTCATAATTCTGACTTTTCTCAATATTGTCAGTTTATATCTCATAATTCTGACTTTTCTCAATATTGTGAGTTTATATCTCATAATTCAGACGTTTCTCAATATTGTGAGTTTATATCTCATAATTCTGACTTTTCTCAATATTGTCAGTTTATATCTCATAATTCTGACTTTTCTCAATATTGTGAGTTTATATCTCATAATTCTGACTTTTCTCAATATTGTGAGTTTATATCTCATAATTCTGACTTTTCTCAATATTGTCAGTTTATATCTCTTAATTCTGACTTTTCTCAATATTGTCAGTTTATATCTCATATATCTGACTTTTCTCAATATTGCGAGTTTATATTTCATAATTCTGACTTTTCTCAATATTGCGAGTTTGTATCTCATAATTCTGACTTTTCTCAATATTGCGAGTTTGTATCTCATAATTCTGACTTTTCTCAATATTGTGAGTTTATATCTCATTTTTCTGACTTTTCTCAATATTGTGAGTTTCTCATAATTCTGACTTTTCTCAATATTGCGAGTTTGTATCTCATAATTCTGACTTTTCTCAATATTGCGAGTTTGTATCTCATAATTCTGACTTTTCTCAATATTGTGAGTTTGTATCTCATAATTCTGACTTTTCTCAATATTGTGAGTTTATATCTCATAATTCTGACTTTTCTCAATATTGTGAGTTTATATCTCATAATTCTGACTTTTCTCAATATTGTGAGTTTCTCATAATTCTGACTTTTCTCAATATTGTGAGTTTCTCATAATTCTGACTTTTCTCAATATTGTGAGTTTATATCTCATAATTCTGACTTCTCAATATTGTGAGTTTATATCTCATAATTCTGACTTTTTTCAATATTGTGAGTTTATATCTCATAATTCTGACTTTTCTCAATATTGTGAGTTTATATCTCATAATTCTGACTTTTCTCAATATTGTTAGTTTATATCTCATAATTCTGACTTTTCTCAATATTGTGAGTTTATATCTCATAATTCTGACTTCTCAATATTGTGAGTTTATATCTCATAATTCTGACTTTTCTCAATATTGTGAGTTTATATCTCATAATTCTGACTTTTCTCAATATTGTGAGTTTATATCTCATAATTCTGACTTTTCTCAATATTGTGAGTTTATATCTCATAATTCTGACTTTTCTCAATATTGTGAGTTTATATCTCATAATTCTGACTTCTCAATATTGTGAGTTTATATCTCATAATTCTGACTTTTCTCAATATTGTGAGTTTATATCTCATAATTCTGACTTTTCTCAATATTGTGAGTTTCTCATAATTCTGACTTTTCTCAATATTGTGAGTTTCTCATAATTCTGACTTTTCTCAATATTGTGAGTTTATATCTCATAATTCTGACTTCTCAATATTGTGAGTTTATATCTCATAATTCTGACTTTTTTCAATATTGTGAGTTTATATCTCATAATTCTGACTTTTCTCAATATTGTGAGTTTATATCTCATAATTCTGACTTTTCTCAATATTGTTAGTTTATATCTCATAATTCTGACTTTTCTCAATATTGTGAGTTTATATCTCATAATTCTGACTTTTCTCAATATTGTGAGTTTATATCTCATAATTCTGACTTTTCTCAATATTGTGAGTTTATATCTCATAATTCTGACTTTTCTCAATATTGTGAGTTTATATCTCATAATTCTGACTTTTCTCAATATTGTGAGTTTCTCATAATTCTGACTTTTCTCAATATTGTGAGTTTCTCATAATTCTGACTTTTCTCAATATTGTGAGTTTATATCTCATAATTCTGACTTCTCAATATTGTGAGTTTATATCTCATAATTCTGACTTTTTTCAATATTGTGAGTTTATATCTCATAATTCTGACTTTTCTCAATATTGTGAGTTTATATCTCATAATTCTGACTTTTCTCAATATTGTTAGTTTATATCTCATAATTCTGACTTTTCTCAATATTGTGAGTTTATATCTCATAATTCTGACTTTTCTCAATATTGTGAGTTTATATCTCATAATTCTGACTTTTCTCAATATTGTGAGTTTATATCTCATAATTCTGACTTTTCTCAATATTGTGAGTTTATATCTCATAATTCTGACTTTTCTCAATATTGTGAGTTTATATCTCATAATTCTGACTTCTCAATATTGTGAGTTTATATCTCATAATTCTGACTTTTCTCAATATTGTGAGTTTATATCTCATAATTCTGACTTTTCTCAATATTGTGAGTTTATATCTCATAATTCTGACTTCTCAATATTGTGAGTTTATATCTCATAATTCTGACTTTTCTCAATATTGTTAGTTTATATCTCATAATTCTGACTTCTCTCAATATTGTGAGTTTATATCTCATAATTCTGACTTTTCTCAATATTGTGAGTTTATATCTCATAATTCTGACTTTTCTCAATATTGTGAGTTTATATCTCATAATTCTGACTTTTCTCAATATTGTCAGTTTATATCTCATAATTCTGACTTTTCTCAATATTGTCAGTTTATATCTCATAATTCTGACTTTTCTCAATATTGTCAGTTTATATCTCATAATTCTGACTTTTCTCAATATTGTCAGTTTATATCTCATAATTCTGACTTTTCTCAATATTGTCAGTTTATATCTCATAATTCTGACTTTTCTCAATATTGTGAGTTTATATCTCATAATTCTGACTTTTCTCAATATTGTCAGTTTATATCTCATAATTCTGACTTTTCTCAATATTGTCAGTTTATATCTCATAATTCAGACTTTTCTCAATATTGTGAGTTTATATCTCATAATTCTGACTTTTCTCAATATTGTCAGTTTATATCTCATAATTCTGACTTTTCTCAATATTGTGAGTTTATATCTCATAATTCTGACTTTTCTCAATATTGTCAGTTTATATCTCATAATTCTGACTTTTCTCAATATTGTCAGTTTATATCTCATAATTCTGACTTTTCTCAATATTGTCAGTTTATATCTCATAATTCTGACTTTTCTCAATATTGTCAGTTTATATCTCATAATTCAGACTTTTCTCAATATTGTCAGTTTATATCTCATAATTCAGACTTTTCTCAATATTGTCAGTTTATATCTCATAATTCAGACTTTTCTCAATATTGTGAGTTTATATCTCATAATTCTGACTTTTCTCAATATTGTCAGTTTATATCTCATAATTCTGACTTTTCTCAATATTGTGAGTTTATATCTCATAATTCTGACTTTTCTCAATATTGTGAGTTTATATCTCATAATTCTGACTTTTCTCAATATTGTTAGTTTATATCTCATAATTCTGACTTCTCTCAATATTGTGAGTTTATATCTCATAATTCTGACTTTTCTCAATATTGTGAGTTTATATCTCATAATTCTGACTTTTCTCAATATTGTGAGTTTATATCTCATAATTCTGACTTTTCTCAATATTGTCAGTTTATATCTCATAATTCTGACTTTTCTCAATATTGTCAGTTTATATCTCATAATTCTGACTTTTCTCAATATTGTCAGTTTATATCTCATAATTCTGACTTTTCTCAATATTGTCAGTTTATATCTCATAATTCTGACTTTTCTCAATATTGTCAGTTTATATCTCATAATTCTGACTTTTCTCAATATTGTGAGTTTATATCTCATAATTCTGACTTTTCTCAATATTGTCAGTTTATATCTCATAATTCTGACTTTTCTCAATATTGTCAGTTTATATCTCATAATTCAGACTTTTCTCAATATTGTGAGTTTATATCTCATAATTCTGACTTTTCTCAATATTGTCAGTTTATATCTCATAATTCTGACTTTTCTCAATATTGTGAGTTTATATCTCATAATTCTGACTTTTCTCAATATTGTCAGTTTATATCTCATAATTCTGACTTTTCTCAATATTGTCAGTTTATATCTCATAATTCTGACTTTTCTCAATATTGTCAGTTTATATCTCATAATTCTGACTTTTCTCAATATTGTCAGTTTATATCTCATAATTCAGACTTTTCTCAA
Source organism: Opsariichthys bidens (assembly GCA_037194245.1). Classification (NCBI taxonomy): domain Eukaryota; kingdom Metazoa; phylum Chordata; class Actinopteri; order Cypriniformes; family Xenocyprididae; genus Opsariichthys; species Opsariichthys bidens. The sequence goes on from CM074279.1 coordinate 1,224,642, forward strand.
TATTGTCAGTTTATATCTCATAATTCAGACTTTTCTCAATATTGTCAGTTTATATCTCATAATTCAGACTTTTCTCAATATTGTGAGTTTATATCTCATAATTCTGACTTTTCTCAATATTGTCAGTTTATATCTCATAATTCTGACTTTTCTCAATATTGTGAGTTTATATCTCATAATTCTGACTTTTCTCAATATTGTGAGTTTATATCTCATAATTCTGACTTTTCTCAATATTGTCAGTTTATATCTCATAATTCTGACTTTTCTCAATATTGTGAGTTTATATCTCATAATTCTGACTTTTCTCAATATTGTGAGTTTATATCTCATAATTCTGACTTTTCTCAATATTGTCAGTTTATATCTCATAATTCAGACTTTTCTCAATATTGTGAGTTTATATCTCATAATTCTGACTTTTCTCAATATTGTCAGTTTATATCTCATAATTCTGACTTTTCTCAATATTGTCAGTTTATATCTCATAATTCTGACTTTTCTCAATATTGTCAGTTTATATCTCATAATTCTGACTTTTCTCAATATTGTCAGTTTATATCTCATAATTCTGACTTTTCTCAATATTGTCAGTTTATATCTCATAATTCAGACTTTTCTCAATATTGTGAGTTTATATCTCATAATTCTGACTTTTCTCAATATTGTCAGTTTATATCTCATAATTCTGACTTTTCTCAATATTGCGAGTTTATATCTCATAATTCTGACTTTTCTCAATATTGTCAGTTTATATCTCATAATTCTGACTTTTCTCAATATTGTGAGTTTATATCTCATAATTCTGACTTTTCTCAATATTGTGAGTTTATATCTCATAATTCTGACTTTTCTCAATATTGTGAGTTTATATCTCATAATTCTGACTTTTCTCAATATTGTCAGTTTATATCTCATAATTCTGACTTTTCTCAATATTGTCAGTTTATATCTCATATATCTGACTTTTCTCAATATTGCGAGTTTATATCTCATAATTCTGACTTTTCTCAATATTGCGAGTTTGTATCTCATAATTCTGACTTTTCTCAATATTGCGAGTTTGTATCTCATAATTCTGACTTTTCTCAATATTGTGAGTTTATATCTCATAATTCTGACTTTTCTCAATATTGTGAGTTTATATCTCATTTTTCTGACTTTTCTCAATATTGTGAGTTTCTCATAATTCTGACTTTTCTCAATATTGCGAGTTTGTATCTCATAATTCTGACTTTTCTCAATATTGCGAGTTTGTATCTCATAATTCTGACTTTTCTCAATATTGTGAGTTTGTATCTCATAATTCTGACTTTTCTCAATATTGTGAGTTTATATCTCATAATTCTGACTTTTCTCAATATTGTGAGTTTATATCTCATAATTCTGACTTTTCTCAATATTGTGAGTTTATATCTCATTATTCTGACTTTTCTCAATATTGTGAGTTTCTCATAATTCTGACTTTTCTCAATATTGTGAGTTTATATCTCATAATTCTGACTTTTCTCAATATTGTGAGTTTATATCTCATAATTCTGACTTCTCAATATTGTGAGTTTATATCTCATAATTCTGACTTTTTTCAATATTGTGAGTTTATATCTCATAATTCTGACTTTTCTCAATATTGTGAGTTTATATCTCATAATTCTGACTTTTCTCAATATTGTTAGTTTATATCTCATAATTCTGACTTTTCTCAATATTGTGAGTTTATATCTCATAATTCTGACTTCTCAATATTGTGAGTTTATATCTCATAATTCTGACTTTTCTCAATATTGTGAGTTTATATCTCATAATTCTGACTTTTCTCAATATTGTGAGTTTATATCTCATAATTCTGACTTTTCTCAATATTGTGAGTTTATATCTCATAATTCTGACTTCTCAATATTGTGAGTTTATATCTCATAATTCTGACTTTTCTCAATATTGTGAGTTTATATCTCATAATTCTGACTTCTCAATATTGTGAGTTTATATCTCATAATTCTGACTTTTCTCAATATTGTGAGTTTATATCTCATAATTCTGACTTTTCTCAATATTGTGAGTTTATATCTCATAATTCTGACTTTTCTCAATATTGTGAGTTTATATCTCATAATTCTGACTTCTCAATATTGTGAGTTTATATCTCATAATTCTGACTTTTCTCAATATTGTTAGTTTATATCTCATAATTCTGACTTTTCTCAATATTGTGAGTTTATATCTCATAATTCTGACTTCTCAATATTGTGAGTTTATATCTCATAATTCTGACTTTTTTCAATATTTTGAGTTTATATCTCATAATTCTGACTTTTCTCAATATTGTGAGTTTATATCTCATAATTCTGACTTTTCTCAATATTGTGAGTTTATATCTCATAATTTTGACTTTTCTCAATATTGTGAGTTTATATCTCATAATTCTGACTTTTCTCAATTTTGTGAGTTTATATCTCATAATTTTGACTTTTCTCAATATTGTCAGTTTATATCTCATAATTCTGACTTTTCTCAATATTGTGAGTTTATATCTCATAATTCTGACTTTTCTCAATATTGTGAGTTTATATCTCATAATTCTGACTTTTCTCAATATTGTCAGTTTATATCTCATAATTCTGACTTTTCTCAATTTTGTGAGTTTATATCTCATAATTCTGACTTTTCTCAATATTGTGAGTTTATATCTCATAATTCTGACTTTTCTCAATATTGTGAGTTTATATCTCATAATTCTGACTTTTCTCAATATTTTCAGTTTATATCTCATAATTCTGACTTTTCTCAATATTTTCAGTTTATATCTCATAATTCTGACTTTTCTCAATATTTTCAGTTTATATCTCATAATTCTGACTTTTCTCAATATTGTGAGTTTATATCTCATAATTCTGACTTTTCTCAATATTTTCAGTTTATATCTCATAATTCTGACTTTTCTCAATATTTTCAGTTTATATATCATAATTCTGACTTTTCTCAATATTGTGAGTTTATATCTCATAATTCTGACTTTTCTCAATATTTTCAGTTTATATCTCATAATTCTGACTTTTCTCAATATTGTCAGTTTATATCTCATAATTCTGACTTTTCTCAATATTGTGAGTTTATATCTCATAATTCTGACTTTTCTCAATATTTTCAGTTTATATCTCATAATTCTGACTTTTCTCAATATTTTCAGTTTATATATCATAATTCTGACTTTTCTCAATATTGTGAGTTTATATCTCATAATTCTGACTTTTCTCAATATTTTCAGTTTATATCTCATAATTCTGACTTTTCTCAATATTGCGAGTTTATCTCTCATAATTCTGACTTTTCTCAATATTGTCAGTTTATATCTCATAATTCTGACTTTTCTCAATATTGTGAGTTTATATCTCATAATTCTGACTTTTCTCAATATTGTGAGTTTATATCTCATAATTCTGACTTTTCTCAATATTGTGAGTTTATATCTCATAATTCTGACTTTTCTCAATATTGTCAGTTTATATCTCATAATTCTGACTTTTCTCAATATTGTCAGTTTATATCTCATATATCTGACTTTTCTCAATATTGCGAGTTTATATCTCATAATTCTGACTTTTCTCAATATTGCGAGTTTGTATCTCATAATTCTGACTTTTCTCAATATTGCGAGTTTGTATCTCATAATTCTGACTTTTCTCAATATTGTGAGTTTATATCTCATAATTCTGACTTTTCTCAATATTGTGAGTTTATATCTCATTTTTCTGACTTTTCTCAATATTGTGAGTTTCTCATAATTCTGACTTTTCTCAATATTGCGAGTTTGTATCTCATAATTCTGACTTTTCTCAATATTGCGAGTTTGTATCTCATAATTCTGACTTTTCTCAATATTGTGAGTTTATATCTCATAATTCTGACTTTTCTCAATATTGTGAGTTTATATCTCATAATTTTGACTTTTCTCAATATTGTGAGTTTATATCTCATAATTCTGACTTTTCTCAATTTTGTGAGTTTATATCTCATAATTTTGACTTTTCTCAATATTGTCAGTTTATATCTCATAATTCTGACTTTTCTCAATATTGTGAGTTTATATCTCATAATTCTGACTTTTCTCAATATTGTGAGTTTATATCTCATAATTCTGACTTTTCTCAATATTGTCAGTTTATATCTCATAATTCTGACTTTTCTCAATTTTGTGAGTTTATATCTCATAATTCTGACTTTTCTCAATATTGTGAGTTTATATCTCATAATTCTGACTTTTCTCAATATTGTGAGTTTATATCTCATAATTCTGACTTTTCTCAATATTTTCAGTTTATATCTCATAATTCTGACTTTTCTCAATATTTTCAGTTTATATCTCATAATTCTGACTTTTCTCAATATTTTCAGTTTATATCTCATAATTCTGACTTTTCTCAATATTGTGAGTTTATATCTCATAATTCTGACTTTTCTCAATATTTTCAGTTTATATCTCATAATTCTGACTTTTCTCAATATTTTCAGTTTATATATCATAATTCTGACTTTTCTCAATATTGTGAGTTTATATCTCATAATTCTGACTTTTCTCAATATTTTCAGTTTATATCTCATAATTCTGACTTTTCTCAATATTGTCAGTTTATATCTCATAATTCTGACTTTTCTCAATATTGTGAGTTTATATCTCATAATTCTGACTTTTCTCAATATTTTCAGTTTATATCTCATAATTCTGACTTTTCTCAATATTTTCAGTTTATATATCATAATTCTGACTTTTCTCAATATTGTGAGTTTATATCTCATAATTCTGACTTTTCTCAATATTTTCAGTTTATATCTCATAATTCTGACTTTTCTCAATATTGCGAGTTTATATCTCATAATTCTGACTTTTCTCAATATTGTCAGTTTATATCTCATAATTCTGACTTTTCTCAATATTGTGAGTTTATATCTCATAATTCTGACTTTTCTCAATATTGTGAGTTTATATCTCATAATTCTGACTTTTCTCAATATTGTGAGTTTATATCTCATAATTCTGACTTTTCTCAATATTGTCAGTTTATATCTCATAATTCTGACTTTTCTCAATATTGTCAGTTTATATCTCATATATCTGACTTTTCTCAATATTGCGAGTTTATATCTCATAATTCTGACTTTTCTCAATATTGCGAGTTTGTATCTCATAATTCTGACTTTTCTCAATATTGTGAGTTTGTATCTCATAATTCTGACTTTTCTCAATATTGTGAGTTTCTCATAATTCTGACTTTTCTCAATATTGTGAGTTTGTATCTCATAATTCTGACTTTTCTCAATATTGTGAGTTTCTCATAATTCTGACTTTTCTCAATATTGCGAGTTTATATCTCATAATTCTGACTTTTCTCAATATTGCGAGTTTGTATCTCATAATTCTGACTTTTCTCAATATTGTGAGTTTGTATCTCATAATTCTGACTTTTCTCAATATTGTGAGTTTCTCATAATTCTGACTTTTCTCAATATTGCGAGTTTGTATCTCATAATTCTGACTTTTCTCAATATTGCGAGTTTCTCATAATTCTGACTTTTCTCAATATTGTGAGTTTCTCATAATTCTGACTTTTCTCAATATTGCGAGTTTGTATCTCATAATTCTGACTTTTCTCAATATTGCGAGTTTGTATCTCATAATTCTGACTTTTCTCAATATTGTGAGTTTGTATCTCATAATTCTGACTTTTCTCAATATTGTGAGTTTATATCTCATAATTCTGACTTTTCTCAATATTGTGAGTTTATATCTCATAATTCTGACTTTTCTCAATATTGTGAGTTTATATCTCATTATTCTGACTTTTCTCAATATTGTGAGTTTCTCATAATTCTGACTTTTCTCAATATTGTGAGTTTATATCTCATAATTCTGACTTTTCTCAATATTGTGAGTTTATATCTCATAATTCTGACTTCTCAATATTGTGAGTTTATATCTCATAATTCTGACTTTTTTCAATATTGTGAGTTTATATCTCATAATTCTGACTTTTCTCAATATTGTGAGTTTATATCTCATAATTCTGACTTTTCTCAATATTGTTAGTTTATATCTCATAATTCTGACTTTTCTCAATATTGTGAGTTTATATCTCATAATTCTGACTTCTCAATATTGTGAGTTTATATCTCATAATTCTGACTTTTCTCAATATTGTGAGTTTATATCTCATAATTCTGACTTTTCTCAATATTGTGAGTTTATATCTCATAATTCTGACTTTTCTCAATATTGTGAGTTTATATCTCATAATTCTGACTTCTCAATATTGTGAGTTTATATCTCATAATTCTGACTTTTCTCAATATTGTGAGTTTATATCTCATAATTCTGACTTCTCAATATTGTGAGTTTATATCTCATAATTCTGACTTTTCTCAATATTGTGAGTTTATATCTCATAATTCTGACTTTTCTCAATATTGTGAGTTTATATCTCATAATTCTGACTTTTCTCAATATTGTGAGTTTATATCTCATAATTCTGACTTCTCAATATTGTGAGTTTATATCTCATAATTCTGACTTTTCTCAATATTGTTAGTTTATATCTCATAATTCTGACTTTTCTCAATATTGTGAGTTTATATCTCATAATTCTGACTTCTCAATATTGTGAGTTTATATCTCATAATTCTGACTTTTTTCAATATTTTGAGTTTATATCTCATAATTCTGACTTTTCTCAATATTGTGAGTTTATATCTCATAATTCTGACTTTTCTCAATATTGTGAGTTTATATCTCATAATTTTGACTTTTCTCAATATTGTGAGTTTATATCTCATAATTCTGACTTTTCTCAATTTTGTGAGTTTATATCTCATAATTTTGACTTTTCTCAATATTGTCAGTTTATATCTCATAATTCTGACTTTTCTCAATATTGTGAGTTTATATCTCATAATTCTGACTTTTCTCAATATTGTGAGTTTATATCTCATAATTCTGACTTTTCTCAATATTGTCAGTTTATATCTCATAATTCTGACTTTTCTCAATTTTGTGAGTTTATATCTCATAATTCTGACTTTTCTCAATATTGTGAGTTTATATCTCATAATTCTGACTTTTCTCAATATTGTGAGTTTATATCTCATAATTCTGACTTTTCTCAATATTTTCAGTTTATATCTCATAATTCTGACTTTTCTCAATATTTTCAGTTTATATCTCATAATTCTGACTTTTCTCAATATTTTCAGTTTATATCTCATAATTCTGACTTTTCTCAATATTGTGAGTTTATATCTCATAATTCTGACTTTTCTCAATATTTTCAGTTTATATCTCATAATTCTGACTTTTCTCAATATTTTCAGTTTATATATCATAATTCTGACTTTTCTCAATATTGTGAGTTTATATCTCATAATTCTGACTTTTCTCAATATTTTCAGTTTATATCTCATAATTCTGACTTTTCTCAATATTGTCAGTTTATATCTCATAATTCTGACTTTTCTCAATATTGTGAGTTTATATCTCATAATTCTGACTTTTCTCAATATTTTCAGTTTATATCTCATAATTCTGACTTTTCTCAATATTTTCAGTTTATATATCATAATTCTGACTTTTCTCAATATTGTGAGTTTATATCTCATAATTCTGACTTTTCTCAATATTTTCAGTTTATATCTCATAATTCTGACTTTTCTCAATATTGTCAGTTTATATCTCATAATTCTGACTTTTCTCAATATTGTCAGTTTATATCTCATAATTCTGACTTTTCTCAATATTGTCAGTTTATATCTCATAATTCTGACTTTTCTCAATATTTTCAGTTTATATCTCATTATTCTGACTTTTCTCAATATTGTGAGTTTCTCATAATTCTGACTTTTCTCAATATTGTGAGTTTATATCTCATAATTCTGACTTTTCTCAATATTTTCAGTTTATATCTCATAATTCAATGCAACTTTGTATCACGCAATTCTGAGAAAAAAGTCAGAATTGTGAGATAAAAACTCCCAATTACCTTTTTTTTGTTTTACATACTTCTTTGCATTCCAAAGTATTCTAAAGTATTTCGAATAAATTACAAAACTTGGGTAATCAAACGAAATTTGTTACAAATGACTATTTAAAGCATCTGTAGTGAAGTCTAGTGTCCAGTGAAATACATTTTAAAAGTAACCTACCCAGCCCCGTATACAACATATCCCCAATAGACGACACCGAACACTAAACTGACAGAAAACTGAACATAAATACAGGTGATGATGACGATGGTGACTGATGAGTGCGCAGCTGAACATAATTAGTCATTCATTTATTCATCTATTAATATTTCCACTATTTGCATCACTATTTTTTTTTTCAGAAAGAAAAAAAAAAAGACCATAAAACTTTGAACAAACATTCTATCAACGTTACTGGAAGAACTTTGAGAGAACCACGCCAGAATGTTCTGTTCGTATTCCCCGTTAGCTGGGAGGATATTGCACCATATCTTATTTTCAAGCATCTGTTTTACCAGGAAACGCTAATATTTCATAGTTGTTGTTGTTGATAGTGCTTCATTGCTCCATTTCAAATGTAAAAGTTGACATACACCCTCATAAACAAACTCTGTCTTCATTGAGAACATGTCAAGGTTTGTCTCCAGCGGTCTGTTTTGCACATTAGTAGCAGCAGCTAAGCTACACACCATTCCCACCACATCTATTTTTCATCAGAACAGGACTACGTATCTCAGGCTGCTTGGCAAACATCGATACATTTCATCCACATAAAACCTGTCCAAAAAAAGAGAAATTCATCATCAACAATCCTTTGATTCAATACCAGCATAATATGAGGTTACCTCTGTCTTGCAGGCATGCAACAGAAATCAATACTTTTTTCAGCTTACTTATATATTGACATGCACGTCTTAAGAGTCCCTTAGCCATTTCATTTGGTGTGATGCTAAACACTCAGGGTAATTTATCCCCTGCAAACAAAAGCAGAGCATGCATGCACTAAAGAAAATCCCTCATCTTTATAACAGCAAGGTGCGTTCAATCTCTGAAGCCAAATTGTGATATGCAATATGGACCCATAAGTCTGCACACGACAAAGATATTCGTCACAGGCGTTTGTAAAATAAATTGCTACTGAAAGCGCTACTATGTGGGTTTGCGAAATCAACATGTTGACTCGAGTACAGGTTTTGCCTGCACAAATCTTGCCATAATGACACAAAAGATACGTTTCTAGATGGCACGGGTTCCTGTTTGTGATTTTAGTAGGAGTTTCCAAACTTTTAGATGCCACGGACAAAGTGCAAATAGCTCATCTAGTGAAGGTGACTTACAAAAGAAAGCCATTTAGTAACAGGACATGCCATGTGGAGTTGATTTAGCTTTTGATGCGACCGATCAGAGGTTGAATCCACCTTATTCCGACTCCGGGTGACACTTTATTTCAATAATTCACTTTAGACACATTCTAAATAACTTTGCAACTATTCGTGTCAACTATTCGTCATTAGAGTATCAGTAGACTGTCTGCTTAATATCTGCTATTTTGATGCTCTCAACAGACATTCTACTGACTAGAAGAAACTTTGCAACTGCGTGTCAACTTATTCTACTAACCCTAACAGTATAATACTAATACTCTAATGACCAGGGCTGGGTAGTTACTTTTAAAATGTATTTCACTACAGATTAGAAGCTTTAGAAAGTCATTTGTAACATATTTCGTTACATTACTCAAGTTTAGTCACTTAATCTAAATACTTTAGAATACTTTGGAATACTAATAAGTGTGAAACAAACACAAAAAAGATCATTGAGAGTTTTTATCTCACAATTCTGACTTTTTCCCTCAGAATTGAGTGATATAAAGTTGCAATTGTGAGTTATAAAGTCAGAATTATGAGATATAAACTCACAATATTGAGAAAAGTCAGAATTATGAGATATAAACTCACAATATTGAGAAAAGTCAGAATTGTGAAACACAAACTCACAATTGTGAGGGAAAAAACAAATAGTGAGAAAAAGTAGCAGTGACGAGTGAATTATAAAATGACTCTCAAAACATGAAAACAGTCGTGGATCATCAGGTCATGACAGGACAGTTCAGTTGTTTTTATAAATTCAGTCATTTTGTCTTGTTCAGGACAGAACTAAATAAAAATAACAACATTTTTATGATCCTCTTAAAAGTATTAAATGTTGGTGAAACTGAACTCGTCTTTTTCAGACGGTCAGAGTCAGAGAATCACCAATCGCTGTTTAAATGACATTAAAACTCAAAGTAATCACTTTGGTAATCTAAAACACTTTTCAGATGGAACTGTAATCTGATTACCAGCCATTTAAAATCAAATACAGTCACTCAAATGTTGTATTTTAAATACGTCACTAAGTTACTTGTATTTCGTTACTCCCCGACCCTGGTCAGGTGTCTTGCTTAAGATCACTTTAGTCGTGGTATTGAAGGTGGAGAGAGGGCTGTTTATTCACAATTCCTGCCGGCGTGGGAATCGAACCAGCAACCTTCAGGTTACAAGCTCGACTCCCCCACCATTCACTGAAGTAGTGAGACTGTCACATCGACACCAGTCGAAGAGATCGGAGCACGAGATACAAATGTCACACGCCAATGTGCAGGTGAGATCCCAATTCGTCGGTACGTTACAGATCACAGTGGACGTACAATTCTCTAAATCAAGAAACACCGAATGAAATTTGTTTAGGTTCGAACTTAAGTATTAAAATAAAATTTAAAACAAATCTGAACACCATTTTCTGATCCCACTGGTGCAGGAAAGAGCAGCCTGGATGTTCTTCAAGAGAGTCATACAGGTTTGGAACAATAAAAACACGCGTAACTAATGATAGATTTTGTTTTATGAGTGCTTCTTATGAGCTACAAAAAAGCATGATGTAATATATCGGCGGTCATTGCCAAATCCTGCAGATGTCTCTGTCAGTGAGCTCAGGTTGAGCGCGCTCACTGCCAGCAGCCTGTGTTATCTCAATACTACACAGACACAAGCAGAGACTGCATTCTGGATTCAGAGGCTCTCTGAAGAATGCTTATGCTGAGTGGGTGTTACCGACACAAGATAACGAGAAAGAAGTTAGCAAATACATTCTCATAGTGTTCGAGACGGCATACATCAGTCTCGGCTCTGTTCCTGCTCAGATCTTTAATGTGAGGGATCTGTAATGTCTGTCTGCTTGAGGCTGCAAACATCTCTAGGTGAAACTATCAACTGATCCTGAGCAATACGCAGCAAGCATGAAAGATGTCCACACTGATGTCCTGTTGTGTAAACGGATAATAACCCCCATGTAAATGACCTCTTTTACATGCACATGTTAATCATTCAGATAACTGACGTCATTTCTGCATCAGCACACAGATAGCTTGTCATTGTGTGTGGGCTTAAATGTCTTTGCATTTGATGTTCAACCCTTTATTTTTAGCTGCAGGATGTCTTTGTTTTCTAAAGCACTGGTTCATATATATTGTAACACAGTTCGTAAGAAGGAGGCAAGGAGAACCGGCGAACGTTCAACATACTTTAATAATAAAATAAAAAAACAATAAAACCAAAGTAAAATGGCGGCAGTCGACGTGAGGAACTACACACAAACAAAATAAAACACAACATAAAGTCCAGGCCTGGTCCTCTCTCGTCCTTCACTGTCTTTTATGCTTCCGGAGCTCCTCCGTGAGAGACACGAGACGGTGTAGCGCGCAGGTGGCGCTCATTATCTCTCACAGGCCTCGCGCCGTTCCCTCATGGCTCTCGCCCGCCCTGCTCGTCACATATATATATATATATATATATATATATATATATATATATATATGTGTCTGTCTTCAGGAGAGCGCGCACGGCTTGCTCTAGTGCGTAAGAACGAGTTTATGATTGAATCTGGAAATGAAGCAAAAGAACTGATGAATAACGTGAGAAATCGAGCATTAATTCTCAAATGGATTCATTAAAATAACATTCATTAACCAACGACAAATTTGGGGTAATATGGGTTCGGGAAACAGCTGTGACTAGAGCTGAAGGCTGTTGTTAAAATATAAAGTAGCCTATTTACTTGGATTTTCACACCCTTTGTCATGTAATAAATAAATAATAACCAAATTAATGCTGAAGTTGTCTGAAGGGAACACCATTAAATTAACGCACTTCACTGCTGGATACGAATCATTATACGCCATGTAGATCCTGAGTTAATGTTTCTGTAATCTCTGATATTTTCCAGGCTTTTGTACCATGTGACCCTATGACATCTAGTTTTACATTCAGATCACATTCAACAAGCTAGACGTTAATAGATTTTGATGGTGATGCATAACTTCTCCTTTCCTGTTGTATATTTCCAGTTGGTTTCCGTTATGTGTCAGGGATACAGAACGAGGACCCAAGTGCAAGATGAACAGAGTTTATTAACAACAGAAGAGAGAGGTGATGTGAGAAACCGTCCAAACAGAAGGGCCAACGGGGAACAGAGACAGAACAGCGGAGGACAACAGGTCTTGTTGAGGATGTGTCCAGGCCAGGCAGAGGGTTGTGGTTGTCTAGCTGCCGGACAGAAGAAACCAGCAGGCCGGGAATCTCAGGGAGCAGGCAGGAACCAAGGTGGAAAAGCAAAATAAACAACTACTGAGACTAAAGGGAATCAAATGAAGAAGCTACATAACAGGGGCTAGCAAAAGAGAAGTCTAGAAATAACTGGACCTGAAAAAAGAAAAGAAAAGAAAAATCTCGCAGGAAAGCTAAAGGAAAAATTTAGTGAACAAAATCAGAATAAGAGAACTAGTCTTGCCGCCAGGACAGGGACACACGACCAAGACAGGACAAGATGTGTCATTAATAAAGAGAACCAAACACAAACTGATAAGAACAATGACGAGAAACAAAAAGTAAAGAAATAAAAATATGCAAACGAATAAAAGCAGGACAGGACTCGCCCAATAAACCGAAGCAGAAATGAAACTCAAAATCAGAAAGAAAAAGGCCAGATCAGACTAAAATGCACAAGAGTAGAAACCGACCCTGACATTATGTGGCTTTCGTTACAATGTGCTTGACACTATTCATTTTTTTACACAAATAGAATCGCAAAAAATAACCCTTCGCAAAGACCCGCCGCCTTTAGCTACTGCCGCGCTCACAAAGTGAAAAATGCATCGCGGAGCAAAGAGGACACGTCTGAAACATTTTCATATTTAATATATTGTAATTTATTAAAGAAGTTTAATCAATAACTACCGTATCGCTGTAGCTCCTCCATCATCTCTTCATACTAGTTCATTTATAGCATCAAATAAACAGGAATTAACATCAGAAGGAATGTTGTTTCAAGACGCGATTCAAGTTCACCAACGTTCATCTACTAACTCCCCTGACCGCTTTGACCCACAAAATGAAGGATTGAGGGTTATGATTGGTCAGATCGCCTGTCAATCAAACTCCCGGAGAAGAGTCAATTGTCGGTACAGTTTCAAATACTCCACTCATCAGCCATTTGTCAAATAAAGAACTCACTTGATTGATAAAAAAGGTAACTGTACGGTGGCTGAGAGAGCTCAAAGCGCTGCAAATAAAAAAAAGCACATGCAAATTAAAAAAAAACGTGATCATCAGTTTGACAACAACAATGTGCTGCAAATCCTCAGAACACATGCAAACACAAAAACGCACTGCAAACACAAAAACGCGCTGCAAACACAAAAACGCGCCGCAAACACAAAAACGCGCTGCATATACAAAAACGTGCAGCAAATACAAAAACGCCCTGCAAACACTAAAACGCACTGCAAACACAAAAACGCGCTGCAAATACACAAAACACAACGGAAATGTTTCAAGGGGGACCCCAAAAAGTGACGGACCCTACTTGACAACAGCACAAACTAAAAAATATCAAAATCTATTATGTAGGCATGAACTCCATGTCATGTGTTTCACTGACAGAAAAGTGTTTTAATATGTGGCATTGTTGTTCACTCATTCAACTTTAAGAGATGATCATTTAGTGGATGATTTAAAAATATTCGTTAATCATCTGTACTAATGTGACGTCATGGTAACGGCCGCCTGAGGCGCTCGACGACCACGTCATCTGTGAAAAACACTTTATTAAAAATAATAAATACATGAAATAATGTACAGTTGTTTATTTTTGTGTGCAGTTTTTATAGTATTTCATGATTGTGAACACATTGTGCACTCAAATGCCGTACACTATATAGGGATCAGTGAATGAGTGAAGGGGGAGTTGAACTGGTTTTGGACGCACGTCCTAGTAGGGTCCGTCACTTTTTGGGGTCCCCCTTGAAACATTTCCGTCGTGGTTTGTGTATTTGCAGTGCGTTTTGTATTTGCAGCGCGTTTTTGTATATGTAGCGCGTTTTTGTATTTGCAGCGCGTTTTTGTATATGTAGCGCGTTTTTGAATTTGCAGTGCGTTTTTGTATTTGCAGCGCGTTTTTGTATTTGCAGCGCGTTTTTGAATTTGCAGTGCGTTTTTGTATTTGCAGAGCGTTTTTGTATTTGCAGAGCGTTTTTGAATTTGCAGCGCATTTTTGTATTTGCAGCGCGTTTTGTATATGCAGTGTGTTTTTGTATTTGCAGCGCGTTTTTGTATATGCGCCGCGTTTTGTATTTGCATGTGTTGTGAGGATTTGCAGCACATGTGTTGTCAAACTGATGATCACGGTTTTTTTTATTTACATGTGCTTTTTTTTATTTGCATGTGTTTTCTTATTTGCAGTGCTTTGAGCTCTCTCGGCCACCGTATAACTGTGACTATATAACCTTCTGAATTCTGAATTGTGAGTTAATATTGTGAGGGGCTTTTTTTATTTCATAAAATAAAAAACTAAAAATCATCAAACTAGTGGTGTAGCAAGTCAGCCCTGAACCCATATAAACATTTTTTTTTAAAGAGGGCATAAACACGGCCGTACCCAGACGCCACGCCACTCCATCAAACCGTGAATGATGAGAAATGGCTTTCAGAGATCTCATTTCAGTGCTGTCTGAACAATCAGAACTAAAACTCTAAAGTATAAACAACAATTTATTAAAAGTAGTTCATTTTTTTTAAAGTAGTTATCCTCAATAGTATTTGATAAGTATATTTTGTCAAAATCTGTTGATATTCAAAGCTAAAGAGTTAGATATTCAGCATTTGCTGAGAAAACCCTCCACTGTTCACAATAGAGACATCAAAGTGGAGTGCTTCTTTATTCTGTATAATTTTTTGACATTTACTGCCCTCTTGTGTCCTAAACATCTGTCTGCAGGATCATAAACATACTGTGTAGGTACTTATATTCTTACATAAATGCAACCACTTCGTTATATGCATTCTTTTTTTCAGATATTGATATTGTTTCATGCTCACTTTCCAGACTTTGTATATTTGGAATTTATGTACTTGTATATTGTGTACGTTAAGCTATATTGTATTGCATATTAATTGCATGCAGTATGGTATATCCGGTTTATGAAAAAACTTCCAAAATATATTAATCAAACATGGAATAGCATCTTTGAAAGAAACATTCATTTGCACAGAGAGGCTTTAAAATCCGCCTTTTTTCTGTGTTTGACACCGGATTGGCAGTATGTGAATGTAAATTAGCCCTCGGTTCAACAAAACACATTCACAGTATCAAACTTGCATACGGTGAAAGTTTATTGGTTCAGCTTTCCAGTAAAAATGTGAAGCTTGTATTTTTCTTGAAGAACTTAAAATTATTATTTAGCTCCTGTGAGTTGAGTACGGGAAGAAGGAGGCGGGAACCGGCGAACGTTAATAACTTTTAATCAAAAAAACAAACAAACAATAAAACGAAAGTAAAAGGGCGACAAACATACTAAAAACTCAACTTAAAATCCAGGCCTGGTCCTCTCTCGTCCTTCACTGTCGTCGCTCCTCTTTTATGCTTCCGGAGCTCCTCCGTGAGAGACACGAGACCGGTGTAGCGCGCAGGTGGCGCTCATTATCTCTCGCGTCTCCCTGCTCGTCACAGTTCTGTAGGCTTCATTGCCTTCACGCTTTTTCCTAAGTGGATTAATCTACATGTGATGTGTAGTAGTTTAATATATAGCTTATTCAAGACAAACAGTCCTTAGGCCTGTTTTTTTATTTACCAAGTTTACCCGTGCGTCATGTTAAAGTTTCAGTAGTAAAGAAATAAGCTTTTTTAGACATCTGAGTGGTGAGCAGCTTCATGAGATGACGACTTTTTCTCATAATAATTTTCTTTCCTCTCAATAAATTTCGCCATGTTTCAATGTCCTGAATGTTGGCGAGGATCTTCACGTTCATTGGCTGCCGCCTCAGAGTTGTTTGATGATGTGAAAACAGAAAGAAGGATGTTGAAATGAAACTTCAGGAAGCTCTGCTTTCAATGACTGCGTCAGGAAAACACTCAAAGCCTGGAAATATAACGCAGAATTAATCAACTGAAAATGTCGGGAGAGCTTGTCTTTCTACAGCGGATGTAATTTCTTACATAAGGAATAAAAGCTTTTGTAATGTGTACATATATATGCAAATCTCCAGCCTTGAACCACAACTGGTGGCTGAACGTCTGATGCTGTCACGATTTTCAGTCAAAATACCCGAGTCAACCACTAGAGGGCACTTCACACTCAGTCACTCGCACTCACATTCAGTCACACGGACTACATTTCCCAGAAGCCCCTCATCCAGTCACTGATTACTCCGCCAGCTGTTGCACATCACTCCACTATAAAAACACCACTCACACATCCAGCCTTTGCGAAGTATTGTTTTGCTAAGACCAGACAATTCCGAGCGTTATTCCCCGTGTTTGTTTTCTTGTTCTTGATCCTGTCTGTTTTACCCGGTCTTTGATTCTTGCCGCCTGCCTTGACATAGTGTTGGGCAGAGCGAGGCTTCATGAAACAGTTGAAGCAAATGTGCCGTATTGTGTCAAGGCTTCGAAACTACACCGACACCCGTCTCCACGGTGACACCTAGTGGTCAATTGCACTGATTTCATTTGATCGGTAACAGCCCTGTTGTGTCTTATTACTGAATTTACTGATGAATTGTAAGAATTTGACCCAAAAGATGATGCATGCATGCAATTGGGTCATAAAAACGGCTTTTTAAAGGTAAAAAGTCCATTTAGAATTATTGGGAAGGATCATTTCTGTCAACTATAAAACATTTTGGACTCAGCTGTGCATGGCCGCCCAAAACCTGCCAAGATACCAACACAATAAACACACTCAGCAAAGTTATCATTATCTGAAAAAAATCCCAGAAAATATATATTTTTTTTAAATAATGCAACACCCCTATATAGCACCATTGTAGCACCAAAACTGGTTTTCGCTACAAACTATAAAAAAAATATGCATTACAATAAGGTTCATTAATTAACACGAACTGCACTTCTACAGCATTTATTCATCTTTGTTAATGTCAAGTTCAACATTTACTAATACATTATTACAATCTTGTTAACATGAGTTAATGAACTAACATGAACAAAGGATTTTCATTAACGTTAACGAAGATTACTAAATGCAGTAACAAATGTTGTTCATGGTTAGTTCATGTTAGTTAATACAATAAAATTTTTTATATCTCACAATTCTGAGGGGAAAATGTCAAAATTGTGATTATATATCTTTCAATTGACCTTTCGCAAAGCCCCGCCCCCTTTAGTTACTGTTGCTATGTTCGCTCTCACGCCACACATCATGTTCTCACGCAGTGGAACAAAGAGACACTGACAACAGTTTCATATTTAAAATATTGTAATTTTTTAAAGAAGTTTAATCAATAACTACCGAAGTTGTCAGTCATATCTTACAATTCAGACTTTTTTTCTCAGATTTGCGAGTCATGTCCGAATTGCGAGATATATAAGCGCTTAAGTCTGAGATTTAAAAAAAAGTTGCATTACCTTTTTTTTTTTTTTTTTTTTTTTTAATTCTGTGGCAGAAACAAGCTTCCATAATGAACAGCAATGCTTAGAAAACTATAATCTATAACGATTCACGTTTAACATGTATAACACATCTTTAAAAGAGTATTTTTAAAGTTTTATTGTGTCGCTCCAACACATGCATGCACGTCACTGATAGATAGTTGCTAAGTTATATAGTTGGGAAATTGTAAGTGTATATATCTGTATAGCAATGTTTTGAGACATCTGATTACATCTCTACATCTGGACGAACTCAAGATGAGAAACAGGAAGTGCTACTCCTTTAAATGTAGACAGGAAAATGCTGGACATTGAAGATTTCCACTGCGTTGACAGTTCTGGTTGGACGGATAAATGGCGTTCAATATCAGTCTCTGGTGAAACAACACATTTGCCCACATCCTGTCTCTGACTTAGTGTGAGGTTGTTGTTTTTTAATGCAACAAAATGTGTCACATGACTGCTAGAAAGCCTCTTGTTTTTTGCCAAATAAGGAAGAAACTTTTTTTTTGAAACTGTTTGTCTTTCAAACAGATCCCAACTCAACTCGTGACTTTACTGAGCGAGTTTGCCGTTCTTCAGACCACGGGACGGATCTAATACTGTTATTTCCCTGACTTTGCAACACTTTGTATGGCTTTGATCCAATCCTTGCGCTCATCAGCTGTGGCTGCCTGCAGGTAGTAATGCGTTTCATCCGAAGTGATGATCTCAAAGAGATTCCCATCGGCCTCCTGTTTCTTGGCTGCAGGAGGTGTGAGAGAGAGAGACATTTGCATTCATTTTAGATTGTATAAATGCTGCATACAATATATGGTATGAAGTGTTGTTTTGTTTTATCATACCATCAGGCACATATTCCACCGCAGTCACGACTGAGCCTCGCAGGTGAATGGAGCCGAGCGGATCATTCTCACCCTTACAGAGACAGGCAGACCATCAAAACCATGTTTTAATATTACATTTAATATGTATATATATATATATATATAGGGTTGGGGAGTAAGGAAATACAAGTAACTTAGTGACGTATTTAAAATACAAAATGTGAGTGACTGTGTTCCATTTTAAATGGCTGGTAATCAGATTACAGTTCCATCTGAAAAGTGTTTTAGATTACCAAAGTGATTACTTTGAGTTTTAATGTCATTTAAACAGCAATTGGTGATTCTCTGACTCTGACCGTCTGAAAAAGATGAGTTCAGTTTCATGTTTTGAGAGTCATTTTATAATTCACTCGTCACTGCTACTTTTTCTCACAATTTGTTTTTTCCCTCACAATTGTGAGTTTCTGTTTCACAATTCTTTTTCTCAGAATGGCGAGATTTAAACTCACAATTGCAAGTTATAAAGTCAGAATTGGGAGATTTAAACTTGCAATACTGACTTTTTTCTTGCAATTGTGAATTTAGTATGAGTTTATAACTCATAATTCTGACTTTTCTCAATATTGTGAGTTTATATCTCATAATTCTGACTTTTCTCAATATTGTGAGTTTATATCTCATAATTCTGACTTTTCTCAATATTGTGAGTTTATATCTCATAATTCTGACTTTATAACTCGCAATTGCAACTTTATATCACGCAATTCTGAGGGAAAAAGTCAGAATTGTGAGATAAAAACTCTCAATGACCTTTTTTGTGTTTGTTCCACACTTATTAGTATTCCAAAGTATTCTAAAGTATTTAGATGAAGTGACTAAACTTGAGTAATGTAACGAAATATGTTACAAATGACTTTTTAAAGCATGTATTTTGTAATCTGTAGTGAAATACATTTTAAAAATAACCCACCCAGCCCTGGATATATATATATATATATATATATATACACACTGCTTACCTTGGTGGGATCATAGTAGTGGATATAAGCGGGATCATCTCTAAGGATAAACTTTCTGACTTTCCAGTTCTTTCGCCGGTGACCCTGTATAAGAAAAAGAAATAATGACGAAATGTCTGAAAACATCTATCTTGCATACTTTAAAAACTTATATTTTGCTAAGAGAAAATTAATATAGCACCATTAAAATCAATGCTTGTTTGTTTAAGTAAATAAAAGTAATTGCTTAGTTTTCTTTAAGGTAACACTTTACAATAAGGTTTCATTTATTAACGTTAGTTGACATGACCTTACATGAACATCTTAGATAATGTTAATCTCTGTCATTTCCGAATACATTTTAAGGTCAAAAGTTGTATCTAACATGAACATTTACGGAACATTAACAAAAAGTTAATAACTACAGTAAAAACATGTCACTCATTGTTAGTTATTACATTAAGCAACATGATCTAATATTAACAAAAGAGATTTTATTGTGAAGTGTAATTTTGGTATGAAACATACACCGATCAGGCATAACATTATGACCACCTTCCTAATATTGTGTTGGTGTCAAACAGCGCTGACCCGTCGAGGCGTGGACTCCTCTGGACTCTGAAGGTGTTCTGTGGGATCTGTTTGCAGCAGATCCTGTAAGTCCTGTAAGTTGTGAGGTGGAGCCTCCGTGGATCGGACTTGTTTGTTCACAGACGCTCCATTGGATTCTGGGGAATTTGGAGGTCAAACTCGTTGTTGTGCTCCTCAAACCATTTTGGACGCATTATCCTGCTGAAAGAGCCTCAGACACCAGGGAATACCGTCTCCATGAAAGGGTGAACATGCTACAACAATGCTTATGTAGGTGGAACGTGTCAAAGTAACGTCCACATGGATGCAGGACCCGAGGTTTCCCAGCAGAACATTGTCCAAAGCGTCACACTCCTCCGCCGGCTCGCCTTCTTCCCATAGTGCATCCTGGTGTCATGTGTTCCCAGGTAAGAGACGCTCACGCACCGGCCATCCACGTGATGTAGAAGAAAGCATGATTGACCTTCTTCCATCGCTCCGTGGTCCAGTTCTGATGCTCACGTCCCACTGTTCGGTGGTGGACAGGGGTCAGCATGGACACCTGACTGGTCTCGTCTCCGCAGCTCCATACGCATGTGTGTTCTGACACCTTTCTATCAGAACCAGCATGAACTTCTGGAGCAGTTTGAGCTCCAGGAGCTCGTCTGTTGGATCGGACCACACGGGCCAGCCGTCGATGAGCCTCGTCCGGCCGTGACCCTGTCTCCGGTTCACCGCCGTTCCTTCCTCGGAGCACTTTCGATGGACACTGACCACCGCAGACCGGGAACATCCACAAGAGCTGCAGTTCTGGAGATGCTCCGATCCAGTCGTCCAGCATCTCAATTCGGCTCTCGTCAAACTCGCTCGAATCCTTACGCTTGACGTTTCTCCTGCTTCTAACATCAGCTTTTGATCATCAAGAGATGATCAGCGTTATTAACTTCACCTGTCAGTGTCATAATGCCTGACACCATGCCTGATCGGTGTATGTTTGATATTACAAGTTCTTGAGAGGTTTTGTGAGATTCTCTCCTCTCTAGAGGACAAACATTTAATCACCAACCTGCTGAAATAACATTCCAGTTTATTCATTGTGCGAGTGCCAGTTTCTGTTCAGCGGTTGAGGGACCATTTACGCGACACCGTTTTCAATTAAAAACACTTTGAACATTTTATGTGTTTTGGTCGTTCACTTACGACACAAAACACAAACGTTGGTAAACGGGTTCCGAAGAGCCTGTCTTTGAAATCGATATCATTATTAGTCTCCATGTAAACTACAAAAAACACTAATTTGTGAAAAAAGTGATGTCATGTGCATGCATATTAAGCGTTCATTATATTGGCGCGTAGTGTTTATTTACAAAGTTGAATCACCACCTACTAGCCTGGCGTTCGTGTGAACGAGGATCATTGGACGTGAAAAACGTAAAAGAAAAACGAACGTTTCCGTTTTTAGTAAATCGTTGTCGTGTAAACATACCTTCAGTCTCTTCTGCTTGCAAACCCTTTTTTCCATTGATGACGTGCAGAAATAACATCAATGAAATTACCTTTAGCGAATATATACAGGTGGAGCTGGGGAAGGTGGAGGGTTTCAGAAGAAATCTGAAAGGGCGCCGTAAACTGCTACAGCATACACTGACCGACTATTTAAATGTTGAGCAGCGAGCTCATTGGCTGCTTATGTAATGGAAACCAATCGAGTAGTTAATGTGATTGTTATCAGGTCGCGTTAAGGACCTGCGTATCTAGAGTTTCATGACAGAACTTGGCATGTTTTAGCTCACCTGTTTCAGCAAACAGCCCTGTTTGACTATTGCACCTCTGAACTCCTCCTTCAGGATCACATCTTCATCACTGGAGTAACCCTCACAAAAGAAACCACTATCTGCCTGCAAATCAACACACAAGCACAGCCTCAACAACAGCTCTCGTTTCCATTCGCACCAACCACATCCATCAAGATAAAAGTGACTCTGACGAGAAGTGCAGAAGATAACTCACTTCAGAGTTTCACATCAGCATATTGCTGAGAAGCATTATACAATATATAATATATATTTACAATATATTATTAAGTTTAATTTGTATCTTTGGGGGCACAACAGCTTGCCACTGGGGCAGAACCCTCAATATGTCAACTTTGTACCTTTTTACCCCTAAAATGTTCATAGTAGTACATGTTACTACTCTAAGTGTTTCCATCAATCGAGTCACAAGTGCTAAATACAGGCATAAAACCTTTTGAGAATGTCCACTTTTGACCTCTTCCATAAGGAGTCGGAAACGACCGGATTGCTTTCGTAGAGTGGACGCTCATGTTGTGCGCTCGGAGCGGGTCGAGTAGGACCCGGGTAGAGGGGTTTCATTGGTGCCGTGACCCGGATGGGAGTGAGGTTTAGGGTGGTGAGTGTAACGGAGGCCAGCTAGTAGTTGCTGTGCGAGTAAATCTTCAGCCTCCTTCTTAGAGCGTCTGACTCCCATGCCGGAAAACTGGGTTCGAGGCCCGCCCAGAGCGGGTTGAGTAGGAACCGGGTGTAGGGGTTACATTGGTGCCGTGACCGGATGGGAGTGAGGTTTAGGGGGGTGAGTGCCAAGCACAACCTTCTCTCATCAATTCCTCGCAGCGTTCAGCGGGTCTCCGTATGTTTTCAAGTCGTCTCTGGGCGATTTCATGTTCAAATTGCATGAGCTTATTTTGTTCATTAGATTGAATCTGAGATCTGAGAAAGCCCTTACATTTACCCACCCATAGACCCTCCCCTCGAAGAAATCAAGACAGAAGTGGTTGAAAGTGACGGAAACAAAAGAGACGGATTAAAAACACCAGGTGTGAACGGGAATGTGTCTCCCTGTAAACGGATGAGATCCATGTGCAGGCTTATTTCCAAAACGTAGTCAGACAGGCAATGGTCAACTCAACAGCAAACAGTAGTAACAGGGGAAAGGCAAGCTCGTAGTAAATAATCCAGGCTAAGGTCAAAAAGGCAGACAGACAAACAACCAACAGGCAGGATCAAAGCAAGACAAGGATAGCGCTCAGAAATGTTACAGGATTAACAAGACTTCGCAAATAACCTGGGCAACAGAACAGACTTAAATAGCGAACTAGATTGTTTGCAGCTGGGCCGTAATCAACATAAGGGACTTGAAATGGGAGGGCGACATCTAGTGGCAGGTGGATGGAGCACAACAGAAGAGATTCATAACACTCCCTCATCTACTTGTGATCCGATCGACCCAAACGCATGTTAATACCAGGTGTAAACAGGACTTAATGTACTGATGCCTAATAGGCATCTTTTTGGGGTCGTTAAGGTACAAAGTTGTCCGTTTCGAGAGGCCCTTTTACAAAGTATTGATTGTTTATTTAGTTTTCATGCATGCTTAAATTTTCTAAAACACATTATTTTCCTCATTGTGCAGCCCCTCTCTTCCTCGTGTGTCAGTAACGCTCTGTTTACTTCCGGTCTCTATGAAGCTCCTCCTTCTGAAAAGCACACTGCGCCCTGATTGGTCGGCTGGAGCGGTGTGTTGTGATTGGTGTTTGGGGAATGTCCCGCCCCTTACCATAACCGCCAGTTTCAACGCACTACTACCTAACTCAGGCCCCGCCTCTTTATTCTGCATATTTAAATGAGGAATATTGTGAAGAAAACACTGATATATAGAAAAACTCCTGCTGGAGGAGCGTGTTTTTTTACATAGTAAAAAAAAAAGATGAACATGTGAAAAACTTAATAGGTTCCCTAAAGGTACAATTTTTGCTAAACGTTTTTCTGACAACTCACAAGGCGCTCTATGAAACACAACACATGTGATTTGTACACTTACAAAATAATAAAGAGCCTCCATTTGGTCCAAGAAAACACACTCTGCTCCTTTTTCCGCCCCATCTTTGGACACGTCTCCGGCGGGCTGCAGGAATCCCTCAGTGAGCAGTCCGCTGGCCAGCATCAGTCCCTCCGGTCTGTTCCTGGCCTTCCCCTCAGAGATCAACCAGTCGATCACGGCGTTTCCTGCACGTACACCATCGCAGAAGATCAATGAGACGACATTTACAGGTGCAGAAAGAAAGATTACAGAGATTAAATGGAGATGTTTCTGCAGACGACAAGACTTCAGTAATCATTCAGCTGCAGCAGTAAGACCGGTTTTGTCTAGTTCTTTATTTTATTGTGTTATGAATGAATATCTCACCCGTGAAACAGTGATTAAACAGCCTTTTGTCCTTCTCGAGCTTCAGCTCTTTAACACCGCTGTCTTGATCTTTCATTAAAACATACAGTTCACTGAACACAGACAGAACAAAAGCAATGTTTGAACAGTTCACAGCAGGGTCTTTCAAACGTTATTCACCACATTTCTCACGTTTTAGCGACTCGTTGTTTTTCAGTCGATACGACATTGATACTTCAAAACAGCTAGATGGCAATGACGAATATATCAAATCTCACTCACACTGAAAAGCCGAAACTGTGTAAAAAAAAAATAATTATTTAAAGTTCATTCTTATATTTGTCCAATGGAAAATCACGGTTTCTGGTTCAATTTGACCAAAAGTTAAATCTTTTTTTCTTACTATGTATATAGTTCATATTTTTGAAAGAAATCAGCATAAACATTAAAGTCACCGTGAAATCAAAATGGAAAATTCCTACGTTGTTATAGTATTCAGTATGATTTATCTGTGCACGTCACAAGTTTGTTAAATCCATGTGATCTTGAATCAGAATCTCTTCTCTGATGACGAGGGCGGGGCCACCTGTCACTCACATGACATCCACCAATAGCAAACCACAACCATCCAATCCACTCCCCACTGACACAATCAAGCCCCGCCCACATTTGCTCTTGTTTGAGAAGTTTCATACGTCGGAAGAAAAGACTAGCGCAACTTCCCTTTCATGCTGACTTTAAGCTCTTTCAAAGTTTATAGCAAGTGAGCAAAATTACACTAAAATTAGACTAACAAAATCTTTGGGTTGCTGAAATCAATAATACCTCAGGTTAACATTATCCGGCAACCGAATGGATCGGCGCGTTGACTTCCTGGCAAACTTCTTGCCCCCCTGTAAACAAGTGATCGCTCTCTTGACATCTTTAACCCAGCGCTCCCTTTCCTCCAGGTGGGTCGCTTGGAAGTAATGGTCCTGTTTCTTAGCAGAACTGACCTTAAACACGAGCTGTTGGAAAGCATATGAAGGAAGATATTAATGCAACAGTCAAGATTAGTCAGAGGTATACTGGCTTTAAGACGTGTGATTCATCCACCGTTCTTTTAGTGAAATCCTGGCATGGGCTGGTCAGAGTCGCGCCCTTCAGAGGGATCATTCCCTTCGGACTGTTGTCTGTCTTCTTCTTGTAAAACTCTATGGCATCATCGGATAACACCACCCACACCACTTTCCAGGTGTTCAGCACAGTACCCTGCAGAAGAAGAACACCGTAGCTTCTTAAAACCGCCGAAGGAAATGTACTGACTGAATACTGATGAGCTTTAAGATATATCTTTATCTTTTTGTGATAGTTGTTTGTGAGTCATTTTATAATGCACTCGTCACTGCTACTTTTTCTCACAATTTACCCACCCATCTTTTTCTCAGAATTGTGAGATTTAAACTCACTATTGCAAGTTATAAAGTCAGAATTGGGAAATTTAAACTTGCAATACTGATTTTTTTTTCCCTGCAATTGTGAATTTAGTATGTGAGTTTATATCTCATAATTCTGACTTTTCTCAATATTGTGAGTTTATATCTCATAATTCTGACTTTTCTCAATATTGTGAGTTTATATCTCATAATTTTGACTTTTCTCAATATTGTGAGTTTATATCCCATAATTCTGACTTTTCTCAATATTGTGAGTTTATATCTCATAATTCTGACTTTTCTCAATGTTGTGAGTTTATATCTCATAATTCTGACTTTTCTCAATATTGTGATTTTATATCTCATAATTCTGACTTTTCTCAATATTGTCAGTTTATATCTCATAATTCTGACTTTTCTCAATATTGTCAGTTTATATCTCATAATTCTGACTTTTCTCAATGTTGTGAGTTTATATCTCATAATTCTGACTTTTCTCAATATTGTGAGTTTATATCTCATAATTCTGACTTTTCTCAATATTGTGAGTTTATATCTCATAATTTTGACTTTTCTCAATATTGTGAGTTTATATCCCATAATTCTGACTTTTCTCAATATTGTGAGTTTATATCTCATAATTCTGACTTTTCTCAATATTGTGAGTTTATATCTCATAATTCTGACTTTTCTCAATGTTGTGAGTTTATATCTCATAATTCTGACTTTTCTCAATGTTGTGAGTTTATATCTCATAATTCTGACTTTTCTCAATATTGTGATTTTATATCCCATAATTCTGACTTTTCTCAATATTGTCAGTTTATATCTCATAATTCTGACTTTTCTCAATATTGTGAGTTTATATCTCATAATTCTGACTTTTCTCAATATTGTGAGTTTATATCCCATAATTCTGACTTTTCTCAATATTGTGAGTTTATATCTCATAATTCTGACTTTTCTCAATATTGTGAGTTTATATCTCATAATTCTGACTTTTCTCAATATTGTCAGTTTATATCTCATAATTCTGACTTTTCTCAATATTGTGAGTTTATATCTCATAATTCTGATTTTTCTCAATATTGTGAGTTTATATCTCATAATTTTGACTTT
Source organism: Opsariichthys bidens (assembly GCA_037194245.1). Taxonomy (NCBI): domain Eukaryota; kingdom Metazoa; phylum Chordata; class Actinopteri; order Cypriniformes; family Xenocyprididae; genus Opsariichthys; species Opsariichthys bidens. The sequence continues at coordinate 1,251,744 of CM074279.1, forward strand.
TCTCAATATTGTGAGTTTATATCTCATAATTCTGACTTTATAACTCACAATTGCAACTTTATATCACGCAATTCTGAGGGAAAAAGTCAGAATTGTGAGATAAAAACTCTCAATGACCTTTTTTGTGTTTGTTTCACACTTATTAGTATTCCAAAGTATTCTAAAGTATTTAGATGAAGTGACTAAACTTGAGTAATGTAACGAAAGTAGTGAAATACATTTTAAAAGTAAAAGTAACCCTGTTAATATCCAAATTAGATGCAGTGCATTGGATTGAATGGGAAAACCCACTATTTTACCCTCATATTGCATGAAGTAAAATGGTATATCAATTCAATTCTATTATATATTTCATAACATAGTTGACAATCATATTTCAATAAAGTTTGATTTAAAAAAAAAAATCCTGAAACCTAACAATCTATTGGTTAACGGGAAAAAAAATCCCATTGTTTTTGCCTATTTTCTTTTTATTTAAATTAATTTTTTTTTAACAATCAGTGGTTTTATGAGGACGCAGCATAACATGTGACTAAAATATCATTTTCAAAAAAATTTACGTAATGTCATGACATGAAAAAATACCAAATTCAAAAAACTTTTTTTTTCCTCGGGTCAGTAACAAACTGTTTCACATAAAAGATTAGATCAGCACAATGTTGGTAGCAGCACAATCACAAATTATTTTAGTGAAGTGGAAACATTCAGTTTCTGCCATTTTCAGTTCTGTATTTCAGACACACATTGTGGTCATGTTACTATACAGTATTTTCAGTTTCCAGATGCACAAATTATTATTATAACAGTTTTTCAGAGAAACAGGAAAGTGCATCTCCACACTGAATTCAATCCAAAGAACCATACGCTCAAAAACGGACGATCTGTATTAAATGCTGCACGGATTGGGTTTTAGTTTTTGGAAAAGAAAGAGCACATTTCCCCTTCTGTTCCCAAAATGAAACAACTTCATAAAGGAAAAGCTGACTAAACATAATCACATGACATCAGTCTCGGTTTCTTCCATTTTACTTATTATTCTTGCTTTCCAGTAATATTGACACATCTTACACTATTAAAAAATTACTGTAAATTTGACAGTATAATACTGGCAGCAGGGTTGCCAGCCAGTGACTGTAAAATTTACAGTAGTGTTCCTGTAATTTAATCCCTGTATTCTCTGATTACAGTAAATAACTGTATTTTTTTAATACGAAGGGTCAATTTACAGCAATATTCTGTAAATTTGAGCCAAACCAACACGTGACCCCAGAATGCATTGCAGTTTACAGCAATATGCTGTATTATTTTTAAAAAACAGCCAGCGGCTGTAAAATAATGCTGTAATTTTCATTACAGTGTACCGAAAATCCCTCAAACAAAAGTATAGAAAAGCTGATGTTCCACAAGACAAGTCTTACTTTTTTCACCAAGTATCCTTCTTTGATTGTTTCTGGTTCCATCGTGGTGAACTACGACGAGCGTCTCTTCTTCGGGGAGTGATGACCGTGAGCCCCATACGCCGCTGCAGAGTCTGTGACGCGAAGCCTCGCTTTACAGTTATAGACATATAACTTTTGATGAAAGGGAAGTTACACACACCCTGACAGGCAACTCGGTCAGCTAGTTTCCTCTGTGTGTTTTTTTAGCCCACACAGTAAATGAGTCAAAGTGGATGACACTTGTGTTTAGTGATAATCAACCCATGACGAGCTTATGCTTGTCAGCGATAGTGAGAACTTTTTTTCGATATCTGAAAACATCTGGAGCACTATAACCTCAACTCGACTTAAGAAGGTTCATTACTGAACAGACTCGTGGGAATAATGCCTGAAGAAACCAATCATATCAGCTCGGTTAACAGTTCTTTCACCGGAAGTTGAACGGGGGAGTTACAAAACAGTAGTATTGCATGTTTGCGGTCACTGCCTGTGTTTATGAAGACATTACAAAAAAGGTGCAACACCCATGAGAATTTGAAACCTCATCCAATCGTGCAATGCTTGAAATGTTATAACTGAAAAAACAACCCAATGAAAGGTGTTTCACAAGTGGAAAGTGAAATATAGTCCAAGATCTGCTGTGCCTTAGTATAATTCTTCACGGGCCGCTGAAAGTGGAAGTCACTTCCAACACGACTAGATCAACATAAAAAGCACTGAGGTGTATCAGACAATACCATTTTGCTTGGTATTAATATTGTATTGTCGAATACTAATTCAAATACCACGTTATCTTCATAGGAATGACGTTTTAGTGACAAGCATTTTCTGTGAAGCCCCTTTGACACAATATGAAGTGTTAAAGTGCAATACAAATAAACTTAAATTGATACTATTGATTGATTCTTGGTCATTTGAACATGAAGTGAACCATTTCAAGCGACAGATCAGATTTGAGAGTTACGTTTACAGTTAATGTGGAGTTTAGGCTTACAGCAAACGTTAGGGACTTCTACACCATTTCCTTCTGATTTTAGAGATGGGTCGAGTTAGGTTTGGGGAAAAAGAATATCATTGTATTGTGTGCCCCAAAACCAAGACAGTACGGGCCATTTTACAGAATTGGCTCAAGTAAGGGAAGAAGGATGCGAGAACATTCAACATAACTTTGATAATAAAACAAACAAACAAAAAATGAAAGTAAACACAAACATAATACAACACAAAATAAAGTCCAGGCCTGGTCCTCTCTCGTCCTTCACTGTCGTCGCTCTTCTTTTATGCTTCTGGAGCTCCTCTGCGAGAGATACGAGACCGGTGTAGCGCGCAGGTGACACTCATTATCTCTCGCCGTTCCCTCATGGCTCTCGCCCGCCCTGCTCGTCACAGGTGTCTATTTTATTATATCTATGGGTTCAGGTGTAAGAGTTAGGTGTAGGCAATCGTCACTGTGATTGACATAACCAATGAAATGTTTAGAATCGGCTCTAGGCCGGATTTCAATACTAAATTTTATGGAATAACACCCCAAAAAAAGTTTGCTTAATTACAGGAAAAAAGGTGTTTGGTAGTGACGTTTCTCACACACAGATTTCTTTAGACCTATAAACACATTTAACTAAAAATGATGGTCTATCTACTTTGAAAGAGAGGAGGAGGAACACAGGAATATTATCTGATCAAAAATGTAGAAGTGTGATTAAAACCAGTCTCAGCCAATGGACTAAAACCGTACAATGTGCCAGTAGTGACATGAATGTTTTTTTTTTTTTTCAAATATAATTTTTTTTAATATATTTAAAAACAAAGCAAAAATCATTTCACTACAGGACAACCATATATATATATATATATATGTATACAGGGTTGAGGAGTAACGAAATACAAGTAACTTAGTGACGTATTTAAAATACAAAATTTGAGTGACTGTATTTGATTTTAAATGGGTGGTAATCAGATTACAGTTCCATCTGAAAAGTGTTTTAGATTACCAAAGTGATTCCTTTGAGTTTTAATGTCATTTAAACAGCGATTGCTGATTCTCTGACTCTGACCGTCTGAAAAAGACGAGTTCAGTTTCACCAACATTTAATACTTTTAAGAGGATCATAAAAATGTTGTTATTTTTATTTAGTTCTGTCCTGAACAAGACAAAATGACTGAATTTATAAAACAACTGAACTGTCCTGTCATGACCTGATGATCCACGACTGTTTTCATGTTTTGAGAGTCATTTTATAATTCACTCGACACTGATACTTTTTCTCACTATTTGTTTTTTTCCTCACAATTGTGAGTTTGTGTTTCACAATTCTGACTTCTTTTTCTCAGAATTGGGAGATATAAACTTGCAATACTGACTTTTTTTCTTGCAATTGTGAATTTAGTATGTGAGTTTATATCTCATAATTCTGACTTTTCTCAACATTGTGATTTTATTTCTTATATTTTTCACTTTTCTCAATATTGCTAGTTTATATCTCATAATTCTGACTTTATAACTCACAACTGCAACTTTATATCACGCAATTCTGAGGGAAAAAGTCAGAATTGTGAGATAAAAACTCACAATGACCTTTTTTGTGTTTGTTTCACACTTATTAGTATTCCAAAGTATTCTAAAGTATTTAGATGAAGTGACTAAACTTGAGTAATGTAACGAAATACGTTACAAATGACTTTTTAAAGCATGTATTTTGTAATCAGTAGTGAAATACATTTTAAAAGTAACCCACCCAGCCCTGGATATATATATATATATATAAAATCATTTATGATGACAAGACTTGTCCTTGACCAACAGTACTGGAATACATGAGCTAACATTGATCAATTAGTTAAACACAGAGTGTTGTATTGGTTTAATCTGGAGTTGGCTCTGCCCCCTCTCTTGATCTCATTAGGTCGCACGCGCGCTTCTTGGGATTACTGTTTGTAGGGATTATGGACGGGAACAACAGACATGACTTTGTGCTTCCTGCGATGCAGTTTTCACGGCTTTCCGCTCGAGTACACATCACGGCACTCCGATTTAGTTCAGCTTGAAATATCTCCACCTGTTCCTTCACACCTGACCGCCTTTCCACATCAGCTCGCATCATGTCCGACATCCCCCAACTCATTAAAATCGGCGTTTCGCTGAAAACCACGCCGAACAACGGACCCGTCTTCTTCAAGTCGGACGGGACGAGATTCGGCCAGAGCAGAACCATCAAATTATTGACGGGAACTAAATACAAGGTCGATGTGGTCGTTAAACCTGGAGCGGTTGAGGCGACGTGAGTAGATGATGGGTTGTCGGTTCGGAAGCCTAAATAACCACAGGTTTATTTCCTGTAGTTGTGCTGTAAAATAATAATGGGTAATGCTAGCATATGCAAGACAACAATGTCTTTTAAAAAATATTTAAAAAAAAAAAAAAAAAAAAAAGGCTACCATGGTATTTTTTTTTTTTTTTTACAAATAAATAAGTGAAAGCTGTAATGTCTCATATGCGTAATGGTTGTGCGGTTTATCCTACAGGATGTTCATGAGCTGACAGATTGCTTCCTTTGGCAGTCAAATCCGGACGATTAAGGCATCAACCGTGTCTGACTGGCTGCGTGTTGTAAAAATCTACAGATATCTAGGCTAAGATGTCTGCCAAATCAAATAGATCTTGATTTAAAGAGCCACTCCATCATATCCATGTATGCACGCAATGTGACTCGTTCCGCCAAGTGCTAAATCCTGTTCGGGGAACTCATTTGGCTATCAAAAGGACACGGTTTGAGCTCTCGACGCGTCTCTCTCGTTCCTCAGATCCATGACTGTGGGTGGCGTGACGTTTCCTCTCGAGCAGCAGTCTAAGGATCCTCAGTCTGTGGTGTACACTGGAATGTATGACACCGAGGGGGTGACGCACACCAAAAGCGGAGAGAGGCAACCTGTTCAAGTCAACATACAGGTGAGAATCACTTTTGAAAGAGCGGATCGTTTTAATTTTGCTTCGTCCTTTTAGAAATGAGAAGCGCCGACACGGAGTTTACGAATGCAATCTGAAGAAGAACTTAACATTTAATATTCACAGAATCTTTCCATTCCGCAAAACGTTCTTTATAGGGGAGAAAAGGGTTCTTTAGATTGGGCTATTAAAGGATTAGTTCACTCCTGAATTAGGATTTCCTGACAATTTACTTGCCCTCATGACATCAAAGATGCCAGTCAAAAAAGGTTTTTTGAGGGAAATCACTCCAGGGTTTTTCTCCACATAGTGGACTTCAATGGGGTTCAACGGGTTCAAATGTCAGTTTCAGTGCAGCTTCAAAGACTCTACATGATCCAGACGAGGAATAAGAGTCTGATCTAGAGAAACCATCGCACATTTTATTATAAATAAAAAATTATATACTTTTTAATTTTGAAGTTGAGTTTTTCATCCTATACCTTGGTACTTCCACCTATGTGACCTTTCCAGCGTGATGATGTAATGCGTGGCACATCAGAGCAGTGCAAGATGAGCATTTGTGCATAAAAAGTATATAATTTTTTTATTTATTATAAAATGTGCGATGGTTTCTCTAGATCAGACTATCATTCCTCGTCTGGATCATCTAGAGTCTTTGAAACTGACATTTGAACCCCATTGAAGTCCACTATATGGAGAAAAATCCTGGAGTGATTTCCCTCAAAAGCCTTCATTTCTTTTCCATTGAAGAAATAAAGACATAAACATCGTGGACATGGGGGTGAGAATCACTTTTGAAAGAGCGGATTATTTTAATTTTAAGCGCCGACACAGAGTTTATGAATGCAATCTGAAGAATAACTTAACATTTAAGAACCTTTAATATTCACAGAATCTTTCCATTCCGCAAAATGTTCTTTATAGTGGAGAAAAAGGTTCTTTAGATTAGGCTATTAAAGGATTAGTTCACTCCTGAATTAGAATTTCCTGACAATTTACTTGCCCTCATGTCATCAAAGATGCTTCAGTGGAAAAGAAATGAAGGTTTTTGAGGGAAATCACTCCAGGATTTTTCTCCATATAATGGACTTCAATGGGGTTCAACGGGTTCAAATGTCAGTTTCAGTGCAGCTTCAAAGACTCTACATGATCCCAGACGAGGAATAAGAGTCTGATCTAGAGAAACCATCACACATTTTATTAAAAAAATAATAATATACTTTTTATCCACAAATGCTGGTCTTGCACTGCTCTGATGCGCCACGCATTACGTCATCACGCTGGAAAGGTCAAACCAGTGTCTACAAAGCGAATGAGTCAAACACCCTTTACAAAAAAAAGGGTAAAACAATGATGGTTTTGAAGTTGGAGGAGAAAATGAGATGGAGTTTTTCACCCTTTACCTTTTGACCTTTCCAGCGTGATGACGTAATGCGTGGCGCATCAGAGCAGTGCAAGACCAGCATTTGTGCTTAAAAAGTGTAATGGGGTTTTTTTTTTTTTTTTTTTTTTTTTTTTTATAAAATGTGCAACGGTTTCTCTAGATCAGACTCTCATTCCTCGTCTGGATCATGCCGAGTCTTTGAAGCTGCACTGAAACTGACATTTGGACCCGTTGAACCCCATTGAAGTCCACTATATGGAGAACAATCCTGGAATGATTTCCTCAAAAACCTTCACTTCTTTTCCACTGAAGAAATAAAGACATGAACATCTCGGATGGCATGAGGGTGAGTGAATGATTAGGATTTAATTCTGAAGTGAGCTAATCTTTTAAAATGTTCTTTTTGAGAGCGAAAGTGAGTGTAAAAGTAAGAGTTGCACCTGACGTGTGGTTTCTGTGCTGGCCAGTTCACTCACGCAGGTCTTTTCGAGACCGTCTGGCAGGTCAAGTTCTACAACTACAACAAGAGGGACCACTGCCAATGGGGGAACAGCTTCAACAGCATCGAGTACGAGTGTAAACCCAACGACACGCGCACCCTCATGTGGATCAATAAAGAGCTGTTTCTGTAAATGACGTGTGTGTGTGTGTCAACTGCGAGAGAAGACAATCTGATGAAGACCTCCCTAAACATCTCACCGTCACAGAGATATGAATCAGCGCTTCCTGATATTGTAGGGTTGTAGCCTTTCCTAACAACTCCTTAGTGTTGTGATGAAGTTGTACTGGAAAACCAGACATCTGTATTTGAGCCGCACTTTAACCTGTTTGTTATAGTGTCGTCTCTTTTTGTTCCAGTTGTCTACCTCTGAAGAACCCGTGAGGATGAAGTTTACTTTTACATGAGTTTACAGACTTTATGATAGAATTTGTTAACGTGGTATTTTCGTAGTGTGTCTTTTTACGAGTATTTTGTCATGGTGCGTTGTGGTGTATGTGCAATAATTGTAAGTGGATGTGTTTTGTCAAAGTTTTTGCATTTTTCAAAATGGCAATATTCTATCAAATAAAAAGTGTGAGTGGTCTCGGACTTTCTTCGGCCGGGGATCAGCATGCCATTGTGGAAATACCCTTATTTATAATTAGTTCATCCCCCAACTGAAAATATTCCAATATTGTGAAATGATCTCCACGTGGACGCCAGCAGGTGGCGCTAGAGTTGTTGAAATATTCAGAAGATTAGGATTTAGTATGAAACATGTTAAGAAGACCTACACATCTTCTAGGGTTAAAACCTTAAAACCACGTTAAGAGCTTGAAGTAAGATGTGGTAAGACACTTTAAAGCCGTAGTAAATCTAAAGTCAATCAGATTATAAAGGTGTAAAAACACTATGTCCATCTCACAGATCTATAGCCTCATGAGAAATGTTCTTCTGCTGATATGATGCTCTATTTCTATCAAAACCTCTTCCGTTTTGAAATGTGATGCTTGAATTTCCAGTCCTGCTATGCAGTTTAGGTTTTAATCAATCAATTAAATTTGTAAATGGAGTTAATAAAATTGTGCTAGTTTAAGAAAGCACTTCTCTATAAGGCTATATCAGATTTTCAGAATGCCCTGTCAATAGAACAAAATATTCTATAGAGTTAATTGTAACATTTTCTATAATAGCGATTGCGTTAAACATACAGCTCTGGAAAAAAGGAAGAGACCACTGCATATTTTTTGTTATTTTGACCAGTTGTTGGATTTGGCAAATAAATGCTCTAAATTACAATATTTTTATTTGGAATTTGGGAAAAATGTCAGTCGTTTATAGAATAAAACAAAAATGTTACTTTTACCCAAACACATACCTATAAATAGTAAACCCAGAGAAACTGATCATTTTGCAGTGGTCTCTTCATTTTTTCCAGAGCTGTATGCTATTTAATCAACAAATACAACAAAATATCACAGAATTCATTGATTGCTATAATTATTGATGTTCGTGCTGTATATTACAGGAGTGATATTTATGAGGGTGGGGGGGGGGGGGGGGTTATATATTTATGAACCATATTTTTCCTTGTTCTCACATAGATTTCCTCAGGAAAATGAAGTTGTTTTTTTTAAGACGGTCTGAAAAATGTGGGTGCCTGTGACGTCACACACTTCTTTGTAACCAATCACATCAACACGTGGGCGGGCTTTAGCGCATCATGACCAATCTGAAGCAAGGGAGTCTCAAGAAAAAGTATATTTTTCTGCTGATGTGAAAAATCGGGTAGATTTAGCGATATATAGCGTGTATGATGATAAACTATGCCTTCCTTCACTGGCGTTCTGAGTTGTTAAAAGCGTTTTTAAGGATATATGATCGTTAGAAGGCAGCTGTGTGACTCTGATATGGCATTAGCAACACATTATTAGCCGTCGGATAACAATCAAACCAAAGGCTAATCATATTAATAGCAGTTATGTGTCTGACGTTGTAAGAAAAAGTGTTATGTCGGTAAATTGACCGAGTGGATCTCTGAGCTGGCGCGAGTGAGTGGAGGCGGGGCTAATTTGCATATTCATAGATCCGCGTATACTAACTGAAGCAAGGGTGTAGAGTTACATTCAAGCTCTTTTAAGGCATGAAGAATTTTTTTTACAGGAAGGACGTTTATATATGTCATTTTGGTGATTTAGGGGATAAAATTACACGAGGACATTAATATATTGGCATCGGAAGGACTTGAAAATAAACCTCAGAGTAGCGATGGTGCCTGCGAGTCATGAGGAATAGCACCGTATTTATGTATTTCGCAGTTTATTCACAACAAGATGAGCTAATATGTTGTAGTATACAATAAAGCGGCTTCATAAATGAATTAAAAGGCAAAATACACATCGTTTGTTCTAGATTTCCTAGAAGTAAAGTGCCGGATTTTTGTGTGGATATTTAAAAGTGATCTGACGTCGACTTCTCAACTCGTAAACACGAACTTCCCAGGAGGATTTGACCTGAACGCGCCATGAGCAGCTGGTATGCAAATCGTCGTGAGTTCGTGTGTGTTTGTGTGAGAGTGGAGGCAGTGGGTGGGGCTAAGGTTTCCCGTATGTGGTGTACCGAAGGTCCGCCTATCAGCGCTTCCTTGCCCCGCCTCTTTCGGCCGTCGTCCAATAGCAGCGCGCCTCCCCCGCCCCTCCCTCTCTCCCCGCCCTGCGGCTCTTCCTCGCGTCGCTGCTGCAGTAAAACCCACGGAAACGGACGGAAAATAGGTTACGCTGCTGCGGTGTCAAAAACCAGGCTTTTCTGTACGAAACAACGAGACCGAGAGCAGAATTTTCCTCTTATATTTGTGCTTTCGTTTACTGCTGTTCATTTCCGAGGGGGAATTCCGTCGCACAGGCAGCAAGATGGTAAGCAGCACTGTAAACAAATAGCAGATATCGTGCTTTCAGACGCATCCTCCATTCTCCGGGCGACAAATTGTGTGTCTAAGCTGCTCTAGCACGAAGATTCATGTGTTTGCCATCGTGCATCAGTTGCCAGCTTGTGAATGTGTGTCTCTATTGTTAGCCTATTGCATGCAAAGTGCTTGCAAAGCCATCGCAGAAATAAAAGCTCACCTGAGGCAGTGCTGCCTTCTGTGATGCTGTTTGGCATTTAAACTCAAAGCCAGAGCTATTAAGCAAACATTATTGCGATAAATAAGAGATCTGTGCTCTTATGCATGCATTTCAACCATTGTTGTAGTCATGCATTGTGTAATATATCTAAAAAATGGTATTCAGTCCATATTACAGTAAAAGCTGTGATGGTATTACCATATTCACACACTATAGTTTGTCACTTTAAAGAATACCATGGTTCAAAAAGATCAAATGTGGTGAAACTTTGCCACTCACTCACAGCAGAATCTCATTGAAAGTCGTGATTGACAGATGTAGTGACGGCCAAGAAGATGTTCAGCTTTAGTGGACTTCAATGTAAAGTGTTATTTGCTGACAAGTCCGCACGGATTTCCGCGTGCAATATGTAAGGAGACGGAAATCTGTAAGTCCTTGACATCAGATGTGTGGATTGGTAGAAGATGAGGCGCTGTGTGATGGCTTTAATTTAAGAGAACTGGACGGGGGTTTGTCGTTTTATTAAAACTGTCCGTCTTTTTCTGGAAGAGTCTTGCGAGCGGCGGACATCAGGATCATGTCTGTCAACTTGAGGTCAAACTGCAAAGCTGAAACATCGAGCTTGTGGGAAAAGAAACTAAATATCGATCTTTATTAAGTTGAATGTGGGTTAGTCACGCCACACATCATGTTCTCACGCGGCGGAGCAAAGAGGACACTGACTACGTATGAAACAGTTTCATTTTTAAAGAAGTACCGTATCGTGTGGTGACAGATCGCTGTCCATCATCTCTTCATACTAGTTCATTTATAGCATCAAATAAACATGAATGAACATCAGAAGGAATGTTGTTTCAAGACGTGATTCGAGTTCACCAACGTTCATCTACTGAATCAAAAATGACGGATTCGGGGTTACGATTGGTCAGATCGCCTGTCAATCAAACTGTGATCCAGACCCTTGACTCATTCTTTCATCGATGATATCATGAATATTGTACATAAATGTACATTTATAATTATAATTTTCAGGGCTTGTATTTTTCCCTCAAAGTCTTTGTTTTCCCTTTCAATTGTGTTTTAATGGTTAAATAAAATTTTAATGATCATAAAACGCATTTACAGTAACGGCGCACTATGAGATGTGCTGTTGTCTGTTTAAACGATGCTGGATTTATGATTTATTACACATATTATCAGGAGGTTGTAATGACATGAAGTGAAATTATTTTTTCTATCGTTAGTTCCTCTCTCTCGTGCGGTTCCACACCGTCGTTCATCTTCACAACACGTTTTATGGCTCAATATAATCCACACTTTCAAGGTCCGGAAAGGAAGTAAAGACTTGGTTAAAACAGTCGACGTGATGCAGTGCTTCAACCTGAATGTGATGAAGAGACTTTTTGCGCGCAAAAACAAAAATAACTTTATTCGATAATCTCTTCTGTGTCATTCGCTTTACGTCCAGGTTCTACATCAGAACGCCGACTCGTTATTGGCCGGCTCCCACGCATGTGTCGTGCTGATCACGTGATCGGCTTCGGCCAATACGGAGCCGGCATTCTGACGTAAACACGGAAGCTTCGCTGTGCGTAAGGATAATGACAAGGAAAAGAAGAGATTGTTGAATAAAGTTATTTTAGTTTTTGCGCACAAAAAGTGTTCTCGTCTCTTCCTCACATTAAGGTTGAACCGCTGTTTTAACCACGACTTTAGCCTAATTCATCTCTTAAAATGTCCTTAAATGTGTTGCATAACAGAAGTTTGTGAAGTTTTAATCATTTCATTTATTATTTTAAATCTGCTGTACAATAGTAATGTATTTGTCACAGTTTCTTGGAATTAAAGGCACAATATGTAAGATTTTTTTTTAATGAACTTGCACAGTGTTCTATATTTCAAGCCGCTGTGTACTTGCATTATCCTAAATATTTCCAGAGTTTTTTCAGAATTTTAAATAGGGTATCAATGTTGGATCGATAGGGATCCATATCGGCGTGGCGTTTCTGAGATGGCGAGAGCTTTGCGACATCGTTATTAGACAATAATCAACGTTATATAACTCAACACGGCAAAGTCCGTATGATACTGTAATGTTGATCAGGCCTCATACAGTCAACAAACTAATACTAATCATTATAACACAGTTTAGTTTGATAGTGTGACGTTAGAGCGAGTGAAACAGCGCTGCGTTAATTCATCACATAAACTGACCTGTATGAGTAGAGTTTCATTCTGTAGAATGAAATGTCCTCGTTTCTTTAATTATGGATACCTGTCTCTCATTAGTAATCGCGCCCGTGATTCTCGGCCCCGCCCTCCTTCACACCGCAGTCGTGCTAAAAACATGCATTCACTCAAGTTCCACGATTCCACATTCACTGCGTCATCAATCTGCGCCTTTGTTATCGTTTTCAAGAGTTTAGCGCCCCCTAGTGATAAAAAATTACATATTGTGCCTTTAAGCCAAACTTTTGTCTTTTATTATGTTGATTTGCCATCATGATGTCCTTTGAGTTTCTCTGTGTGTGTGTATGTATGATACGACAATATTTTTATCAAATGAAATGCGTACTACACCGCTCTTATATACGCACAGAACATGCATATTTAAATAGCAGTCTTTTTTTGTGCTTTAATATTCACCATCAGCCCTGCTTTTGACTCATCTTCCACAATTTGCTATACTATAAATTCCATTTTTATGACTGGATACTGAAATCGTAGATCCCTAGGTTTACTTCAGGCACTAAATAATTATTATTATTAGTAGTAGTAGTAATAGTGTGCCTGAACACGGTTTCAAGCGAGGCCTGAAAAGGTTTTGCTTGACTTTTCACTAGACATCGTAAGGTCTGCTGTCGGTTTATTCTGTCAAGAACCGCCCACCCGAACAGGACGAGCCGTCTGTCTGACATGTAAAGTGATCCATTACAGTTTGTATTGTTCCTACGTGGAGTTTAGATCAATAGGAATGCTAGCCGATAGCTTTCTCCAGCTATCACACACACACACACACACATCATTACTGGAGCGGAGGCCTGCTATCAGGCCTGTTTGTGAGCATTAGTCATTTATTGTGGGCATCATGAAGGAGAATGAAGAACAATCATATTGGTTCTCTCCGCTATTACTCATGTTTGCAATTTTTTGCCTTTAGTAGGAATCATAATCTTTAGTTTGAGGGCTTTGGTGAATATCAGAATCTGCGTCAAGGCTGGGAGAATCTTACAGAAACCATTCAGTTCAACAGAAAATGTTTGCTTCGATGTTAAAGTAACGTCCACGTGGCAGTGATATACTGCTGTTATATGGTCAGTTCTTCATTAAATATCTTGAGGTGTAACGATGCCCTCATGTCGCGATTCGATGTTCTTGCGATACTCCAAGGATAACAAAATATGGTATTAAATTGGGGTGGAAATGAATGGTTTTGGACGCGATGCACAGGAGAATAAAAATATGCATGATTTTAATGCTGAAACGCAGATTTGTTTTAGATGAATATGTTTGACTACATTTATAATAATGTTGGCCACTTTTTACTGGTAACATGAGACGTTTGGCATCATCGGAACTAAAAAATATCCCCATTTTATTCAACATTATATATAGTAGTTTAATGTAGTACTGACACTAAAACTCTGTAAACTTGACCGTAACCACAGTATAACAAAAGAACTCTGACCAATTAAATACAATAATGCAATACACAAAAAAATAGATAAAGTAAAATGTTTCAAAATAGATTAAAGCGCAAAAGAATACTAATACTTTACAATGTCTCATTTAATGTTAGTTAATGCATTAAACAGTTTGAAAATATATAAGTATCAAGTTCATTGCGAATTCAAAAAACTGGCTATTTGAAGCGTTTTAAGGACTGTTCCGGGGTAACCGCTGTATTTCTGCTGTCAGAGTGAACGTCCTCTTCCTTCACTCGTTCCACCATGTGCTTCTCATGCGTGTTGGGCTTGTTTACATCGGAGTGCGAGCGTTTTATACGGTTGATGGGAAATGTATTTGAGTAATTCCTTATAAATAACGGTGTTTTGAAGTGCCTACAATAACGTGCATATTCATTATCGGGATATAGCGAAGGTCGGCACATGTCTATACCCATTAAACACGTCGAACCAATGGGATCACTCGATTTCTCACCACGTAGTGTAACAAACAGCCTATAATCCCACCTACTTTCAAGCGATACTAAACTGCATTGGAAAAGTAAAGCGAGCCGAGTCGTGACACGCAGTGGAAAAGCACCATATATTGCTGGAAAACTGCTGATCACGTGTGAACAGGACTCTTGCTATGGCAAGATGTTTGAACTTTTATTCAATTTCAGGATATGAGCTTGTGATATCAACAATTGAATTTGAATGGCAGCCTATGGCGAGATTTCACTAGTAAAAATACAATTACAGATATCAACAATTACATTTTCACTAGTTAAAATGTTCATTCTTGATATCAGGAATTAGATTTCCACTAGTAACAACATTAATTCTTGATATCAACAATTGAATTTGAATGGCAGCCTATGGCGAGATTTCACTAGTAAAAATACAATTACAGATATCAACAATTAGAGTTTATACTAGTGGAAATCTAATTGTTGATATCAAGAATTGTATTTTTACTAGTGAAATCTCACCATAGGCTGCCATTCAAATTCAATTGTTGATATCAAGAATTCATTTCTTACAAGTTGAAATTCCAGTTTCACATTTCAGGAATACAATTCTTACTAGTAAAAATGCAAATTTCTGATATCAACAATTACATTGTTACTAGTGCAAATGTCTATTCTTGATACCAACAATTGAATTTCTACTAGTAAAAATGTCAATTCTTGATATCAGGAATGTGATTGTTACTAGCAAGAAAGCCGTTTAGATATCAGAAATTATATTGATATCAGGAATTCATTTTCAGATATCAGAAATGTGCATTTTTACTAGTAAGAATTGTATTTCTGAAATGTGAAACTGGAATTTCAACTAGTAACAAATGAATTCTTGATATCAACAATTGAATTTGAATGGCAGCCTATGGCGAGATTTCACTAGTAAAAATACAATTGTTGATATCGAGAATGAACTTTGTTACTAGTGGAAATGTAATTCTTGATATCAAAAATTGTCATTGTTACTAGTGGAAATTAATTCCTGATATCAAGAATGATAGTTTTAACTAGTGAAAATGTAATTGTTGATATCACGAGTTCATATCCTGAGAATGAATAAAAGTTAAAACGGCTTGCCATATTTTCTGATATCTGAAATGAATTCCTGATATCAATATAATTTCTGATATCTGAAACGGCTTTCTTACTAGTAACAATCACATTCCTGATATCAAGAATGAACATTTTTACTAGTAGAAATTCAGTTGTTGATATCAAGAATAGACATTTGCACTAATAACAACTAGTCTATATTACAAGTTCATATCCTGAGAAGAATAAACGTCAAAACGGCTTGCCATACTCTTGGATCATTTTTCAGAAACCATATCTGCGTAAATACCAGCAAACACAAAATTGAGAATTTTTTTGCACAAGAAACACGGTCCATTTTTAGATCATTTGTTGTTGCAATGGGAAATGCATCCCTTTATGAGTTCAGATGGTGAACGTTTTTCCTTGCGCAGCTTAAGTGTGATTTTCATAACACTTTTTAATCGGCATGAATTAAAGTACGCAGACCTCTTGATCCAGATATTGCTCGCATATAATTGGCACGAGCAAAATGGGCCGTTTTTAAGTAGCATCTCCAGCCATGACACGCTCGTCGTTCTGTCTGTTTTCTCCTGGTGATGTTTCAGTGAGGTTTGTTTGTATGTAGTTATGTTTTGCTTTGCGAGTGTGTCCGCTCATTGTGCTGTGCATATTTTGTGCGGTCTAATTGACTCTGAATACGCAATGCATTATTTATGAACTGCGCTGAGTGTTTGCCTCTTAGGCTTCCCAGACAATGTTCAGCCCACTAAAGAGTTCATTTACATCTCAGAAGAGCCCACTAATGATTCAGGAATTCATTTAAAACTCAGTTTTCCTGTCTATTTTCTCTTTTTTTTTTGAGCCGCAAGGCATCATTTGTTCTCACTGTCATTGCTCTAATTCATGTTTAGTTTGGACTCGGGGGATCTGTTATTAATAACCAAGCCCAACTCTTCAGAAACACTTCACATGCGGTTTTTCTGTGGCGCTGCATTTGCATATATTGCATCTGTTTTTCGCAGTTGGTTTCATGTGTTTGTGCGGTTTCATCTAATCTGTGCACGGGGTCGGGGAGTAACGAAACTCAAGTAACTTAGTGACGTATTTAAAATACAACATTTGAGTGACTGTATTTGATTTTAAATGTGTGGTAATCAGATTACAGTTCCATCTGAAAAGTGTTTTAGATTACCAAAGTGATTACTTTGAGTTTTAATGTCATTTAAACAGCGATTGGTGATTCTCTGACTCTGACCGTCTGAAAAAGACGAGTTCAGTTTCATGTTTTCCACTGTTTTCATGTTTTGAGAGTCATTTTATAATTCACTCGTCACTGCTACTTTTTCTCACTATTTGTTATAAAAGTTATAAAGTCAGAATTGGGAGATTTAAACTTGCAATACTGACTTTTTTTCTTGCAATTGTGAATTTAGTGTGAGTTTATATCTCATAATTCTGACTTTTCTCAATATTGTGAGTTTATATCTCATAATTCTGACTTTTGTCAATATTGTGAGTTTATATCTCATAATTCTGACTTTTCTCAATATTGTCAGTTTATATCTCATAATTCTGACTTTTCTCAATATTGTCAGTTTATATCTCATAATTCTGACTTTATAACTCACAATTGCAACTTTATATCACTCAATTCTGAGGGAAAAAGTCAGAATTGTGAGATAAAAACTCACAATGACCTTTTTTGTGTTTGTTCCACACTTATTAGTATTCCAAAGTATTCTAAAGTATTTAGATGAAGTGACTAAACTTGAGTAATGTAACGAAATACGTTACAAATGACTTTTTAAAGCATGTATTTTGTAATCTGAAGTGAAATACATTTTAAAAGTAGAAGGATTAGCCTGAAATAGTGCTGAGTGACAAAAACATGTCCATATCAAATCTCAACCCAAAATCAAGACATGAAATAATATTTTAAACTTAAGAAAATTAATTACTTTTACTTTTGACAAGTAACCCCAAATTCCTTTTATTGTCATAATGCATTAGAAGTCATGAGCTGAAAAATGACACAAATAAACATGCATGGAATGAGTCATTTGTCAGGCCAGTAACATGCATTAATTTGGCTTTTATGTTGTTATATTATCTTTATATAAAGACGGAGTGACAGCCGCTTCACATATTAGCATGTCATTATGCAGTTCACTTCGTCTTAAGAAAGAAGAGGTGACCGTTTACAATATGCATGACCTGAACTTGTAACGCACTATCTGAATCATTAAAGCCTTTCTGCTTTTTGAGAACAAACAAATCTATTCGTAGGCGGAGGACGGGTGATGTCCGTCCTGTGCGTCTCACTCGGTCCACTGCGGTCCACTATTATTGGGATGAGAATCCCTGACTCTGGATCAGCAGCTGATGGCACACTCGTCCCACACTGTTTGCTGGGTGTCCTAAATATGGCCATAAATTTTTAAAACACTTTGTAGATTAAATGTAAGTAACTTAATTCATAGAAAAATGCTGGGTTGAAAATGGACAAACTCTGGGATTGGCTTGTTTTGACCCAGTTAAATAAAACTCAACTATTTTTTTTTTTTTTTAAATGACTGTACTGCTTGCTTAAAATGAACCCAAATAATGTTGGAAATTAATATTTATTCATGTTTAATGAATAATAATTAAACAATAAACCATTGATTAATAAACACCTTTTGATTATAATCGTTTCCTCTAGTAATTATGAGTCTGATTTTTTAATTTCCAACCTATTTTGGGCTCATTTTAATAATTCATTTAATAAAACTGCCCAGCGAACATTTAACCCAACCGTCCATTTTCAACCCAACTTGGGTTGTTTTTAACCCAGCATTTTTGAGTTATTTAGAGGTACTCTACACCTTTTTCTTTTTTGAAGAAGAAGTAATGAATACTGTGTAATGAGTTATTGAAAAGGGAACAAAATATAGGGCGGACTTTGTTTTGTGCATCTCTTGTCGATTGGATGTTGAGATGTGGGCGTGGCACTCAAAGTGTATGCAGATGAGCTTGCAGGGGCGGAGTTTAAGCGCACGAAATGATTGAGATATCCACTTACAAACGATTTATATTTGACAGAAATGCTGTTCTTTTGTAATAATAAAATGCTTCATGGTTTCTACAATAATGTGAAGCAACACAAATGTTTTCAACATCGCTAATGCAAAGCAAAACGTCATTTTAGAATGATCATGTGACACCGAGGACTGGAGTAATGATGCTGAGAATTCAGCTTTGAATAAATTACATTTTACTATATATTCATAAAAAAAATGGCTATTTTAAACTGTAATAATATTTTAGTGTGTTCTTGAGTTTTCCTCATTTAAATATGCAGAATAAAGGGGCGGGGCCTGGTTGAGTTAGTTGAAACTGGCGGTTATGGTAAGGGGCGGGGCATTTCCCAAACAACAATCACTGCTCCAGCCGACCAATCAGAGCGCATCGTGCTTTTCAGAAGGAGGGGCTTCATAGACTGACAGACTGAGAAGAGAATATGAGGAAAATAATAATGTGTTTTTGAACATTTGAAAATCTAGAGCTCAAAAACAAAATAAGGATAGCTTTTGATTAACAGGAAAGTCCTAGTCCATCCCGGCTGAAACGGCAGTGGTCGTGTGTCTCATGTTGTGAGTGGGCAGCGCAGCGGCTGCTGTGAGGTTCAGGATCGTCTATACAGCGATCAACAGATCCTCTCGCTGCAGATCAGATGGTTCGTTCCTCAAACCCACGCTGCTGCGTAACATCGAGCCGAGAGACATCCACACATCCAGAGTGACAGTGGACACGGTTGCTGTTCTGTGAAAATAAGAAATCGGGCCTCAAATGCTTAACGGGATAGTTCACACAAAAATGAAGTTTCAGTCATTAGTTCCTCTCCCTCGTGTGGTTCTACACCCGTAAGACCTTCGTTCATCTTCAGAACACACATGAAGATATTTTTGAGGAAATCCCAGAGTTTTGTGACGTCCATAGACTGCAATATAATCAACACTTTCAAGGTCCAGATTGTTCAAACGGTCGACGTGATGCAGCGGTTCAGCCTTAATGTGATGAAGGTTGTGTTTATAGGAGGAGAGTCTTTGCAACACGATTTACTAATGTTTGAGCTAGTCAATTATTGGCGTTTGCACCATTATTTAACACTCAATAAAACATGACGTGGCTGCAAATGTAGGAGTCGCCGTAGAGAACTGAGAGCCCGTGGTGGAAGGGAGAAAATGTTTTCCGCTCGTATTAATTTCTTTGGAATGCCATAGGAAGACGTTATCCGTATACAGGGCTGGGTGGGTTACTTTTAAAATGTATTTCACTACAGATTACAAAATACATGCTTTAAAAAGTCATTTGTAACGTATTTCGTTACATTACTCAAGTTTAGTCACTTCATCTAAATACTTTGGAATACTAATAAGAGTGAAACAAACACAAAAAAGGCAATTACGAGTTTTTATCTCACAATTCTGACTTTTTCCCTCAGAATTGTGTGATATAAAGTTGCAATTGAGAGTTATAAAGTCAGAATTAGGAGATATAAACTCACAATATTAAGAAAAGTCAGAATTATGAGATATAAACTCACAATATTAAGAAAAGTCAGAATTATGAGATATAAACTCGCAATATTGAGAAAAGTCAGAATTATGAGATATAAACTCACAATATTGAGAAAAGTCAGAATTATGAGATATAAACTCACAATATTGAGAAAAATTGTGACGAAGAGACCAGAATACTTTTCTGTGCGCCAAAATAAGCAAACAAAATAACGACTTTATTCAACAATATCTAGTGATGGACGATTTCAAAACACTGATTCATGAAGCTTTACGAATCTTTTGTTTCGAATCAGTGATTCGATTCACGTATCAAACTGCCAAAGTCACGTGAACTATTGAAATTGCGAATCACTGATGACGTAACGAAGCCTCGTTTACTGAAATCACGTGACTCTGGCGCTCCGAACCACTGATTCGACTCAAAAGATTCGTGAAGCTTCATGAATCAGTGTTTTGAAATCGTCCATCACTAGATCTTGTTGAAAAGGGTTTAAAAAAAGTATTTTTGTCACTTCATAACATTAATGTTGAATCACTGTAGTCACATGACCTGTTTTAAATGTTTAGTAGCTTTCTGAGTGTTTGAAAGTGTAAATTAACTTGTTGTCAATGCAAGCCTCACTGAGCAGTCGGATTTGATCAAAGATATCTTATTATTGGAGAATGATTTACAAGTAAATACTTTAATAAGCCCTTCGGATAGGACCTTTCATGTAGTATGTGGTATCATAAGTGTCTGATTTGCTCATTTATTTGAACAAAAACACAGTAAAAACAGTGAAATGTTATTAGTGTGAAATACCTGTGAATATATATAGTGAAGTATAATTATTCCTGGGATCAAAGCTGAATTTCCAGCATCATTCCTCCAGTCTTCAGTGTCACATGATCCTTCACAAATCATTCTGATGTGATGATTTGATGCTCCACAAACATTTCGGTCAATGTCGAAAACTCAAATCTAATATTGAGGATCTAAAGTCGGCGCGCACGAGAGCGACAGGCGAATCTCTCGTCTGTCCTCCACCGCTGTGACAGATCCAGAATGTGGGCCTTTGAGCCCTTGAACTGAATGAGGCTTTATAAATAATAAATCAAAGCAGATGGAGATACAGAGGGTTATTTCATCTTTTAGAAATCACAGCAGCAGCACTTGGTTTGTCTCAAATGAAAGGGAAGAATCTCTGACTATATATAACCAGTTACTATAAACTATATCAGTCCTCATCATCATTTCCTCCCGGTTGTGAAATTAAATATTGAATAAGGGGCAAATTATCATAGTGTGTTTTTGATGAATGTGCCGTTCGTTCAATAAAAGTTAATGAATCTTATGTTTTCTTCTTTTGTAGGGAAATGAGGCAAGTTATCCACTGGAAATGTGCTCACATTGTAAGTATCATCATATTTACATACAAAACTGGATATTGACACGATGACGGCTGAATTTTGCATCGTGTTATTTTACAGCTCGGAAACAATCAGCATTTTATGAAGCGCTATGTAAATAACGCTGACTTGAAATCTCTCAAATAATTCTAATCCGTTTCAGTTTGTTCCGGTTCAAAACCTCGATGGTGTCTGAAATGTGAAAATGATGTCATGTCAAGCTTGTCTCCGGAGATGCTGAGGCTTATTTTGAGCTCTGAAACTTCGGTTTTAATTAGTTTTGCTTCTCTCGGTCCGTTTTGCACGTGAGAAACTCACCGAGAGAGTGCGGCAGCTGGGGGGAATTTGATGCGCTCCGGTCCCTGAGTTAATCTTTGCCGTATTAAAGATGTCTCATGCAAATGACACATGGCATTCAAACCCCAGATCTCTCACAAAGTGGAGCAGTGGAAGAAATGAGACCGAAAGTCAAGAATCGGGAATCAGCAGGTTTGGTGTGAAGCGCTGTGGGCCTCCGGTGCGGTTTATAATGAGCTGTGAGACTCGACCCGACGTCAGCACATGCTCTCAGTCTTACACTACTAGCTAAATTGAAGATAAAACTGGTGTGACGTATCTTATATGTTCAGAAATTACATAAAATTGCTAAATATTCCTAAGTTTAGAGGTTGGAACCGCTTGCGCCAAACCCTCTTTTGGCCTTAAAAAATCTACTGCTAAAGACTCGCAGTGCAAAAGTTACTGACTGAGCTGTTTTTGCGACTCATTTTATTGCGTATGCATTTGTAGGAGTTTCCCTTTCAGATGCAAAATTTATAGGAGGAAAGTCTTTAAATGAATGACGCAACACGATTTACTAATGTTTGAGCTAGTCAATTTACTGGCGTTTGCACCATTATTTAACACTCAATAAAACATGACGTGGCTGCAATTGTTGCTGCTAGGAGTCGCACGTGGTGGAAGGGAGAAATATTTTCCACTCGTATTAATTTCTTTGGGATGCCATAGGAAGACGTTATCCGTATATTACATGTCACAAGTTGCGTAGTAGTTCTTTACAGTGCTGCAACGACGTTGAGGAGAAAATCTTCGTCTCGCAAATAAGAAAATATTTTGAGCAAACGAAAATCAGTTTTGCATTTCACAGAAGTTTATTTGGATGCGCGCGGACGTTCTCTTTCGCACGTGCGAGGTTTGAGTCGCTCGCGCTCCTGATTCCCGCCCCGCGCGCTCGCTAAGCGCCGACCGCTCGCCTGCTCGACACAAACCAGCGTTACAATGTGACAAAACTCCAGCCAATCAGAATTTAGCAGCCTCATCTCCCTTGACAGCCAATCACAAGACTCCCTGCATCACAGACGGCGCAAGAGGAAAAACACACGGTTCAGGAGACGTTTGTTCAATGGCTTGAACACGATCAACGTTCCTTTAAGACTGTAGAGAAAGTCACTCTTCATTTTAAAGTTCAAATGTCTTCCACTGGACGAACACACATAATCACTTATTTTTAATCAAAATCAAATCGTATTATTACATAACGGCATGTCCCAGTGTTTCTACACCTCCATGAACTGCTGAACTAGTTCTAACTTCTTACGTTAAAAAAAGATCACTAGATTAATAAAAAAAACTTAATAAAATATAATCGGTAGAGTATCGACTGATCGAAAATATAATCGGTAGAGTATCGACCGATCGAAAATATAATCGGTAGAGTATCGACCGATCGAAAATATAATCGGTAGAGTATCGACCGATCGAAAATATAATCGGTAGAGTATCGACTGATCGAAAACATAATCGGTAGAGTATCGACCGATCGAAAATATAATCGGTAGAGTATCGACTGATCGAAAACATAATCGGTAGAGTAGTCGACTGATCGGAAATATAATCGGTAGAGTATCGACTGATCGAAAATATAATCGGCAGAGTATCGACCGATCGATCGAAAATAATCGGTAGAGTATCGACTGATCGAAAATATAATCGGTAGAGTATCGACCGATCGGAAATATAATCGGCAGAGTATCGACCGATCGGAAATATAATCGGCAGAGTATCGACTGATCGGAAATATAATCGGTAGAGTAACGACTGATCGGAAATATAATCGGTAGAGTATCGACTGATCGAAAATATAATCGGTAGAGTATCGACTGATCGGAAATATAATCGGTAGAGTATCGACCGATCGAAAATATAATCGGTAGAGTATCGACTGATCGAAAATATAATCGGTAGAGTAACGACTGATCGGAAATATAATCGGTAGAGTATCGACTGATCGAAAATATAATCGGTAGAGTATCGACTGATCGGAAATATAATCGGTAGAGTATCGACCGATCGAAAATATAATCGGTAGAGTATCGACCGATCGAAAATATAATCGGTAGAGTATCGACTGGTCAGAAATATAATCGGTAGAGTATCGACTGATCGGAAATATAATCGGTAGAGTATCGACTGATCGGAAATATAATCGGTAGAGTATCGACCGATCGAAAATATAATCGGTAGAGTATCGACTGATCGGAAATATAATCGGTAGAGTATCGACTGATCGGAAATATAATCGGTAGAGTATCGACTGATCGGAAATATAATCGGTAGAGTATCGACCGATCGGAAATATAATCGGTAGAGTATCGACCGATCGAAAATATAATCGGTAGAGTATCGACCGATCGAAAATATAATCGGTAGAGTATCGACCGATCGGAAATATAATCGGTAGAGTATCGACTGATCGGAAATATAATCGGTAGAGTATCGACTGATCGGAAATATAATCGGTAGAGTAGTCGACCGATCGAAAATATAATCGGTAGAGTATCGACTGATCGAAAATATAATCGGTAGAGTATCGACCGATCGGAAATATAATCGGCAGAGTATCGACTGATCGGAAATATAATCGGTAGAGTATCGACCGATCGGAAATATAATCGGTAGAGTATCGACCGATCGGAAATATAATCGGTAGAGTATCGACCGATCGAAAATATAATCGGTAGAGTATCGACCGATCGGAAATATAATCGGCAGAGTATCGACTGATCGAAAATATAATCGGTAGAGTATCGACTGATCGGAAATATAATCGGTAGAGTATCGACTGATCGAAAATATAATCGGTAGAGTATCGACTGATCGAAAATATAATCGGTAGAGTAACGACTGATCGGAAATATAATCGGCAGAGTATCGACTGATCGAAAATATAATCGGTAGAGTAACGACTGATCGGAAATATAATCGGTAGAGTATCGACTGATCGAAAATATAATCGGTAGAGTATCGACCGATCGAAAATATAATCGGTAGAGTATCGACCGATCGAAAATATAATCGGTAGAGTATCGACCGATCGGAAATATAATCGGCAGAGTATCGACTGATCGAAAATATAATCGGTAGAGTATCGACCGATCGAAAATATAATCGGCAGAGTATCGACTGATCGAAAATATAATCGGTAGAGTAACGACTGATCGGAAATATAATCGGTAGAGTATCGACTGATCGAAAATATAATCGGTAGAGTATCGACCGATCGAAAATATAATCGGTAGAGTATCGACCGATCGAAAATATAATCGGTAGAGTATCGACTGGTCGGAAATATAATCGGTAGAGTATCGACTGATCGGAAATATAATCGGTAGAGTATCGACTGATCGGAAATATAATCGGTAGAGTAGTCGACAGAAAAAATAATCGTTAGTTGCAGCTCTAGTTCTTTACAGGTTTTTGCGTTTCATTGCGCTGTTTTTCTATTCTTTTTCTGTGTAAACATTCTAAAAAAGCGGCACTGAAGTTAAAAGGGGTTCAATAACCTCACGTTTTTTTTCATTCTGCTGCTAGTATGTCTTTTTTTTTCTCTCTCTCTCAACCTAAAAATGCATTCTGTGTGCATGGCGAGGCATTGAGCATCTATCTAGTGTTTTTTGCCGGCCGCCGAGAGCTGAAGAGTGTTCAACTTTGGGTAAAAATCAGCGCTCATCACTGTCACCTACGCAGCCATCCAATCACAGTGGAGGAGGGGTGGGACAAATACAACACCGACCAACCGCCACGTTCAGTTAAGTTTTCTCTTAACTGTTATGTCAACGTTTAATTGTACTAAAATGATTACATTTTTATTAAAATTGATTTTATAAAATCAGTGGTAATTCCAGTATGTACGGCTGGAAATCCAAACGTTCGCCATCGTCCATCAACCTCAAATATGGCTTTGAAACATTTTAGTAGCAACTTTACTTGGCCTCTCGCTCCACCATTAACCTAGATAAATGACCTGCAACAGATTGCAACACCAATCTGACATTCAACCACACATAGACCTATACACCCCCATACACACACACACACACACACACACGCACATATATATATACAGGACAGCTGCTCACTACATCAACAAATACATACGCAGAGATTCTGGCTGAATCAAACTTACTAAACTTAAATTTCTTTCTTTTGTTTTTGTCCTTTTTAACAGAAATCTGAGCATTTTAACAATACAAAATGCTGTAATGAATGATTTGGTAAATCTATTTAATACTTAATAATAATTTTGGGCGGTACAACAAATAATTTACTAAGAGAAATAGATCATTTACAATGAGAAAATGCTGCATTTGTTTTTTGTGGGATTTTCGTGAAATGTCACACTGCAAAACATTTTAATGGTCCTAGAATAGGTTTCATTTTCATTGGCATTCTTGCGAAATATTTAACATAATTTCTTATTTCTTCCTTTTGATTTTGAGTGAAATTTTACCATCAGGTTTTGATTGACTCGCTCTTAGAGAAACTACAAGCTCTAGAACAAAGTCTGCTATAGTACATTTGGTGTTTGCAAAAATGCACAGTCTTTAGGAAATCTCTTATTTATATATATATATATATATATATATATAAAACACACACATGATAGTTTAGACATGGAGTTAATTTTTGGGAGCTGGCAGCTTGCTAATACAAATGACCCACTTACAAGACCATGTGTGGAATAATGTGTCTTATACTGGCATGTGGCCTTCAGCTTCCCAAACTGTCCGATCCACTCAAAATAACCCCGAGCCTGTTTGCTGGAGTCCCTTGTTGCTGGGGGTTCCCTTAGGGTGCTAATGGGGGGGTTCTTATGACCTCATGGCTAAAAATATAACCCCTTCAGGTCATGCTCTGCAGTCGCTGATATGGTGATGTCAGGTTTTGGCTGTTGGCGGGGAGAGTAACATTGATGGATCTGAAACTGGCAACAGCAAGCTGTCGTGCATGAGAGAAGATCCACAAGCAGCACATTCCAGCATTTAAACCGCAATTAGAATTTGTTTAAACGTCCGTCCAGATGATACTCGTAAAATAGGCAATACCTTTTGCAGTCTTTGCATGGAGAAGGCAAAGCTCAAGTATGCAGTATCAACGTTGAGCAAAACGAAGGGTTCGTGGAAGTAATGTTCATGAGAAATGTAATTATTTGTTCATTGATTTCATTATCTGTGAAAAGACCACCAAAGTAATCAGTTTATGTCTCACATGGGACGAAGAGGATTGAGTAACAAATTATTTTCCAAAGGTACTCGTGTGAAATGAGGTTGCAAAAATTGATGACAGGAAAAAAAACACCAATACTGCACCCATAAATATTATAACTTGTAACTACCACAATTAGAGATGAAACAGAACACGTCCATGACGGTACATCCCCCTCCCGGAAGACGCATACTTGAGCCACAATAGGTCCAGAGCATGGAAGAAGGGGGTTCCGGAGATAGATGAGGTGCCGGCGACAGATGGAACTTGGAGGAGCTGGCAGAGGGAAGCCCCTTGGAGAAGACGATGGACTAAGGAGCCAGGGAGGAGACAACATGGGAGTAGCTAGAGAGAGACCCAGAGAAGAGCCAGGACGAAGGCTCGAGGTGGAAGCGATGTGGGGAGGAGCCAGGATGGAATCAGGCACTTGACTGACGAAGGTGAAGACATGCCAGATGGAGACAAGGACCCAGGCTGACTCCATATACCTAGAGGGCCAAGACAAGAACGCAGGTTGTGGAGATGGTGGGACTGAGGACAATGGTAAAACCGGAAGGAAGGCAGAGCCTGGGGGAGCCAGAGGGGTGGAGGGTCAAAGTGCAGCTGAAAATCCGGACGCCTGAAGAAGAGCCAGAGCGAAGGTTGAGCCAGAGGGATGACGGACCATGGTGAGGCCAAGGTAGAGCTGATGGGTTGGAGGACCAATGTGGTGCCCGAGGGTCGGAGGCCCATGGTGGAGCCAAGGGATCGACACAACAGGGCAGTGATGGAGACCTGGAAGCTCAAGGCGGATCCAAACAGTTGGACAGAGCCACTGAGGATAGAGTCAAGGGGTTGAAGAGCACACATGCAGGAGAATGTATATTTTGGGGCTAGGGGAATGGATTGAACTCTGCTCCACAATGTCCATCTTCACCAAAACTCCCTCCGGGATGGACGTAAATACCGGCTCACACATGGTGGGCTCTGGTTGGGAGCCAGAGGGGTGGAGGGTCAAAGTGCAGCTGGAAATCCGGGCGTCCGAAGAAGAGCCAGAGCGAAGATTGGCCAAGGTTGAGCCAGAGGGATGACGGACCATGGTGAGGCCAAGGTAGAGCTGATGGGTTGGAGGACCGAGGTGGTGCCCGAGGGTCGGAGGCCTATGGTGGAGCCAAGGGATCGACACAACAGGGCAGTGATGGAGAGCTGGAAGCTCAAGGCGGATCCAAGCAGGTGGACAGAGCCACTGAGGGTAGAGTCAAGGGGTTGAAGATCACACATGCAGGAGAATGGATTGAACTCTGCTCCACGATGTCCATCTTCACCAAAACTCCCTCCGGGATGGACGTATATACCGGCTCACACATGGTGGGCTCTGGTTCGCTGTCCATCCACATAGAGAGAAGAGTAATGGTTCGAGCTAGAGCAACTGGACAGACACAGGGGCCGGCTCACACACCTGGTTAGACTCGGCTGGCGTTGACTCAGGGTTCTGGTATTGGGTCCTTAGCGGGCTTAGGCACTAGCTCTGGGTCAGCGGTGTTTGTTGGCAAAGACATCGACCATTGGTAGACAGATTCCAGGGAATGGCTTCTTGCCAAGTGAAATTCTGGCAGCAAATCTAGCAGCTCCAGAGGGCCGTAAAAATTTGTTCCCATCCTGAAGAATAGATTTTGAAGTGACATCGTCTAGATGGGATCGCTGGGCTATCGCACAGAATCGGGCAGAAAATCCTTTACCGGCGATGGCAATAAATGCTGCAGCTGTATCCATGTTTTGGGTTTGTGTCCTGTTATGTAACACTGTAATATAAATCCAAGAACAAAATGTAATGCAGAATGATCAATAGAAACAAGGATACAGTTTTTAATAAATACAGAGTCTTAGCACACTTTACATTAACATTGACGACACCAAACAAAGAGAACTGAGGACTTGTACACACCGTGATGATAATCAACAGAACAAGGCACAGGTGGGAAACTAATTAGAAACCATGACAACAAACAATTAGTGACAGGAGCTGTGTCCGAAACCGCTCCCTATCCACTATGTAGTGCACTATATCGGGTGTTGTAGCGCTGTCCGAATTCTGAGTGAACGACTTCATTCCCTACATTCGTTCTCTACTTTTACCCACAATCCTCTCTGATTTTGAGCGTACGTTCGACGTGCACCCGTTAAAGCGCCGTTACCCAAAATCCGACGCGATGAGACGATCGAGCGCGAAAGAAAAATAAATATGGCGAAGCGGCAACTTCTACAAACGTAAGTGTCATTTTTTATGAATGAGAACATCTTTGTGAAGCAGGTTTATATCATAATATATATACTTATTATCATATGATCATTTGGTGCATTTTTCTCATATGTTAGTGAACTGTTGCACATTGTCTACATTGTATTTATTTACTATTATATTTTTTATAAACAAATGTGACAGTGTAGCGTTATTTTTAAATATAAATGTACTAAATAGCACGACACAGGTGTTTTTATTCTCACTTTATTCTCAATAAACATGACAAATAAACAGTAATATTCAATTCAGGACGTATTACAGATAAAAAGATTAAATTGTCTGGCGCGTGCGATTAACGTCAGCGTCCGAATTCGCTCACTCATTGTCGTTCACTCGTTGCTGATATAGTGCGCTCGACTGCCGTGCACACTATATAGGGGTTAGTGAACGAGTGAACGCTTTCGGACGCAGCTAGGGAAAACTAAACCAAACAGAACATGACAGTGACAATACCTTAAATATAAAAAGTGCACCAATAATATACTCCAAAATATGAATATTATACCTTTAAATGTAAAAAAACTCATAAGTATAAATGGTTTGCTTTAAATATACACAACTGACCAGACCACATACTAATGCACAAGACTATTAAAAACCGTCTGGATTGATTTGGTCTTTTCTTTTATGCTCTGATGAAGGAAGTTTGTCTGCCAACACGTGTTCGTTTATAATATTTTTAATGCCTTGTTTGCTGCTTTTTTTTCATACGTTTCCCCCCTCGTCAGTTTGGAATTCAGTATCTGTGTCGGGATAAACATTTGTACAGCTGAGGGCAGATTTGCTCTCCCACATCAGCAGCTCAGAGAAGGTCATTGTACTAATGGATTGATAGTTTCACCTCCTGCAATCGTCACGCTTTTAAGAGAGTCCTCACAATCATCTCACTGGCTGGAACCGCATTAATTACAATTGAGCTAATTCTCGTGATTCATCATCACCACTCATCTCACCACAGAGTTAATGGATGTGCAACGCAGAAAGCCGGCAAATTTCAAGGGGTTATTATTATTGCTTTCTTCATCCAGTTTTAGGTTTATGTGACAGTAGTGCAGGTTTACAGATATTGTGTGATTATACCTGTAGTTTCCCGGTAACACAAGTGTGCTAATTAAATAGGGACCTGATTTTAAAACCCATCTCGACCCATGAAACGGATGTCGCACGTTGTTTCCATCTCTATAGTGTCGTATATCTGAATGAAACGCTTCTCTAACAAGAACAAATGTAGGCGGGGCTTGATTGTGTCTGTGAGGAATTGATTGGATAGCTGTGGTGGATCTCATTTGAGTGACAGGTGGCCCCGCCCTCGTCATCAGAGAAGATATTCTGATTCAAGATTACGAGGAACATGAATTTAACAATATATTATTGTTATACAATATATATATATATTTAATTTTATGGTGATTGTAGGACCTGGTGTAAAGAGTGATGTCTAATATTAATCAAAAAATGTGGAGGCAAGGCAATTATTTCAGTTTATTTCTAATAATTAGTTAGAATTATTGACCAGCAGACCTTTGCACTAACCACCAGCATTTCTTTCAGCAACGTTAGGCCGTTTTGATTTATATGCCGCTTGATGTTTGACGTTCGTGTTATGATGTGCTTCTATCGCTTGTTTCTGCTTCTTCTTCGCCTGTGCTTTGATCCAGAGATTCTGTACTCGTTCAGAAGGTATGCAATAGCGCCCCCTACCATATAACCGTGAAAACATGCATTGCCTGAAATTCCTTCGGTTAAAGAGTTAAAAACCCTTCTCATATATTCTTCCATCCACTTCTTTTGATTAGTCATCAGCCGTTGGGAACACGTTAGTCTGCACTCTTCAGTCGCAGAAGCGCCTCATAATACTCCTACTCAAACACACACACACACACACGGATGATGGCATGCTTTCTGCAAGAATTTATTTTTATCATTTATTTTAATTTATTATTATATATAAATTATTGTTTATAAATTATAATTTATATATTATAAATTATAAATATTATATTATTTATTATTATTTATTTTTTTATTTTTATAGTCGTAATCGTTGTATTTCTGCAGAATATAAATTTCAGAAATGGGCATTACAGGGAAATACTCCTTACATTTTGTAAGAAGTCTCTTCTGCTCACCTGCTTTTATTTGGTCGAAAATACAGTAAAAACAGTGAAATATTATTGCCATTTAAAATAGTTGTTTTTTAATGTTAATATATAGTAAAGTGTCATTTATTCCTGAATTTTCAGCATCATTACTCCAGTCTTCAGAGTCACATGATGCTTCAGAAACCGTAATCTTAATTATTCCAGCGCATAAAAATACAAATGCATGTAAATGTCGGTCTAACGAGCCGTGGCTGTCGTTGAACTGATCAGAGTTGGGGGAGGCCGACTAAAGAGTCATGTGACCGTCTGAATGAGCTTACAGTTAGTAACTGAGTTTGATATGGCAAAGCTTAGCAGTGGTATTAAACCGAATCGTGGATCCGTATGGCTCATAGGTATAGCGCGATGGGGAAGCCTCTCTGTGGAATGACCAATGTAATGCCAGCCACAGCTAAAGATCCTGCCACGGGATGTGAGTGTGTCCGCTTTGATTCATTTCTCACTGTTTTTGATTTGCATTTGGAGTGTTTGGCACATGCGAGTGTTTTGGCAGGAGCGCAGACAGCGGCTCGATGAGGTGGATTTCCTGCGAAGACAGGAAGGCGAACGATTC
Source organism: Opsariichthys bidens (assembly GCA_037194245.1). Taxonomy (NCBI): domain Eukaryota; kingdom Metazoa; phylum Chordata; class Actinopteri; order Cypriniformes; family Xenocyprididae; genus Opsariichthys; species Opsariichthys bidens. The sequence continues at coordinate 1,283,831 of CM074279.1, forward strand.
GTGGCCGTGTTGGATTGTCTGCTGATGTTGTCCATTTATTTGTTTGTTTTGTCTCTCTCCCGTTTTCTCCCCTGCCCTCTCTGTCCACTCTAGTCGATGCTGATGAGATTAAAAGGCTGGGAAAGAGGTTTAAGAAACTCGACCTAGATAATTCAGGATCCCTCAGTGTGGAAGAGTTCATGTCTTTGCCCGAGTTACAGCAGAATCCGCTGGTGCAGAGAGTCATCGATATATTCGACACGGATGGCAACGGCGAGGTGGATTTCAAAGGTGAGGGTGAACGAATAATTACACAGAAGTTGACTGCACAACAAACTACATGCATTGTTTATTTGACAGTGGAAACATGTTCATACATTAAATGAAACTCATAAAAACATGCAGGTCACCCTCTATATATATATATTAGTATATAATATTTAGTGTGTGTGTGTATATACATATATATATATATAAATAAATAACATATTTATAAAATAAATAAATATTAAATAAATATTTAATAAATAATATATAATAAATAACTAAATAAATAACATATATTTAGTGTGTATATATATATATATATATATATATATATATATATATATATATATATATATATATATATACACACACATAATATATATATATATTTAGTATATATATTTAATATATATTTGGTGTGTATATATATATTTAGTGTGTGTATGTATGTATATATATATATATATTTATTTAGTGTATATATATATTTAATATATGTTTACTGTGTGTGTATACATATATATATTTAATATATATTTGTGTGTGTGTGTATATGTATATATATATAATTTAGTATATATACATATTTTGTGTATATATATTTAGTATATATAATAGTATATAATATATACACTTACACTGTAAAAGATTCTCGTTACAGTAGTAATTACAAATATAACTAATACAATACATTTAATTTAAACCAGCATAAAGCCAGTATAACAAATTCAATTTAAGAATTATTTTTATTTACAATTTAAAGTCGTTTTTCTCTTTACAGTACATTTACATTTATTCATTTAGCAGATCGCTTTTATCCAACGTGACTTACAATGGATTACAATTAAAATAAGAATTAGGGAATTCTTAACTGAAATGTCACAAAAATTTAAACTGATTTCTCTTTGGTTATCTTATATATTTTTTGATTTAATGAATTTTAATGCATTGCATTTTGAATCGAAGAATTTGTCTTTTTTCCTTGAATATTGTATGTTCTCAAAGCTCCTAACTGTGAAATACTTCAACAAATGAGCTTAAAGCAGCTCAGACCTGTTGCCTCACCATTTGAAGAGAAGCCCTTTGTGTCCTTTGCCAAGAACATTCGCGTTCTTTCACTTTTGATCGGCTGCAGGATTCTGGATGGATGAGATTGTTTTAGTTTGAAATAGAGATCACGATTCTGGACAGACGACGAAACAAAATAACACGTCATTTACTGGAGGTTCTCGCAGAATGATTCAGTCCAATTAAAAATATTTCATTAATTCAATAGTTTGAATGAATGATTCACTGACTCACTCTTTAAAATCTTGACTCGTTTCATTACTGAATGAATCACTCTGCATCCCAGTGTCCATACTATCCATCCTAAATAGTATGTAGGACACCACAGCATAGTATGCTGAAAAGAGTTTTCCAGAAGTCCCCGATGGTTTACTATTTCCAAAGTGTGGATCCTCGCTCAGTCTAACTGCTAATATTACGCTTCGGAGGAGGATTCAGTTCAGAACTACAGAACTTAAAAAACTACAAACATGGTGGAAGATAAAGGGGTTTGAGGGACTAATAATCAACATTTAACCTGATATAAAATATTTAACGTTATCCGTGTTATATTTCAACCGCAACAACGTGAACTTTTATAAAGATCCGTTTGGCCGTTAACTTTTCATTATGCATTGTTATGAAATGTGGAGGATGTTAACTGCGACAAGATGATTGACAGGTCGGTGTACGTAACAGGATATGCATTAATATGCGAGTGTCCGTTAAAGACAATTTTATGACGTGATAGTACGTCCCAAACTCTTCTGCTGAACACTCCGAAGTATGCATACTTTTAATGCGTAGAATAAGTAGGTGAATTGGGACGCAGCATCAGCGTGTTTAAATGAGCCTCTTGAGTGAATGATTCAATGACAAATAAATTAAAGTCACTTGTCGCCACCTACTGGTGTAACGATGTCATCGATCATTTTTATTTGACGCTACTTTCACAAGGTGATTTACTCTATTTTGATCTCTACTGTGGACATCAGTGTTTATATCTGAGCTATAAACTTTTGACACAGAAAGAAAGAGAAATAATGATACTGTGTAGCGGAAAAGACTATTTGTGAAGCTGACAACGACTCTCTCTGGATCAGAACTTGAATCAGATCGCGTGGGCTTTCGATCAATCAGTTTCAAAAATAAATGCAAAAAGATTGAATCCAATATTTGGTGATAAAATGGAGTAATATGTGATTTATAAGCTATTTTTGTAGGCCGATCAAGACTGATTTTTAGCAATTTTGTAATTAGTAAAAACAAAAAAAAAGCCATTTCTAAACAAATTTCCTGGTTAAACATTAAATCACGCTAGTGTGATTAAACAGTGCAAATTGTTTTCATATTTTTTGTAAAATTATCCACATTTTTAACTCAAAAACTAATTAAGGCATATGATCGATCGATTCCAAAAAGAAAGTCTCATGAAGTTGACAAAAAGGTTGAATCCAAGTTTTAGATTTAGAAGCAATTTTCTGTAGGCCGGTAACTTGTGATCGGGAACAATGTGGGAAAAAAACAAACCCACAAAAATTTTTTTGGGAAGCTGTTAGACTTTGGGTGAGTAAAGTCAGTCAATTTTAATCCAATGCGATAACATTATCCTCTCCGGGTCAAAATGACCCGAACACAACAATAATTGTACCGTGATTTGTATCGGATGATCTCTATATTATCCGTTGCTTTCCATTAGCAATAAAAAGTGTTATTTCTGCTTACTGGATGAATGATGACGAGTGTTGTTTGGTCTCTGCAGAGTTTATCGAGGGCGTCTCCCAGTTCAGTGTGAAGGGTGACAAAGAAATGAAGCTCCGCTGTGAGTATGAAGCACTTCCTGTACGTCCACTGACGTCCAACAACGCCCGACCTGTAGTTGTAATGCGCTGTTTTTCTGCTGCCAGTCGCTTTTAGGATCTACGACATGGACAAGGATGGCTACATTTCCAACGGGGAGCTGTTCCAGGTGTTGAAGATGATGGTGGGCAACAACCTGAAGGACACGCAGCTGCAGCAGATTGTGGATAAGACCATCATCAACGCGGACAAGGACGGGGATGGAAGAATATCTTTCGAGGAATTCTGTGCTGTGAGCCAATTTTTCAGTAGCTACTTGATGAGTTTAAACTGGCTGCCCTTCAGATTCATGTGTGCACGGGGTCGGGGAGTAACTTAGTGACGTATTTAAAATACAACATTTGTATTTCATGACAGTTACATTTTAAATGGGTGGTAATCAGATTCCAGTTCCATCTGAAAAGTGTTTTAGATTACCAAAGTGATTACTTTGAGTTTTAATGTCATTTAAACAGCGATTGGTGATTCTCTGACTCTGACCGTCTGAAAAAGACGAGTTCAGTTTCACCAACATTTAATACTTTTAAGAGGATCATAAAAATGTTGTTATTTTTATTTAGTTCTGTCCTGAACAAGACAAAATGACTGAATTTATAGAAAATTGCCCAACTGTCAACTATTCACATGTTTCTAGTTGTCAAAAATTCACTTTTTTTCTAGTTGTCACAAATTCAACTTTTTCTAGTTGTCACAAATTCACTTTTTTCTAGTTGTCACAAATTCACTTTTTTTCTAGTTGTCAAAAATTCACTTTTTTCTAGTTGTCACAAATTCACTTTTTTCTAGTTGTCAAAAATTCACTTTTTTTCTAGTTGTCAAAAATTCACTTTTTTCTAGCTGTCACAAATTCACTTTTTTCTAGTTGTCACAAATTCACTTTTTTCTAGTTGTCAAAAATTCACTTTTTTCTAGTTGTCAAAAATTCACTTTTTTCTAGTTGTCACAAATTCACTTTTTTCTAGTTGTCACAAATTCACTTTTTTCTAGTTGTCACAAATTTACTTTTTTCTAGTTGTCACAAATTCACTTTTTTTCTAGCTGTCAAAAATTCACTTTTTTTCTAGCTGTCAAAAATTCACTTTTTTTCTAGCTGTCAAAAATTCACTTTTTTTCTAGCTGTCAAAAATTCACTTTTTTCTAGTTGTCACAAATTCACTTTTTTCTAGTTGTCAAAAATTCACTTTTTTTCTAGCTGTCAAATTCACTTTTTTATAGTTGTCACAAATTCACTTTTTTCTAGTTGTCAAAAATTCACTTTTTTCTAGTTGTCACAAATTCACTTTTTTCTAGTTGTCACAAATTCACTTTTTTCTAGTTGTCACAAATTCACTTTTTTCTAGTTGTCACAAATTCACTTTTTTCTAGTTGTCACAAATTCACTTTTTTCTAGTTGTCACAAATTCACTTTTTTCTAGTTGTCAAAAATTCACTTTTTTTCTAGTTGTCAAAAATTCACTTTTTTTCTAGTTGTCACAAATTCACTTTTTTCTAGTTGTCAAATTCACTTTTTTCTAGTTGTCACAAATTCACTTTTTTCTAGTTGTCACAAATTCACTTTTTTCTAGTTGTCACAAATTCACTTTTTTCTAGTTGTCACAAATTCACTTTTTTCTAGTTGTCACAAATTCACTTTTTTCTAGTTGTCACAAATTCACTTTTTTCTAGTTGTCAAAAATTCACTTTTTTTCTAGTTGTCAAAAATTCACTTTTTTTCTAGTTGTCACAAATTCACTTTTTTCTAGTTGTCAAATTCACTTTTTTCTAGTTGTCAAAAATTCACTTTTTTCTAGTTGTCAAAAGTTTGCGTTTTAAAAAAACTTTGAATCCTGTTTGTTTGCATTTTCAGGCTCCCAACACTTTTGTCTGGTAAATGAAAGCAAAAACGCTTCGTTTTTAGCTGAAAACAGTGTCGCATTAACGGCGGTTGAACGAAACGTACTGTCCAGGACATGTACATTTTTCTGAGATTATATTGAACTTTTTTCCCCGCTATAAAATTAGAGTAAAAAATGATATATTTTTACCGCATAGTAATGTAGTACTTCTGAAAAAATGTTTAAAATCACGAATAAATCTCTTGATACATTTCTTGTTTCAGGTTGTCGGAGGTCTCGATATACACAAGAAGATGGTTGTGGACGTGTGAGCGAGACCGTCCTCCACCACATCTGCTTTCCTCTCCATCTCTGACGATCTGCTCAAGACATCCAGCAAATGCTCTCTGTGTATTTCAATGGAAGTATTTAAGCCACTTTTGTCATATAGAAGCCTTGTCAACGTGTGCGTGTTATTGAACTCCAATCTGCTCAATAACCTGCTGTAGCACTTTATGGGCTTATGGACACTGAAAGAGCATGTCAGTTAAAAGAGGAAAGCGCATTGGCTTGTCCATATTTATTTAGGTTTTTTAATGCTTCTTTTTTTAATATTTATTTTGTTTCATCTTTTTTTAAAGGTTAAGTATAATATAAATAAGTATACGTAGGGTATGACGTGCCAAGCAGAACATACAGAACAAACGTACCGTCACCACCGTTCTGTTCAAACGCATGATGTAAAGATGCAACGTTCGCTTTTTTCCTGTTACGCTTTGTGATATACTCTTTCTATCATTCTAGCATTTTGGATTTTAGCATCTAACCATGTTTAATACCCGTTTTTGTATTAATCGTGATATAATGTTTATGTATAAATGTTTATATTGTTGGAAAGTGCATCTTCAGGTCTGAATCGTCGAGATAGTCCAGCAGAAAGTTACCGAGACACACAATACGATTTGGTTTTCTTCTACAACTCCTCTTTCACGTGAAACGCAACGCATAGGACGGCGGTCGCGAATGGTATTTGGACACTAAAGTCACAATAAATCGCAATGTCAACGCAAGATTCATCGGCGAGACCTTTCCTCAGCTTTAACTTCAGCTTCTTGAGGCAGTGGCTCGTGTCCGTCACATTAAAGGTATATGTAGAATTCATGATATTAGAGAACGATTTACTTCGCGATTTCTTCTTGATAACAAAATAAACGCAATAAAGATGAACGTGATTATGTTAGTGATTGACAGTTATGATCGCTTAAGTATATTTGAGACTATAGTTATATCCTGAACAATTCCCAGATAGCAAAATTTGTCTGGGCCACATCCTTGCTTCAATTCCGGCCCAGTTCCGGCTGGGCCCCGGCCCAAAACTGGTCCACTCACTGAACAACTTCCTTTGGCCCAGATGTGGCCCACACCCTGTAAAGACTCTTATTTATTGATGTGGCCCAGATCCGGCTGAGAGTCGGGCTGGGTCCGTCTGCCAGCTGTACGGTCAACACGACTCTGGCCCGTTACCTTTTCACGAATTCTGACAATGAGTTGATATTGGCGCATTTCAACCGGAATCGGTCCCAAATTGCTTGCTATTTGGGGGCCCGCCGAGTGCGAAACAAACCCGGGCCGATAGATCTGTACTAAGTATATGAACCTGCCACGCGTGCAACTATTTCAGCCCGTAAAGCAAACGCCGTCTGTCAGCCTGATGCATTCGGCCCAATTATGGCCCGATATCTCTTCACCAAGGCCGACAGTGCCGCGTTTCCGCCGGATTCGGCCCAAAAGTGCTTGCTATCTGGGTGTAAGCATTCATTTTAAGCTTCATTAAACGGAACTAACCGTCACGGCATTTTGACTTTCGCTGCAAAATGAGTCTTAAAAGTCATTTTTCAACCTAGGAGGTGTGGGAAGGTCCCGCTTTTAATATTTAATACTTGAAAATGCCTACATATAGCTCAACTCGCATTGAATTGATAACGAAAGTTGGTACACTGAAAGTTTAATTGTATAAAAACCGACATCTGTTTGAATATCCCGCTTAAAAATAATCTCTCTTCCCATGAAACTTGCTTTGATATTTCATACGGCGTGGCTGAAGTGGCCGAAAAACCCACGGATGATTTTCATGTCCATCTTTTGTACACCGGCATGTAAATGCGGCAGGATCCCCTCGTGCTTCGGTAAGCGTACGTGTTACACGGTCCACAGGGCATCAATATACAGTAAAGCATCTTAAAAGCACGTAAAAAAAAAATGGGTATAGTCAAGTATATTTTCAATGAGACTACGGCTTACAATCAAAAACTCATTTACTCTTGAATGTTTACATGCATGACAGGAGCAGCTTAACCAAATTCATCACCGGTCTACTATATCAACCAATCCGAGACACGAGGCTTCGACTAGTTCCTTTCTGCATGTTTCTCAGTTGCGCCTATTGTAGTTGTTTATGCTTTACTAGAGTTATATCTAATATGGGAAGAACCATGATTGCATACGTTGCCAAATTAGACATTTCATCCAATCACGTTCGGGTCACATCGTTTGCCCTTTATTTTGTAAATGCACATCTTTTAAGCAATCGTGGTTTATGAAAATGATTTTTCCTGCAACTTTTGCTGAATGAAGTGGGTCTCTCCTACTTATGGAGGCACAATAAGCGCGTCAGTTATGGGATGTCTATTCTGCATGCTGCATCAAACTACTATGGACTACTTGATACTGTATGAAACAATAAACATGTAAAACTTGACGACTCAACGGATCTCCATTTTCATTCATGAGGCGTTTATTCGCTGAAGAATCCGTAAAAATCCATTTCTTGAGGAATCGCTCCACGGGTCGTTTGATCCATGAACACTTTCAGGCCAATGCGGCGCCAACAGTCAATCAGTACTTTCCGGATCAGTCCATGAGTTTTGAGGTTAAAACCTCTCAGCTGTGCGGCTCGCCACGGCCCGAATGTTTCCGTACACCTTTGATGGTGGACTTCCTGTAAAAGTTAAATGTGGAACAATTATTTCCGGTTTTTAGATGCATAAGTAATATAATTAGTATGTAATCTAGTAGCTGTGAATGTAAAAGATCAAAGTGCAGAGTCGTTGTCTCCCAAAAGACAGAAGTGATTCATTCATTATTAATTCAGTCTCACTTCCTGATGAACTTGCGTAGATTTTTAACTAATTTGCATAATGCCAGCCTAAGACTGGAAGAGTTCGGTTCGTGTTGTTCATGTTGAAAAGACGCCGTTTTCGGCTGATTCAGATATAACGGTTCAAAACTAACTGGGCCATCTGACCAATCAGAGCAGAGCGGCTCTCAGAAAGGCGGGGTTTAGAAAGACCGAACCCTTGATTGATCCGTTTTCAGACACTGAGAGGAAACCGCTGATGCTGCGGTGGATGTTATGAGAAAATTAAAGCGTTTGTGACTTTGGATGAACGTAAACCTGTTGTTGGAGACTCAAAATAATATTAGGAACCTTTAAAATAGCATCATAGGGAACTTTAAACATTTCATTTTCACTCACCGAGAATGAGGTTGCATATTGCTGTCCGTGCCATTTTGATATTCTGGAAAGATCCCAATATATGAACCTTACTGTAAAGAAAAAAAACAAATCTTTTCAGAGCGCACATACAGGGAGCTCATGATATATATATATATATATACACACACACACACACACACACATATATATATACACATTCTAGAGCTGCAACTAACGATTATTTTTTCTGTCGACTCATCTAACGACTATTTTTATTAAGGTTTTTTTTATTAATCTTTTTTTAACGTAAGAAGTTGGAACTAGTTCAGCAGTTCATGGAGGTGTAGAAACACTGGGACACGCCATTATGTAACAATACGATTTGATTTTGATTAAAAATAAGTGATTATGTGTGTTCGTCCAGTGGAAGACATTTGAACTTTAACATGAAGAGCGTCAAAGACTTTCTCTACAGTCTTAAAGGAACTTTGATCGTGTTCAAGCCGTTGAACAAACGTCTCCTGAACCGTGTGTTTTTCCTCTTGCGCCGTCTGTGATGCAGCGAGTCTTGTGATTGGCTGTCAAGGGAGATGAGGCTGCTAAATTCTGATTGGCTGGAGTTGTCACATTGTGACGCTGGTTTGTCGGGAATCAGGAGCGCGAGCGACTCAAACCTCACACGTGCGAAAGAGAACGTCCGCGCGCATCCAAATAAACTTCTTTGAAATGCGAAACTGATTGTCGTTCGCTCGAAATATTTTCTTATTTGCGAGACGAAGATTTTCTCCTCAACTCAGTTCACGCGCGAAACGCCCTCAAAATATGATCTTGCGCGCGCAAACATTTGTCAGAGATCCAATTCCGGAGGTGGAACGCCATTTGGGTTCTGCAAAGGGAGCAAAGGAGCGTTTTATTCGGCCTCTGTTTAAAGTGTTCCCACACTTTTGATCATCGTGCTCTGGGATTTTGTGATAGAATGGAACTTTCTCCGTTCCCAGGAGCAGAAGCCGCCGTTACGCCAGATGAACGGAAACGGTGTGACGCGTCGACGCATTTCACGCACGTCGACGTATTTTCGTCGTCGACGTAATCAATAACGTTGACGCATCATTGCAGCACTAATACACACACACACACACACATATATACATATATATATATATATATAAACAATAAATTGAAATGAATGAAAACTATACAGTACTGTGCAAAATTAAGTCACCATTACATGTTTTAGCAATGGTATAATGACCATATTTAATTATTTCTCAGTCTCTTCATTAGAATAGAACCAGAAAATACAGCAAATTTATATGCAGTATTAAAAAAAAGCAGCTTTTATAGGCTAAAGTTGCAAGTAATTCAGTGACCTCTCCTCACACTGAGCAACAGCAGGAATGAAATGGAGAGCAAAAAGACCGGAAGGCCAAGAAAACTACAAAAATCTGATTTTTTTTGACAATGTGTACATATTTACTTTATTTTCTGTTTGTATCGTAATAAAGAGATTGAAAAATAAATATGGATGTCATTAAAACATTGCTAGAACACAAAGCTGGTGATGGCCTAAGACTTTCACACGGTACTGTAAATAAAACAAATCTTCTACATTCTATAATTCTAGTCAGAATTCATGAAATTCGCTAAGAAAACAAGCAATGACGCGTTTAAGCGCACTCACGAGTCTGCGAGCACGATCCTGGTTTTCGTCACGTTCTCGATGGTAAACTTCGTTTTTCCTCCTTTCCCTGCGATCCTCCCGATGGCTCTGGATAAATGATCTCCCTTCAGAGGTTTGACTGCAGAAACACACATTCAACAACCGGGAATCGAAAAATAACACATATTAAAACGGCTCGGGTTCACAGACGCTTACCGTCGGTGACATCGAAGGTTTCCAAGAACAGTTCATCTAATCTGATCTGATCAGAGCCAGAGCGTCCTGTGGAGTCACATGATCACATCATTACTGCACAATCCGCAAATAACACCATCACTTACTAATAACACTAATAAACTACTGAACGGACAGGCTGGGTGACATATCTGAAGAACGGGTTATTGAAACATCTGATATAAAAATCCATATCTAATGACAGGGTCTTCTGGAAACATAACATTTTTACATTTTTCACCATTTAGCAGACGCTTTTATCCAAAGCGACTTACAAGGGGAGCGATTAGGGGTTGGTGTCTCGCTCAAAGGCACTTTAGTCACGATATTGAAGGTGGAGAGAGTGCTGTTCATTCACAATCCCCACTTTCAATTCCTGCCGGCGTGGGAATCGAACCTGCAACCTTCAGGTTACAAGCCCGACTCCCTCACCATTAGGCCCAGACTATATATATATATATATACACACCGTGAGTGACTGGAGAGAAAAAACGAGGCAGTCTCACCTCCACCTGAAACCCTAAAACAAAAGCCTTGACGAAGTCCGCCGCTCTGGTCAGAGCGCTGATGTCTCGCGTTTCTTTACATGTCTGCGAAACAAGAGCAAATACATTCGTGATTTCAAGGCCCTGAAACGATAAATCAAGTCACCGTTTACTCACTCGCCCACATTATGTGACCGGCATCGAGCTTGACAAAGTGTCACAGAATCATTCGATGTGTCACATGTCGTGTATTCCAAGTGTTCCGGGGATTTACAGTAGGATTCGGTGAAATTGAACTCAGACTTGCACAGAAACACACAAGTTGATCAAGACTAAGAATAATGCGACGTGAAACACAATCCACGTTCTTCTCCGAGGTGAACGATATATGTCCTGCATATATGTTCTCCTCGCCCGTGATCTCCGTGTTGCCGCTGCCGTCACGCGCTCTCAGAATGATCGGAAATAGGAGTTTCCAAGGTAAAAACTGCACATGAACACCTTTCCCATAACTTGAATCCGATGAGCTCGTCATAAAGTCAGCGAATACACGTGGTCTTGACCAAAATTGTTGTCAGCTTCAGGATTGCGCGACACTACTTCAAAGTGATTTCCGTTATTTTGTCAGATCACAAATGATTTAAAAACCTGGAAAGAGATGGGAGGATTTGTGGAGAAAAATGAGATAGAAAAAAGAAAATCGCGAGTTAAAGTTTTACATCTATATAACGTCACGTTAAAAAAAAAAACCGACTGAAAATAAGCTTTATTTGTAGGAAACCTTTTGAAATGATTCGCTTCGGTCTTTTTGAATGGAAGTGGAGCACATGAATGGCTGCGTTCACACTCGTCATGTTTGGTTGGATTAAAACGAACCCTGGTGCGATCGCTCAGTCAGTGCGGTTCATATGTGAACGCTGCCATCAGAACCCCATCTTTTTAGCGGTCTCGGTCCGCTTCCAAACGAACTCTGGTGCGGTTCGACCGATATATGAACGCGACACGGACCAAAGACGTGCAAACGAACCAAAAACAGGACGTGATGTCACGAGATGCGACGCTACAGGTCACTGATTGGACGACGCGGGAAGATCGGAGAATCCAAAATGAGTCGAGGGCAAACGTGGAGCGACGAGGAGGTGAAGTTTCTGGAAATCCTGCTGCTGTTCTGAATGTTTTGAACATTTGATGAGCTCTTCGTGATTCTCAGCTGGTCAAAATAAAGCATGAAATGAAGGCGTTTAATCCAGAACACAGCGTTGTTCTGAATGTTCGGCAAGCGAGTCGCCAAATATACGTCATAAATCAGGTCGTGACCGTATCCCTACGCCTTCGGTTCGGTCACTTCAGGTGTTAAAAATGCCAGTGTGAACGCTGAGAGGACCAGGACTATGTGTTTTGGTCCGGTCCAAACGAACCGAACCGAAGTAAAAAGTCAGGAATCAGGTGGATATCTTGTGTTCATCGCAACAAAAGTTTTCGCATTCACATCTCTCAACTGTCTGACTGCTCACTGAGTTTAATATCTCTGGAATTAAAGTACACGGACACTTTTGGCATTTCAGACACTATATGCCACGTTGTTGTTTTATCAATCTGGATTTCTCACAACAGTGAGTTTTTCTGTGCGAGTTATAATCATGAAGATCAACGGGTCAGAATATCTGTTTAAATTAATATATTAAATGTCCATTTGTTGTTCACCGTAAACCCCCAGAACTCTGGAATATACAACACGTGCGACATCGTGATATGTTGGTGATTTTTAAAAAATTCACGCTGGTATTATATGGACAAGTTCGACATTTAAAAGAAAAAGAAAAGTATCCTTTACTGGTCCATAAAAGAGAGAAGGGCATACAGCATTAGAACAACACCAGTATTTTCATTTTAAAGAGAACTAAACCATTAAATCCACAGTTTCTCAATAAAAACATAGCCGATATGCGCTGATGCACTTACTTTAATCTCGACGTTTCTCGATTTGAGATTAAATCGCACTTGAAGCTGCAGGTTTTCTACTATGGGAGTGAAAATTCTCATCCAGTTTTCCTTCAGCGGAGTGTAACGGTGAGCGGGAACGGACACTTTCCGCATCTCATCTGAGCCTCCCTGAAACAAACAACTCACTTGTCATTTCTAAGCACGGATTCAATTATGAAAAATCATAAATTGCAAATCATAATTAAGGCATAAATAGTCGAAACTGAATGATACAAAGAGATGGATGACGGCTGAAATTGTGACATTAAAAAAAAGAAATCACGTACCAAGTCAAAAAGTCATCATTTTAGCTCAAACAAAGCCCCGCCCCCCTTTAGTTACTGTTGCTATGTCCGCTCTCACACCACACATCATGTTCTCACGCAGTGGAGCAAAGAGACACTGATGAAACAGTTTCATATTTAAATAATAACATCTAGTGTGTGCTTAATGTGTCGCTCCTCGATCATCTCTAGTTCATTTATAGCATCAAATAAACACGAATGAACATCAGAAGGAATGTTGTTTCAAGACGTGATTCAAGTTCACCAACGTTCATCTACTAACCGCTTTGACCCACAAAATGGGTTATGATTGGTCAGATCGCCTGTCAATCAAACTGCCGGCGACGGTCTGACCAATCATAACCCCGACTTGAACACGACACATTAAAGAGACACTATACGCTATTTATTGTTTAAACTATTTTTTTTTTTTTTTAAATGACGACTTATTAAATATGAAACCGTTTCATATCAACAGTCTTGTCGACGCGCTGTGTTTGCTAAAGAGAGACAGAATGAATCGCTACGAACGATTCAGTGACTCGTAAAGGAACCGGTACGCGGTCCGACTCAAAAGAATCATTCGTTCACCCATCAAATATGCTACAATTCCCAGCGTTTGGAATTAAACACGACACATATACAGTCTATATAGTGCTGGACAGGAACATACCCTGAGCTGATCTCCAGATATGGCGGGGAACTGCGGTCTTTTGGCCGCGACCGAGTCCTCCGCCTGCATGTCCGCTTCAGCCGCGTCCCGCTTGCGTTTACGACTCCTCTTCGACTTCACTTTCTCGAACGCGTCTGTGTTTCCGTCACAGTCCATAGTAGCTGTCGCCTCTGCTGTCGTGTTTAACACCGACTCCATCGTGAAAAGAGATTTTAAAAACTAAACTTCCACAGAGATGTTTACCACGAACATGTGGCGTTTGCCATGTTATCCATGTAAAGGACCCTTTTGCTGCCCGTGCAGTGCCAAAAGCTTCTGTATATTTGGAAATCCTAGAGCTGCGCTAACGTTAATTAACTTATTCACCTATTTGTATTTTTACTGCTATATTTTATTTTTATTTTTTTGTATATAGTTTATGGTGGTCTCATGTTCAACCTTGCAATTAATCAATAAATAAATAATCATAAAAAGCTTCTGTATATTAAACGTTTCCCTGTCAGCTGTTGAAATTATTTTTAACTCTTACTTTTTTTTAAATAATCACAAATATAAATAATCGAGGATTATAGTCTGTTCGTGTTGTGAAGATTTGCCGTTCATTTCGATCAGGCTATGAGTAGGTCAGCTATGTGTTCGTTGTGGGAGGGTCCTTAATGTTAGGAGGAAACGCATTGTAACTGACATCTCCTGTATTTTGCTTAAACTAAAAGTGCTGTCGTTTGTAATTGAGCGTAAAACAACATGTCAACAGCCCTCGAAAAGCCACAGATCATCGCGCACATCCAGAAGAGTTTAAACTACACGGTGTTCGAGAGCAGATGGATCCCCTGCAGCGCGAAGTTTGTTTGTATGGGAAACTTCGCCAGAGGAACCGGAGTGATGCAGATCTACGAGATCCAGCACGGAGAGCTGCAGCTGGTCAAAGAGGTTTGATTTATCTAGACTGGTTTTCAAATGAATGAAGCCCGAGACTCGAGCGACTTTCTAGAACACTCCAGTCGCCCGGTTGTCATGGCAACAGCGACGCGGTTTGTTTAAACGGCGCCCTTCACTCCGCGAATTGACAAATAAACGATTTTTAAAATTGATTGATTTTTTTTTTTTCCCCAAAGAGGCAGATTTTTTTGCAAAATTATGAAAAAGTGATATAAAAAAAAGTCGTAAAAATTTCCTGTCTCGAATTAAAGCTGCAGTATGTAAAATGTGTGCCGTGAAATATACAAAAACTACTTTTTTTCAGTTTAGTATCTTAATTTTATTTAGCAGAAACCATGGAAACACCAAAGACGCTTTAAAATGTTACATATTTTATTCGACTAGGGAACTTTTATTTTGAATGAAAAGAAATGTATCTGTTTGGATACGTTAATAGACAGAAAACCAATTTTTGTTATATAGCTCAACATGTTTAGTCTTATTGTTTATATGATATTGTAAAATATGGATATAACGGAGCTGCGTTTCCTCACACTCATGACCGGAAAAAGCGGAAGCGGCGACTGTGTCATAATAAAAGTCCCGCTGCTCTTGAGGCGCGTGTCGCTCGTCTCTCATTATCAATCGTCTCGTTCAGCTCCACAACACTCGCTCCTGCTCTGCTTCAAACTACTGTAACGTTAATAATCGAATCCGTGGACGTGATTTTTTGTGAGGTGAAGACCACACGTCCCAAGATTCCTCGCTCAAATTCGGTGTCATCAAGCTACGCCTTTGTTTTGTACAGGTGACCTCTAGTGGACGGAAAACTACATGCAGCTTTAATAAATTTCTGTTAACAATATCATAGTGCTGCACAATTCTGGATAAATTGACAATCATAATTTATTTTTGTTGTTTGTTTCAAATAGAACACGATTCTACCACAATTCTGAATAGACAACTAAAAAAAACGTAATTTACTAGAGGTTCGGAGAAAATGTTATCTGCTGCAGTGTATTTAATCTGAAGTATTTAATAAAAATGGTTTTCCAGCGTGATGACGCAATGCGTGGCACATCAGAGCAGTGCAAGACCAGCATTTGTGGATAAAAAGTATATAATTTTTATTTTATAATAAAATGTGCGATGGTTTCTCTAGATCAGACTCTTGTTCCTCGTCTTTGAAGCTTCACTGAAACTGACATTTGGACCCGTTGAACCCCATTGAAGTCCACTATATGGAGAAAAATCCTCAAAAGCCTTCATTTCTTTTCCAATGAAGAACGAAAGACATGAACATCTTGGATGAAATTCTTAGGACATTTCCATTTAGAAGTGAACTAAGTACCTTCTACCTCATTCCAGATAGAAAAGCCCAAACCAATCAAATGCGGGACATTTGGAGCCACGTCTCTCCAGCAGAGGCATCTGGCCACAGGCGACTTCGACGGCAATCTCAATGTTTGGTAGGATGATGTCTGCTTGTTTTGCCGTTTCTACATTCAGCATCCAGGCTGAGGTTGCACTAATGTGGGATGTGAAACTGAAACTCTCCTTTGCAGGAATCTTGAAGCGCCTGACTGCCCGGTGTACTCGGTCAAAGCACACAAGGAGATCATCAACGGCATCGATGGAGTCGGTGGGCTGGGCATCGGTGACGGGGCTCCCGAGATCGTCACTGGCAGTAGAGATGGTGACTACCACTTTGGATCTCACGCGCACGGAACATTTACGTCATTGTACTTCGTATGTCTGTTCTCAGCATTGTTGGTTGTAATTGAACAGGTACAGTCAAGGTGTGGGACTCCAGGCAGAAAGACACACCTGTGGTAAACATGGAGCCGACGGAGGGAGAAACCAAGAGAGACTGCTGGACTGTAGCTTTCGGTAGGTATTTTTCTCACTCATATTGCAAGTGCTGTATGAATCAATGTGACTTGACCGACAGAGCCGCAGCAAACATGCACACCTCTGTGACGAGCAGAGCGGACGAGAGCCAATGAGCGTCAGCTGCGCGCTACACCGGTCTCGTATCTCTCTCTGTCGTCGCTCCTCTTTTATGCTTCCAGAGCTCCTCCGTGAGAGATACGAGACATGTGACTTGACCGACAGAGCCGGAGCAAACATGCACACCTCTGTGACGAGCAGAGCGGACGAGAGCCAATGAGCGTCAGCTGCGCGCTACACCGGTCTCGTATCTCTCTCTGTCGTCGCTCCTCTTTTATGCTTCCAGAGCTCCTCCGTGAGAGATACGAGACATGTGACTTGACCGACAGAGCCGGAGCAAACATGCACACCTCTGTGACGACGAGAGCCGTGAGGGAACGCCGCGAAAGATAATGAGCGTCAGCTACGCGCTACACCGGTCTCGTATCTCTCTCTGTCGTCGCTCCTCTTTTATGCTTCCAGAGATACAAGACATGTGACTTGACCGACAGAGCCGGAGCAAACATGCACACCTCTGTGACGACGAGAGCCGTGAGGGAACGCCGCGAAAGATAATGAGCGTCAGCTGCGCGCTACACCCGGTCTCGTATCTCTCACTGTCGTCGCTCCTCTTTTATGCTTCCAGAGCTCCTCCGTGAGAGACACGAGACCGGTGTAGCGCGCAGCTGGCGCTCATTATCTCTCACGGCTCTCGCCCGCCCTGCTCGTCGTAACCTTCTCGATCCTTTCTCATCCCTGTCATTTTTTTATTTATGGGAATGTTCTCAAACAGTCTTCCGTTATTCATTGCTCTATCAGAAATGCTGGTGCTGGATCAAACGGCTCTCTCTCTTCTGCTCTCGTCCAATAATATTTGACCGGATATGCATTCATTGTTCTGTTTCGAACTTCTGAGTGAAAGAGACCTTTTATTACTGTTATTTTTCTTTCTAAAGCACAAAATTCATGAAAGTACGTCATTTGTGTTTTTAAGTGTTAAAAGTACAAGCATAGGGAAAAAAACTAATGGCAATTTTCCCGTGTTTTATCTCAAGGTCACGCGTTCAACGACCAGGACCGCTGTGTGTGTGCTGGATATGACAATGGGGACATCAAGTTATTTGATCTTAGAAATATGTCTGTACGATGGGAGACCAATATCAAAAACGGGGTAAGTGTGCCATATTTAACTTCTTATTGAACTGTGTAGACATCCACAGACCGATCCTCAGAAACATGATGAATAGAATGTTATCATTCACTTTCATCTGAAATGCCTTGTGTGAGCTGTTAGAATCGGGAACGTTTTACTCAATTTACTAAGATACGAATTCAGTGTCGAGCGCTTGGTGTGTAATGGATAAACTTCTTTTCCATTCTTTGACAGGTGTGCTCCGTTGAATTTGACAGAAAAGACATTAACATGAACAAATTAGTGGCAACATCTTTGGAGGGCAAATTCCACGTGTTTGACATGAGGACGCAGCACCCCACCAAGGGCTTCGCTTCCGTGTCGGAAAAGGTTCGTTGCACGTTTTGTTTTTTGCCGAATGGTAATGGGAAAATGTGATTTGCTTTCATTTGATCTCTTTCTCGCAGGAGAAAACATGCAATTGCAATAAATCGGGGCTGGGCGGTGTGGCCGCAAATATAACCATGATATTTTTTTCCCCATATCACCTCGATATATTTTTATCATGATATTCAATTGCTATTAATGGGCATTAAAGGCATTAATTAAAAAATAAATGCGTTCTACATGTTTATTTACAAGTAGTAAATATTTAAGACCCCATGAGACCCAAATTCTGTTTTTCATATTTTTTTTTTTTTTTTTATGTTTTGTGGTTTTATGCAGATTTACCATTAAAAATGGTATCCAATGAAATCAATACATTTTTTAGAATTTTTTAAAATGTAATGAAATTGAAAATGTAACAGCAAAACATAGCATTTGTTTTTCTCAACAGATACTGTATAAATTGTAAAACATGGATGTAAAAATATTTTAGTTTTATAAAATTCCTTAATAATAATAATAATAAAACTATGATAAGTACATTTTAAAAAACGGGATGCTCCGGCAACACCAGAATGAGTCCGACACAGATACTTTCATTTTTCAGTGCCCGTCGATATGGAGCATCGAAAGATGCGTTTTCATTACATTTGGATTTTTTTTTTTTTTTTTTTTTTTTTTTTTTTTTTACAGATTTTAGGTGGAAAAACCCAAAGAATGTGAAGCATATTAGTTGGCTCAACTCATTTAGCAAATATGTGTTTTCATGCTTGGGTCTGAGGTGTTTTGCCTTCAAGAAATTAGGGATGAGTGCGTTCACACTCGTCATGTTTGGTTGGATTAAAACGAACCCTGGTGCGATCGCTCAGTCAGTGCGGTTCATATGTGAACGCTGCCATCAGAACTCTGGTGTGGACCGAGACGCTAAAAAGACGGGTCTCGGTCCGCTTCCAAACGAACTCTGGTGCGGTTCGATCGATATATGAACGCGACACGGACCAAAGACGTGTAAACCAACCTAAAACAGGACGTGATGTCACGAGATGCGACGCTACAGGTCACTGATTGGACGACGCGGGAAGATCGGCGAATCCAAAATGAGTTGAGGGCAAACGTGGAGCGACGAGGAGGTGAAGTTTCTGTTTCTGTGAACAACGGAGGAAATCCTGGAGCTGTTCTGAATGTTTTGAACATTTGATGAGCTCTTCGTGATTCTCAGCTGGTAAAATAAAGCATGAAATGAAGGCGTTTAATCCAGAACACAGCGTTGTTCTGAATGTTCGGCAAGCGAGATCCGTCGCCAAATATACATCATAAAAGCCGACCAATCAGGTCGTGACCGTATCCCTACGCCTTCGGTTCGGTCACTTCAGGTTCGCTGTTAAAAATGCCAGTGTGAACGCTGAGAGGACCAGGACTATGTGTTTTGTTTTGGTTTTTTGATCCGAACCGAAGTGTGAACGCACCCTCACTTTCTTTGCTCTTGATCCGACTGAACTGCAGACTCTTCAGTGACGTGGGGATGTGCACAAAAGCAGCTTGAAAGTATGATTAAAAAGTGGCCATTTGTGCTCTATATGAGTCTTCTGAATCCCTGTGATCGCTTTGTGTGAGACCGAAACCAATATTTAACCAATCACTAATAATCTAGTCCTGCAAGTGAGCGGACCGGGACTGGATCCATCTACTATTCCGATTCAAAAGAACGATTCGTTCATAAATCGGGCGTCGCTTGAACCCATGGAGGTCAAGATTCTGTGACACAAAGGCGTTATTCGCTTTTATAGCGCTTTTGCATCCTAAATCTTTGTTTTGCACACTTAATACTCATTTGTTTGGCGTTCTGTATTTCAGGCTCACAAGTCGACAGTATGGCAAGTGAGACACTTGCCTCAAAATCGGGACGTGTTCATGACCGCTGGTGGAGCGGGTAATCTGCATTTATGGAAATAGTAAGGAATTTCTTTAATATTAATTGAACATGCTTCATCAGAACTCTTCAGAGTGCCAGATGTGATTCGTCGTTGCTCTTCTGTCGTTCCAGCGAGTATCCAGCCCAGAGGACGAAAAAGGGCGCAGATGATGTAGACATGGGCGTGGCCGGGGCCGTGACGCTCCTGCAGAACGTCACCCTGTCCACACAACCCATTTCTAGTCTGGACTGGAGCCCGGACAAACAGGGACTTTGCGTTTGCTCCTCATTTGACCAGTCTGTACGAGTCCTTATTGTGACCAAACTCAACACAGTCTGAGTTAACATTCGCTAGCCGTTATTCCCAAACAAATCTGAATATTTGATGAGCGTTCACATGTTGGTCTTAAGTTCTTATGTGCGATGATCGAGTTTTTTTTTTATAATATTATCTGCGAAAGTGACTTTGGTGTGAAGTTACTATTACTGGTAAGAGCTGTTCTCATGCACAATGTGAAGGTTTTACAACAAATACAACTTGTCTTTAAATCTGCCTTAGATTTCTCCTGCTATTCTATAATGCAATGTTGACCGAGACGTCTTTTTAATCGTGGATTTACACAGTTGAGGCAAAGAAAGCTTCCGTTAGGATGATCATAAGACAGAATAATAGACGTTCCCTCATTAAAAAGATCATATCCAACACTTCACTCAAAAAAATATTTCGGTTTTATGTCATTTAATCACATTGCAATTTTCCATCCATTTGGATCATATAGTTTTAACATAAACAAACTAATAAACTTAATGTGATTCATATTTGTCAGTCATATGTAAATGAAATAGGCAAGATTTATATAATAGTTCACAGAAAAATGCCCAGGTTAAAGTAGTGTTGAATCAGAGTTAATGAGATCATTCAGTGATGATTGAGCATTATTGATGAACGCCTGCTGTTAACAAGCAGAATCACTGAAGGACAGAGAAACACAAGAACTACAACTGAAGATAAAAGACATTTAATCTCTCACTATTCATATACTCAACTATTACATCAATCTATTTCATTTACGTATGACTGACAAATATGAATCACATTATGTTTATTAGTTTGTTTATGTTAAAACTATGTCATCCAAATGGAAGGAAAATTGCTATGTAATTAAATTACATAAAAACTCATGTTTAGACAGAAATATTTTTTTGAGTGTTGAATTTGAAAAAGTCTTGCAGCTCCTCGTCATCCATGAATTCCTCAGAAGATCGGTCATGGATTTGTGCTTCAATATATTTTTCAAGACAACCTTTTAATGCAAAAGCACAATGTTTTAGCAATTCAGCACTAATATTACCCAATTAGAAAAGAACCGTTTTGTCAAGGTAAACTTTAATGTCTTGATCATTTCACGTTCGTTCGATCGATTGATTGATGGATTGATTGATTTGGACGGATGGCTGGTTGACCAGTCGTTTCAGAAACGTACCTAGTCCCATGACTTCTCCATATGCTAGCAGGTTGGGGATGTTCATACAGTTCTTGTTTAATCAGAATATGAAGAATCTCTCCAGCTATGGGTTTGTTCACCAACGGCCTTCAGCGGGAATCTACTGACAACGTCCACAGCAGCCAGAGGATCATCCTTACCCAGCAGATGATGCATCATGTACCTAAAATGCATGTATGGCGTGAAATGAGCATCACG
Source organism: Opsariichthys bidens (assembly GCA_037194245.1). Lineage (NCBI taxonomy): Eukaryota > Metazoa > Chordata > Actinopteri > Cypriniformes > Xenocyprididae > Opsariichthys > Opsariichthys bidens. The sequence continues at coordinate 1,305,594 of CM074279.1, forward strand.
TTTACCTTAAGGGGATCTCACCTCTGGAGCCGTGTCAATGACTTCCCGGTACAAGTGACATGTTTCTGAGAGTCGGCGGTCCGCGTCAGCCGAACCGTGGTCATTCGGAGCCGTTACGACTGTACCTTCATTGTCCTGCTTCCCGAGCTCCACTGAAAAATGATAGATGCTGATTTACTATGTTAGCCATTTGAAGTGTTCGGTCAAACCCGCTGAAGTCGACAGATTTACAAGACGTTTCAGCTTTGATGCTTGTTTTGCCTGGTGCCTTCCCAGCTCTGTGTAATGTAAGAATGAAATGTTTTGTTTAATATTTCATTTAATATAGGTAGGACCAAGTGTTGAATTGCATGTATTCATTTATTTCTAATTATTTCAGGCAGGAAGAATTTATAGGTTCTGAAGCTTAATTATTCCATCAATTTCTTCCCCAAGAATACAAAAAGAACCATTAAATGGTTCCAGAATCGTACACAGTCTACCTTCTCCTGCATGTCCAGAAGCTCCCTGCAGGGGGCGACAGATGAGAGCCGAATCAAAGCAGTGATGGCCTGGCATCTCCTCTCTATCCAGGGCTGTTTGCCTTCTCTGTCCTGCTGAATGAGGGCTTGTGAGAGCAAAATGAGCCTCCAGCAACACCCACTCCAGCTGCGGCGCCACCTCACCTGCTGATGCCCAGAGATGCTGTTAGAGTGCCGGAGAACAAATCCTTGATCAGTGTACCTTGATGACATCACTTGCAACATCAGTGCAAACAGGGTCGGGGAGTAACGAAACACAAGTAACTTAGTGAATACAGAATTTGAGTGACTGTATTTGATTTTAAACTTTTCCATCTGAAAAGTGTTTTAGATTACCAAAGTGATTACTTTGAGTTTTAATGTCATTTAAACAGCGATTGGTGATTCTCTGACTCTGACCGTCTGAAAAAGACAAGTTCAGTTTCACCAACATTTAATACTTTTAAGAGGATCATAAAAATGTTGTTATTTTTATTTAGTTCTGTCCTGAACAAGACAAAATGACTGAATTTATAAAAACAACTGAACTGTCCTGTCATGACCTGATGATCCACGACTGTTTTCATGTTTTGAGAGTCATTTTATAATTCACTCGTCACTGCGACTTTTTCTCACTATTTGTTTTTTTCCCTCACAATTGTGAGTTTGTGTTTCACAATTCTGACTTCTTTTTCTCAGAATTGCGAGATTTAAACTTGCAATACTGACTTTTTTTCTTGCAATTGTGAATTTAGTATGTGAGTTTATATCTCATAATTCTGACTTTTCTCAATATTGTGAGTTTATATCTCATAATTCTGACTTTTCTCAATATTGTCAGTTTATATCTCATAATTCTGACTTTTCTCAATATTGTCAGTTTATATCTCATAATTCTGACTTTTCTCAATATTGTGAGTTTATATCTCATAATTCTGACTTTTCTCAATATTGTCAGTTTATATCTCATAATTCTGACTTTTCTCAATATTGTCAGTTTATATCTCATAATTCTGACTTTTCTCAATATTGTCAGTTTATATCTCATAATTCTGACTTTTCTCAATATTGTGAGTTTATATCTCATAATTCTGACTTTTCTCAATATTGTCAGTTTATATCTCATAATTCTGACTTTTCTCAATATTGTCAGTTTATATCTCATAATTCTGACTTTTCTCAATATTGTGAGTTTATATCTCATAATTCTGACTTTTCTCAATATTTTCAGTTTATATCTCATAATTCTGACTTTTCTCAATATTGTGAGTTTATATCTCATAATTCTGACTTTTCTCAATATTGTGAGTTTATATCATAATTCTGACTTTTCTCAATATTGTGAGTTTATATCTCATAATTCTGACTTTTCTCAATATTTTCAGTTTATATCTCATAATTCTGACTTTTCTCAATATTGTGAGTTTATATCTCATAATTCTGACTTTTCTCAATATTGTCAGTTTATATCTCATAATTCTGACTTTTCTCAATATTGTGAGTTTATATCTCATAATTCTGACTTTTCTCAATATTGTGAGTTTATATCTCATAATTCTGACTTTTCTCAATATTGTCAGTTTATATCTCATAATTCTGACTTTTCTCAATATTGTGAGTTTATATCTCATAATTCTGACTTTTCTCAATATTGTGAGTTTATATCTCATAATTCTGACTTTTCTCAATATTGTGAGTTTATATCTCATAATTCTGACTTTTCTCAATATTGTCAGTTTATATCTCATAATTCTGACTTTTCTCAATATTGTGAGTTTATATCTCATAATTCTGACTTTTCTCAATATTGTGAGTTTATATCTCATAATTCTGACTTTTCTCAATATTTTCAGTTTATATCTCATAATTCTGACTTTTCTCAATATTGTGAGTTTATATCTCATAATTCTGACTTTTCTCAATATTGTGAGTTTATATCTCATAATTCTGACTTTTCTCAATATTGTGAGTTTATATCTCATAATTCTGACTTTTCTCAATATTGTGAGTTTATATCTCATAATTCTGACTTTTCTCAATATTTTCAGTTTATATCTCATAATTCTGACTTTTCTCAATATTGTGAGTTTATATCTCATAATTCTGACTTTTCTCAATATTGTGAGTTTATATCTCATAATTCTGACTTTTCTCAATATTGTCAGTTTATATCTCATAATTCTGACTTTTCTCAATATTTTCAGTTTATATCTCATAATTCTGACTTTTCTCAATATTTTCAGTTTATATCTCATAATTCTGACTTTTCTCAATATTGCGAGTTTATATCTCATAATTCTGACTTTTCTCAATATTTTCAGTTTATATCTCATAATTCTGACTTTTCTCAATATTGTGAGTTTATATCTCATAATTCTGACTTTTCTCAATATTGTCAGTTTATATCTCATAATTCTGACTTTTCTCAATATTGTGAGTTTATATCTCATAATTCTGACTTTTCTCAATATTGCGAGTTTATATCTCATAATTCTGACTTTTCTCAATATTTTCAGTTTATATCTCATAATTCTGACTTTTCTCAATATTGTGAGTTTATATCTCATAATTCTGACTTTTCTCAATATTTTCAGTTTATATCTCATAATTCTGACTTTTCTCAATATTGTGAGTTTATATCTCATAATTCTGACTTTTCTCAATATTGCGAGTTTATATCTCATAATTCTGACTTTTCTCAATATTTTCAGTTTATATCTCATAATTCTGACTTTTCTCAATATTGTGAGTTTATATCTCATAATTCTGACTTTTCTCAATATTTTCAGTTTATATCTCATAATTCTGACTTTTCTCAATATTTTCAGTTTATATCTCATAATTCTGACTTTTCTCAATATTGTCAGTTTATATCTCATAATTCTGACTTTTCTCAATATTGTGAGTTTATATCTCATAATTCTGACTTTTCTCAATATTGTGAGTTTATATCTCATAATTCTGACTTTTCTCAATATTGTCAGTTTATATCTCATAATTCTGACTTTTCTCAATATTTTCAGTTTATATCTCATAATTCTGACTTTTCTCAATATTTTCAGTTTATATCTCATAATTCTGACTCTGGCTCAAAGTCTTGAAAGCAGGATGGATTCTGACTGTCGGTCGATGTTTTTATCATGCATCAGCTGGAATAAAATCATTGTGATTCCAATGTTTCTCTGTGCTGGTATTGTTATAGTTGTGGTTTGGAATAATTTTTAAAAACAGTGTAATACCGGGGAAAGGCAACCTCCAATCCTCTACACTGATTTGCTTTTTGAAGTCGCCATGAAACAACACATTTCACTTTGGTAATCTGATATATTTCCAAGTGAAATATGGCACTGGGACTTGATCTGCTGATTGAATGAATCCAGGAAACTGGAGGAGCTGATGTTGTGAGCTAAAAAGGAAAGTGATTTCAGAGGTTATTAATTTTATCTGCTCCTGTTGAACCTTTAACCGCATAAAGCCACGGTCACGGTAGACTTTGAGCACGCAAAACACGACACGGACACTAACTACAACGTTTACGAGTAATGAGTAATATTAGAACACATTGGCACTGCTATGGTTCATGAAAAACAAAAATAAAGATTAAAAAGTAAAAGTATATGGACACTGCAATGGTTGTAATGTGATGTCACACCCTCTAGCATGTGTTTTTCAAAAGAAAATACAGCATCCAAAAATCCTCTTTACAGCAAAGCTGCATGTTTAAAGTTTCTTTTAATTCAGCCAAGAGCTCTCGCCTCGACACATCCGTCCTCTACTGGTCACACGTCTTCACATGATACATATTTGCCGGGAAGCGTTTACCAAACTTAGAACGCTGCAATATTTTGCCTGGGGTGTGTTTCCAGTCTCCCACATTTTGCATGCGTATGAATGCAAGTCAACGGAACGAAAAGTGACCGTTGTTTATACGTGATTAATCTTTGTGAATCTTATACGGGTTTCATAAATCTTTAAATCATGAGAAAAATGACATTTGATTGGTGACATATGCGTGTAAGCGCTAGCATGTGTCGGACTTTTTTTTTTGTTGTTGTTGTTTACGATGTTTTCAAAAGAGTGTTGATGGTTTGAGAATGTGAGGAGATGAATTGAAGGTTAAACCAGTGAAGGTTTACCCACATATGTAGGGGTCAGATCTGATGTGTTATCTGTTCGTTTTATGGCTAAGAAAATGGGTTACCATTTACCTTTACATGGCAAGGTTTGCAAATAGTTTCTCAGAGTAATGACTTCAGGATAATGACTTTTCTCTTGCATTTGAGGTCAGTTAGCTGGGAAGACGTTAGGGGTTTAGGTGCCTTTAACTAATAATTACTTACATACGTTATAAGCGGATGACTATTATGGACTGTCGATGGATTGGAAGTTGTACTTATATGGTAAAAGGAAGTAGGATGGTTTTATGATATTAGGTTAGTGAACACTGTTTAGTGGTCGTGTGTGTGCGCACTACTGAGTTAAAGCACCGTTGAAGCAGCGTCAGAGTTACTGAGATCATTCAGTGATGATTGGGAATTATTGATGAACGCCTGCTGTTAACAAGCAGAATCACTGAAGGACAGAGAAACACAAGAACTACAACTGAAGATAAAAGACATTTCATCTCTCACTATTACATTAATCTTATCTATTTCATTTACATATGACTGACAAATATGAATCACATTAAGTTTATTAGTTTGTTTATGTTAAAACTATGTCATCCAAATGGATGGAAAATTGCTATGTGATTAAATTACATAAAACTTATGTTTAGACTGAAATATTTTTTTGAGTGTAAGTGAAAAGTAGTCCATGGTGAAGTGCCCTCTAGTGGAGATCACGGCACAAATCACACAGATATATTTGTAGCAATAGCCAACAATACACTGTATGGGTCAAAATGATCGATTTATGCCAAAAATCAAGACATTTTGTATAATTCCTACTGTAATATACAATAATAATGTCTTTTTGTGAGTGGATATGCATTGCTAAGGACTTTTTCACAATATTTAGATTTTTTTGCACCCTCAGATTACAGATTTTCAAATAATTGTGTCTCGGCCGAACATTGTCGTCTCCTAACAAACCTTATCAATGCTTTCAGATGATGTGTAAATCTCAATTTCAAAAAATGGACTCTTAGAACTGGTTTTGTGGTCCCGGGCCCAAGTATGTTCTTAGAACTTTTTGCTAACGTTCCCATTAAGTTATGAAAACGTTTTTGGTAACACTTTATTTCAGTAATCCCCTTTAGACATTCTGTTGACTATAAACCGGGAACGTTGCAGCTAACTTTCATTAGAGTATCAGTAGACCGTCTGCTTAATATGTCCAACAGACATTCTACTTAGCATTAGTAACTTGGCAAGTACATTTCAACTTACTCAACTAACTCTAACCAAACAGTCTAGTAATACTCTAAAGAGAGTTAGTTGACTTGTAGTTACTTATAGTCAACAGAATGTCTAAAAGGGACCATGAATCCAAATAACAACGTTTATTTCTGAATGTTCTCTTATCTTTCAATTTTTTTTAAATGTAGTTGTTATTTGTTTGTCTGTTTTTTGGTCATGTGATCTTTAAGGGAACATTCCATTTCATTCTGAAACATGTCATGTTTAAACAATGTTCGACATATAATCCAACAAAAGCATTTCATGAATGTTTTGAGAACTAAAGGCCAGGTCTCTTTGAACAAAAGTTTTATGAACGTTACTGGAAGAACGTTTGTTCAGAACTGGTTTTGTTTTGTTTGTGGTTAAGGAAACATTCCATTTGTCATATGAATGTTCTAAACTAAAATGTTTCAGAAATAAAATGTTCCATAAATAAAGTATACTAACATTTTTTTGTGTGTTAACGTCTTCCCAGAAAACTCTAGATGACCGTTTGAGAAAATGTCCGGTCCACACCTCACGGCTGGGATTAGGTGTTATTTCCGATGCAAAATATTTTCTGTTCCAGTTTGTTTGTGCAACTTCCTGCAGTGATACAGATGCTTTCATAAGCAACATGAATGAGAGAAAAACCAATGTGTAAATCTGGATGCAGTGAACGGAGATCTGAAGACGGTTTGTGACGACACTCCGATCTCGGCATATCTCATCTGGTTTTTGCATCCTATGAAAAAACCATGCATTATTATTGGATAATAATTTTGAAGTAACAAACATACAGTTTCAATCATTTAAGAATTATTTGAGAAGCGGCAGAAGATAGTTTTGAAGGCTTTTATCTCCTGATATTCATACCACGATGTGAGAAGAAACGTTTGACATTCTCTGCTCTCGAATTTTCCAGCCCTCTCCCAAGGGACGCTCAGTAAACGGATCTGCATGTCAATATGCGCGGCTGAAAATACTGTCTTTGGTTGACTGTGTACAGATAAACACACAATATTGATAATGCATGAAGGGGTTGGAGCACAGAAATATAGCTCTCACCTCTGATCTACTGACACAGGTTTGATTTAAAGAGACAGGACACTCAAATTCAATCTGGACCCTCACATCACAGGAAGTCACAGCTCGAGGAATTTGCTCTCTAGTCATGTTTATTGTCATTGCAAAAACAGAGTCACGTTTCTTGCATTTTCTCAGAAATTTTTGTCATTAAAATTGGATGAAAAATCAAGCTCAATCTAAGCGCTGTCGACAAAATATACATGTTTGTATTGTATATATTTACAGTCTATACCATTGCAAACAAAAATACTGTCGTGTTTATGTCAGGCGATAATGCCATAGTGGAAGAATTTAACCAGAAATATAATGGACGTAATATCGTTGAAAAAATTTCTATCAGATATTGCTAGTAAATTTCACAAATAATTACAAAGAAGTAGTAAGACAAAAAAATGGAAGCGTGTTTCCGCCACGGAATAAAAAAGCATTTTTAGAAAGGCAATGTGGCCTTATTGTTATTGTTAAAATAGATATAAAAAGGCAATTCTGAGAAAAAAAGTCAATATTAAAAAAGTTAATACCTTCCAATTCTGACTTTATAACTCGCAAATTTACGAATTTATTTCACAATTGCAAGAAAGATGTCAGAATTTTGAGAAAAAAAAGTAACAATTGTGGCTCTTTTTATAAAGCTAGTTGTGAATTTTTTACATTTTTTTATCAGTTGCAAGATATAATGTCTGATTAGCGAGATATAAACGCGCAATTCCGAGAAAAAATTCAGCTCACAATTCTGACTTTTTTTTCACAATTCTGACTTAATAACCTTTCACTGTTTGATTGACAGGCGATCTGACCAATCATAAGCCATTTTGTGGGTCAAAGCGGTTAGTAGATGAACGTTGAATCACGTCTTGAAACAACATTCCTTCTGATGTTCATTCATGTTTATTTGATGCTATAAATGAACTAGAGATGATCGAGGAGCTACAGCGATACGGTAGTTATTGATTAAACTTCTTTAAAAAATCACTATATTTTAAATATGAAACTGTTTCATACGTTGTCAGTGTCTCTTTGCTCCACTGTGTGAGAGCATGATGTGTGGCGTGAGAGCGCATAGCAACAGTAACTAAAGGGGGCGGGGCTTTGCGAAGGGTCAATTTCTGACTTTATAATTCGCAATTCCGAATTTATAGGCCTTTCTCACAATTGCAAAAAAAAAGTCAGAATTTTCAAAATAAAAGTCACAATTACCTTTATTATTTTTGTTTTATTATCAAACAAGCTTCCATGGAAACGGTAGCACCCGCTGTGGTTCTTTTTTGCCGTTTTAGTGTGTTTTGTTGTGCAGTGGCAGATCTTAGTTCTTACTCGAGAGTTGACGGCACTTTTAAAATAACTAGCGTTTCTCCTGCATGTGACACGATGGGTTCAGAGCGAGAAGCGTCGTTGACAGCGATCTGCATCTGAGGATTCACTCTCGCCTCACAACAGTCAAAATGTACAGGACCTGAGTCACAGAAACAGAATGACCTGAATAAACAGCCACGAGAACAGCCAATCTCATACAGCGTACGTCCTGAAATAACTCACATGAGTGGTCGTGGATCATTGGAGAGAAATCCGGCTGGAGTGAATGCCCTTCCTGTACGGTCAGATCACTCAGCTGTGCTGCACTGGTCACCACAATACTGTACATCTTCAGAAACAACCTCAATCTCCACTTTATTTAATCCATTGTCTAGTTTAATGGTTTTGGATCCATCACCAAACAACTGGGGACATTTGATATATAAAAATATCAATCTTAGGTTCTTTATATCTAGATATGTAGTGATTCTGCTTGTTAACAGCAGGTGTTCATCAATAATGCTCAATCATCACTGAATGATCTCAGTAACTCTGACACTGCTTCAACGGTGCTTTAACCTGGGCATTTTTCTGTGAACTATTACATCAATCTATTTCATTTACATATGACTGACAAATATGAATCACATTAAGTTTATTAGTTTGTTTATGTTAAAACTATGTTATGTGATTAAATTACATAAACTGAAATATTTTTTGGAGTGTGGTTTTGGATCCATCACCAAACAACTGGGGACATTTGATATATAAAAATATCAATCTTAGGTTCTTTATATCTAGATATGTAGTGATTCTGCTTGTTAACAGCAGGCGTTCATCAATAATGCTCAATCATCACTGAATGATCTCAGTAACTCTGACTCTGCTTCAACGGTGCTTTAACCTGGACATTTTTCTGTGAACTATTACATCAATCTATTTCATTTACATATGACTGACAAATATGAATCACATTAAGTTTATTAGTTTGTTTATGTTAAAACTATGTTATGTGATTAAATTACATAAACTGAAATATTTTTTGGAGTGTGGTTTTGGATCCATCACCAAACAACTGGGGACATTTGATATATAAAAATATCAATCTTAGCATATACAAAGGTTCTTTATATCTAGATATGTACTGTGTATCGATAGACAAAAATATGTTCTAAGAACGTTTTGCTAACGTTCTCATACCATTTAAAATCGTTTCAAATTTTTTTTTTCTTCATTATATGAATGTTAAGGGAACATTCCCTTTAATAATTTCGCAATTATTAATTTTTTTTAAATTAATAATTTTATTATTTTTTTAAATTTTAATTTTAATAATTTCTTTTTAATTTAATATTTTTTTATTTTAATTAATTAATTAAAAAAAAAAAAATTGTTCTCTGAACGTTCCGAAATAAGTAAACTTTAAGTTCCATGAAAAATGTATACATAATGTTTTTGTGCTGACGTTTCGAGAATATTATTAAAGATCAGATACTTTTGTTCAATTAATGTTACTTGAAGAACATTTATTTCATAACCTTGCCAGAACAAATACATCAACACACCGTGAAGCAAACAAGACACTGATTTGGAAACATTTTAATATTGTAATTGCATTAGGAGCAAAACATCAGAGCAAATGGTTTGATATGTTTTAAATGATGATTAATGGCTGTCGGGGCCTGATATATACATGATATTAGTCACATGTAAATGTAGTTCTAGTGAAAACGACACTGATTTTCACACTTCCGATATTGCAGCGTTGTGGTTTGGACGGTTTCTGATCTGAACGGAGGGTTTAGTTGTCCCGCAGACATTGATAAATGATCTAAGTCACAGTTCTCCATCCTTCACAGCTCATGTCGCCGGCAGGAAGTGGTGACGTTTGTTGTAAGCGGTGGCTCGAGCTTTAGGTGTGACCTTGTTGCCGGGGAACAGATTCATCTCTATGGAAATGAATGAACTGAGTTTTTATTCAACCTTTAGAAGTTTTCGAACAGTTTTTATATGTTTTAATAAAATGGATCTTTTTAAATAGATCTGAGATTTATTATATTAACAAGTTTATATTTAACACGCTCCCATCTGGTGATGGGAGGAGTGATATTTTGTTATAAATAGTTGGATAGAGTAAAAGAGGCTCAGAACTCCAGATTGTTCCCCCAAAAAGGTGCAAAACAAATGAGGGAAACGGTGCCGACCGCAGCTTTTTGATGCGATGTCTCCGTGAGAAGTCAAAAAGCATTCAATCAAAATAGATTTGTCCACATGCAAAGAAATGCCCTCAGGTTAGGCGAGGAGAGCTCTTCCTTTCGGAGCTAAGTCTCTTTGGAGCCAAGAAATTAACTTTTTCTTTGCCCTTGCAAAACACTCACTTGAGACTTAACAGACAAAACAGGACTTTATCGGAAGCAGGTCACATGTATCAAAATTCAGAGTTAGAGCAGAAGCTTTAGAGAACTATATCGTCAGCTGTATTAATCCCTTGTAAATATTCAACAACAACAACAAAAAGGTGTGTGTAGATATGAAGTCATTTTTATAAAACGTTGCACAAGAAATCACTAAGGCCACACTCGAACAGGGACTGTAAAATACATTTGAAGGGAATCAAAGGCTTTGTAAAAATCTAAAAAAAGAATAAATCTTTCCTCCTTAATCGGCTTAACATAGTCTAGCAAATCTAATACAAGGTGTGTGTTGTTAACAATATGGGATGAAACCGGAGCTGTGCCTTTGTCTTTTAGCCGGTAACAAACCTAATATCTTATAATCACAGTTGAACAGACAAATTGGGTGCCATTTGTCAATCAAAAGAGTCTTTCTTAGGTTTATATGTATGAGTAACCAAAATATTGCAGTCTAAACATTAGTTTTATGTCATTTAATCACATTGCAATTTTCCATCCTTTTGGATGACATAGTTTTAACATAAACAAACTAATAAACTTAATGTGATTCATATTTGTCAGTCATATGTAAATGAAATAGGCAAGATTTATATAATAGTTCACAGAAAAATGCCCAGGTTAAAGTAGTGTTGAATCAGAGTTCATGAGATCATTCAGTGATGATTGAGCATTATTGATGAACGCCTGCTGTTAACAAGCAGAATCACTGAAGCACAGAGAAACACAAGAACTACAACTGATTTCACAGCCTTCGATGAAATCACTATTCATAACCTCAACTACTACATCAATCTTATCTATTTCATTTACATATGACTGACAAATATGATTAAATATAAATATATAATTAAATTACATAAAACAGCCCATCTGTAGACTTATTGTTTTTTAAGAGCTGCTCGCAATATTTAAGATTCATAAAGATTAGAATAAACATTTGCACAAAATGAGCCAATTTTTTTTTTTAGATATTTCGGACCTGGTTTTCACAGGAAATTGTATTCATACGTCACATGCTCGTGTATAAAAGCGGTTACATTTTAAAATAATAGAACTTTTAAACAACTGGAATTCTGTTTTTATCTGTAAAATGGGTAAAAGACACTAAATAAATTGTAGGGGATTTTACAGTTGAAGACCCAAAAGACCAGATATGATAAAGGAAGACCCGGAGTCAGAGTTTAAAAAAATAAATTGAAGAAAATTTGAATAAAGAATAGTTTGCAGTTTCATCAGCAGAAGCAGCTTCAAGTCTCACAAGGAGTTCGTAGGCCGCTCTCTGTCTCCTCCTCTTTCTCTCACATTCACATTTCCAGAACAATTATACTCTAACAGAGTCCACTTACTACGTCATTACTAAGATTCTGATTGGTTAAGAACACGAGACAAAACTGGTAATTTTCCACACATGGACAGATAGTCAGAAGCATATCTCCTTCCATCATGATGCTGACGATCGGACCCTGAACTTAGGCACAGAATGTCCTTCTAGGTCAGGCCTAGGCGCCTTCAGGTCTCCAGTCCAGATGACAATAGTCCACCAGTACCCATAACGGACCTGTACAGAACACTGAGCGCACATACATAGATACACGTGATTCACAGCTTCTTCAAGGCTGAAGTTGATCTGAGCTCTGCTCTGAACAGGAAACTTTCCCAAAACACACTGATAAGTTGTACTTTTCTCTCAGTCAGAGGAACAGACAAAATACAACATTATTTTCTAGTGTTTGAAAATGAAAAGGAAATTAAAGGCTTTACGTAAGTTAAAGTTACTCATTCTAAATAATAACATATTCAGAAAGATAGTTTTTGTGATAAATCACTCAAAATATATATATATATATATGTTGAAGCGGCAGTGGATTCCAGAATTATAAAATAAATTCAGCTTAACCAAAGTTCAACTTCTAAAATGCAAAGTGACCTAAAATTGAGCCCTGAGGTACGCCAGTAGAAACCGGTCTGTTTCTGGTCAAATAAGATCTAAACCAGTTTAAAACTGTGCCTGAAATACCAAAAATAAGGCCATTAAGTACAAGAGTATCATCTACCGTGTCAAATGCATCACTAATGTGTAAAAATAATAATAATAGTAGGAGATCCAGCATTTGAAGTCAAAAGGCCGAAATGTTCAACAATCGCTTGAAACTGTGATTAGTGGTGATTATGCAACTCTAAAGAAAGAACGCATTCGAAATATTTTGACAGGAAGGCAAGATTTGGAATGGGTCGGTAACTATTTAAATGATCCCAGTCTCAGTTTTGCTTTGTAAGTACAGGGGCAATTTTTAATGCACATGCTTGAGGATTCATTCATTATTTTAGGCACTGCTTGGCACAAATGCTCAAAACAAGATTTAAACATGCCTGTAGGAAGGTGAGGCAAAGTCAGGTCGCATAAAATTTGAATAGAGAGTACCAGAAAAACTCGACAAACTTGAGTCAGTAGGAGAGAGAGTAATGGGAGAAGAAAGCCAAGAAACCTGATTACACACATTAGCAGTTTTCTTCAGAGCCCCACACATGACATGCAGGAGCTAAGATACAATAATAACAGATACATCATTAAATACAAATAATAAAAAAAGATTCATAAATAAATAGAAGTATGTGGGTAAAGATAAACCGGTCCCTTGGAAATGTCAGACGCCAGCCTCAATACAAAGATATGCTGATATTAAAAAGTCAAAGGATTTTGGGTTATTCGTTCCCTCAATTTACTAAATCATGCGCATGATTTATAAAGCACTTTTTTTGCTGCATGTCATGTGTGGGGTTCCATAGTTTTGGGTGTTTGTTAGAAATGTAAAAAAAAAAATTGTAACTTTGTTACGTATTTAAAATAGAAAATTTGAGTGACTGTATTTCATTTGAAATGGATGGTAATCAGATTACAGTTCCATCTGAAAAGTGTTTTAGATTACCAAAGTGATTACTTTGAGTTTTAATGTCATTTAAACAGCGATTGGTGATTCTCTGACTCTGACCGTCTGAAAAAGACGAGTTCAGTTTCACCAACATTTAATACTTTTAAGAGGATCATAAAAATGTTGTTATTTTTATTTAGTTCTGTCCTGAACAAGACAAAATGACTGAATTTATAAAAACAACTGAACTGTCCTGTCATGAGCTGATGATCCACGACTGTTTTCATGTTTTGAGAGTCATTTTATAATTCACTCGTCACTGCGACTTTTTCTCACTATTTGTTTTTTTCCTCACAATTGTGAGTTTGTGTTTCACAATTCTGACTTCTTTTTCTCAGAATTGGGAGATTTAAACTTGCAATACTGACTTTTTTCTTGCAATTGTGAATTTAGTATGTGAGTTTACATCTCATAATTCTGACTTTTCTCAATATTGTGAGTTTATATCTCATAATTCTGACTTTATAACTCACAATTACAACTTTATATCACACAATTCTGAGGGAAAAAGTCAGAATTGTGAGATAAAAACTCTCAATGACCTTTTTTGTGTTTGTTTCACACTTATTAGTATTCCAAAGTATTCTAAAGTATTTAGATGAAGTGACTAAACTTGTTAATGTAACAAAATACGTTACAAATGACTTTTTAAAGCATGTATTTTGTCATCTGTAGTGAAATACATTTGAAAAGTAACCCACCCAGACCTGTTTATATATATATATATATATTTACACAGCTGATGTGAGGCTGTCAACATACTACCATCATTAGCTTTTTGAGCAGATAGATTTAGAAACACATTCCTGGATTATGTTGATGTTCCTGGATTAAGCTTGGAAAATAAGCAGATCTGACAGATTAAATTAAAGCTCTATATCCACTAATGAGGTCCTTCCAAGCAATATAGTTGCTAGTTAAGCCTGAAATACGCCACTTTCTCTCCATTTTTTGACAGTCATTCTTCTTTAATCGAAGATTGTTGTTATATCATGGAGCAGAATGAGCACAAATCTTAAGAGGAGCAAATAAATTCAAGGTTTGCAACCAAACTTTGAGCCCAATTCAGTGAAAGATGAAACAACAGTAGTTGTATATATACGGTCTGAGTTCCACCTTTACATGACATTACATGAAATAAAGAAATACAGGTTAAAAAATTCAGCAATATCACCAGGAGAAGGCTGGGAAAAAACAACTCATTTGGAATGAGCAGGTCTATAGTGTGTGACCTCAGTTTGATCAACGTGTATATTATCATCTCCCAGAATAAATATTCTCTCAAACTTAAAACACGACAGATACAATAAATCACAAAATTCAGACAGAACAGCTTCCTAATCTTTGCAGATCTACACTGTTGCAACGAGAGATTCTCAAAACTAGACATTCAAAGGACGTAAACACAGGATTGATGCTGAGTTTCAAACGAATGAAAATAACCCTGCGTCCCGAAGGTTGAGGAGAATAAACCAGTCCGTACCCACGGGGAGTAAAGAGATTAAAGGGATAGTTCACCCCAAAAGGAAAATTATCCCATAATTTACTCACCACCAAGCCATCCTTGAAAATTAAAAACATGTATCCAGGCTCTTCCGAGGTTAATAATTGGGCGGCTGAGATTTTGAAGCCCAAAAAAGCACATCCATCCTTCATAAAAGTAATCCATACGACTCCAGAGGGTTAATAAAGGCCCTCTGAAGGAAAGTGAAAAATGTACATCTTTAAAACTTTATAAACTATAATAACGGCCGTATGTAATTCTGAAAAAGAGTGACCTCTGACCTGATGTACTGACGAACACGGAAGCGCAGAAGAGAGAGCAAAACAAAACATCAGTCACGACCTAGAAGTCTAAAACGAGGATTTCTATAGAGGAGCTTTGAGTTTGTTGTCCAGCCCTATTTGTCTGAACCTCGAGAGGAGTCTAAGCTTACGATACTCCCACATCCTGCGTCATACGTATGTATGACATACGTACAAAATAAAAATATAAAATATAAAAAAATTATATAAATATATAATAAAAATAATATAAAATAAAATATAAAAAATAATATAAATATATAATAAAAATATCTAAAATATCTAAAATAAAAATAATAAAAAATAATATAAATATACAATAAAAATAATAT
Organism: Opsariichthys bidens; assembly: GCA_037194245.1. Classification (NCBI taxonomy): domain Eukaryota; kingdom Metazoa; phylum Chordata; class Actinopteri; order Cypriniformes; family Xenocyprididae; genus Opsariichthys; species Opsariichthys bidens. The sequence goes on from CM074279.1 coordinate 1,321,339, forward strand.
AAAATATATAAAATAAAATATAAAAAATAATATAAATATATAATAAAAATATCTAAAATATCTAAAATAAAAATAATATAAATATACAATAAAAATAATATAAAATATATAAAATAAAATATAAAAAATAATATAAATATATAATAAAAATAATATAAATATATAAAATAAAATATTTAAAAAATAATATAATTATATAATAAAAATAATATAAAATATCTAAAATAAAATAAAAATAATAAAAAATAATATAAATATATAATAAAAATAATATCAAATATATAAAATAAAATATAAAAAATAATATAAATATATAATAAAAATAATATAAAATATCTAAAATAAAATAAAAATAATAAAAAATAATATAAATATATAATAAAAATAATATAAAATATCTAAAATAAAATAATAATATAAATATACAATAAAAATAATATAAAATATCTAAAATAAAAATATAAAAAATAATATAAATATATAATAAAAATAATATAAAATATATCAAATAAAATAAAAATATTAAAAAAATAGAGGTCAGAGGTCACTCTTCCGTCGGGAACTCAACTTGTGTACGGCTGTTGCTGGAAGCCAGTTATTATATCTTAGAAAGTTTTAAATACAATTATTTTTGTTACAAAAAAACATCGCTGGGCTTCAGAAGGCCTTTATTAACCCTGTGTAGATCACTTTTATGATGGACGGATATGCTTTTTGGGGCTTCAAAATGTTGAGCCCCATTCACTACCATTATAAAGTTTGGAAGAGCCAGAATATTCTTTAATGTATATCCCCGATTTTGTTCGTCTGAATGAAGATGGCTTGAGAGTGCGTTAAAAATTTCCTTTTTAGGTAAAGTTCATCATTTTGTTTACACAAAGTTTCTGTTAAAAACGGTTCGTCCGGGTTGTTGTCTGTAATAATATCAGGCAAGTGAGGTTGTGTTGTGTTCCAGATTTCACTGCACAGATTATAGACTAACATTAAGAGCGTGAGTCACAAAAAATAAAGTTGTGTTCCGCTAGAAGAGTAGATGGTGCTCAACATGCTTAAGCCTGCAGACGCGGTTTTCGGCAAAGATGCTTCAGATAAGGTTGTAGGATGAGGACAAGACTAAAACATTTCAGAAACAAAGTTTTTTGTGCTAACATTTTTGAAGCACATCCTCTGGTGTAGAGTGTCGGTGGCAAGATGGAGAAGTAATTTTCGTTTTTTTATAATTCATTTCATGTCTCTGTGTACATACAGCGCTACTCAATGGTTTTGTGAACCCATGATAGACCAGCGCTTGCACTTTCCCCGCAGATAAATAGCCTCGATGGGAAAAAGCACACCGTTTCTCGTTTCTCCAAGCATTGTTTTGCACCGATTCCTTTTCTATTTAGTCTTTTCCCTTAAAAAAAAAAAACATACTCTGTGTCTACAACATGGAATAACACTTATGAATTAATATGAAAATAAAATAAAATAAAAATATAAAAAAATATATAAATATATAATAAAAATAATATAAAATATCTAAAATAAAATAAAAATAATATAAATATATAATAAAAATAATATAAAATATATAAAATAAAATTATAAAAAAATAATATAAATATATAATAAAATAATATCAAATATATCAAATAAAATAATTAAAAAATAATATAAATATATCATAAAAATAATATCAAATATATTATAAAAAAAAAAAAAAAAAAAAAAAAAAAAAAAAAAAAATATATAATAAAAATAATATAAAATAATGTTTCAATATTCAAACACTGGCACCAATTTACCTCCAAATAAAAATCACTTTATTGGTTTCATCATCGGTCATGGAATGTTCTACTTCCTGTGATACAGTTCATTAATTCTCTTCCATATTAATAGCTAATGGTATCTTGTACATTGGATGGGTGTCGAAAACATCAATTAATAACTTATTTATCGGGGAAGTATCACAGTTAATGCAAGATATTATATTACACTTTATTTTCCAGTATAAGTACGAAGTAATAACAATTCACTACATGTACTTATTATAGAGTTAGGGTTAGTAGCATGTAATTACGCATAATTTATAGTTATTACTAAGGACACTGTAAAATAAAGCTATTTTTTATACAGAGAGGATGACTTATTAACAGCAATAACTGAAATAAATGAGAAGCACGTGACAAATCAATGTTACAGAAGTTGCACAAGTGGTTTTAATTGTTTACTTGCTAACGGTTGAACTTTAACACACCTAAATGACAAAACAACTGCAGGCTATATTCAACAAACACCAAATGTACGTCGCTCGACAGCGTCTGGAACGCTGGCACGGGGAATGAGTGTGTTAAGCTGTCGAAACATCCTGATTTCACCGCGACCCGGAGAATCGTGCTCATTTCCTTCGCCAACTGACACGAGGTTTTTCATGCAGCGCCTCACAGAGAGTTAATAAAAGTGCGAGCGGTTTTTCACTAAAACTGACGGTTCTGACACCAGAAAATAAAACAACCGGCAAAGACTAGCCAGTTGGAACAGAACAGACGCTGGCGCTGAGACACGAGTGCAATCATATCAGCTTCATAAACAACAAACAAGTGTAAACACAGTAAAATCCCCAGAGTTAAATCAACTCTGCTCAGATAACATTCGGTCCCTCTCTAAATAGAGTTAAAGTCACACTGAAGCAGAGTTAAAGTTAATGAGATAATTAAGCAATTCATTAAGCGATGATTGAACATTATTGATGAACGCCTGCTGTTAACAAGCAGAATCACTGAAGGACAGAGAAACACAAGAACTACAACTGATGAAATCAACTGAAGATAAAAGACATTCAATCTCTGAAGAGTGTGACTTTAACACTATTTAGAGCGGGACCAAATGTTATCTGAGCAGAGTTGATTTAACTCTGGGGTTTTTACTGTGTATTAGTGATCTGATTTTATTCATGCACGGGATGTTGGCTAATATTTCACTCCTAAATATACAAATATAAACTATTAAACACATTGTGTTTGCGACATTTTACCACATTTGGGAGGGAAAGAATCCGTAACACTTTACAATGAGGTTTCATTAGTCAATGCATTAACTAACATTAATGAGCAATATGTTATTTATTCATCAAACTGTTCATTTTAGCTCATTAATGTACAACTTTTTGAATCTAAGATGAACGAATGCTTTCATTGTTAGTTCACGTTAGTTCAATATTGCAAACAAATGTTCACCGTATTGTAAAATGTAACTAAAGAATGATTACAGTAATGCAAAAAAAAAACAATTATATATTATTTAAATCGTAAAGTATTTACACCATGATTTTTGTACTACAGTAAAAAAGAAAAAAAATAGACTGGGAATAATAAGAAACAGATAGATATGTTTTCATAGGATTCACCTGTACAGTACAAACTACACTAAATCAGTCCGTTCTCTTGACTTTAATTCGCTAAACTTGAATTACAACAATTAGCTGGTGGTCACGACTATAGGATACAAACTGTAAAGACACATTGCATAGGCTGTTACTGCTCTAGAAGTGTGGCAGACGGCCGTGTATTTAGTAAACTCCGGATACATTCTTCTTTATGTCTGCAAACAGACAAGTTTAGCGAAAACACCAGTGCAAATGAGTACAGCAATAAGGTTAGCCATCTTCAAGAAAAATATATGAAAAACTATAGACGCACACTAACTTGGACCCTAATTGTAGCTCACCTTTCCTAATTTTTGGATTCAATATGAATAACATGAGCTTGCAGTGTGCAAACATGTAAGGAGTCTCTTAATAAAGATTAAATGGCTTTAGTAAGATGATACACATACATGCAGCTCCTCTACTGCGTTCATATCAAGGACAGGACCGTACGCCGTCAATCTGCGCGCGGTTTCCTGTATTTAACCTTCTCGCTGGACGTCATGCCGTTAGTGTGGCCGTTTATCGATCCGTTCGGGTGATCGGTCTTCCTAGATCCCGTGTGTCTCTTATAGGTCTGCGGGGCAAAGAAGGGAAACGTTTATAGCAATTTGCTCGGTATTATACATTCGTGATGTGAAAAGGAGAATCTGTTTACCTGAATGTAGAAGTTTGTGAAGAGTGTGATGAGAGTGACCAGGTAAGAGATTTGGAAATACAGCCAGCCCATTGGGAAACCACAGGGCCAAACCACAGCACAGGATGTCTGGAACATGGTCAGGACGAACTGGACCTGAGAGGAAATATATGTGGACGATTAGATTAGCTGACCTAACCTAAGATTGCTTGCAGTCGATTCGTTTTTTTTTAAGAATTCTGAACCATTATAATCTACACCGTTCAAAAGTTTGGGGTCAGAAGGTTGAAAATTAAAGGAGACCCTTTCACAAGATCTAATAACATCTCTGGTGTCTCCACAATGTGTCTGTGAAGTTTCAGCTCAAAATCCCCCACAGATCATTTATTATAGCTCGTCAAATTTGCCCATATTTGGGCGTGAGTAAAAACACGCCGTTTTTGTGTGTGTCCCTTTAAATGCAAATGAGCTGCTGCTCCAGAAGAGGGCGGAGCTTTAACAGCTCAACAACAACAAAGCTGGAGAATCTCACGCTGACAAAATGAGGAAAGTGTTCAAACGGATGGAGAGACTCAGGAAGACGTTTCTGAACGGTTCGTGGATAAATTGATGTTGATCAACTCGTCACTAGCATGTGTCGTTCATCTTTTTTCCTCGTTTGTGAAGCGGTCCGGCGTAAAATGAACAACACTCGACTACAACAACTCTTCCTCTTCTCTAAAGCAGCCCGACACGGCCCCGCCCTCTTTGTCGTGTGTTCTCGGGGGCGGGGTTTATGTAAATTTTGGTGTTTGTGAAGTCACTAACACAGGAAGAAGCTTGTTATAGTCCCTACAATCGTTTCTGTAAAAGAAAATGCCTCTCTTTGCATTGAACTTTGAGCGTCGCAACTTTCTAGATGTTGTTTATGATCAAACAGCAACATCACACACTAACTAAAGTTAAAAAAGTCAAATCATAATCAACCGCCCCTTTTAACACTTTTATTCAGCAAGGATGCATAAAATGACGCAAGTTTGTTTCCTCCATGGAATTAGAAAAATTTTTTTTTTAAAGATAATCGCAACTTTTTTTTCTTCACATCACGCAATTCAGAATCGTACGATTTTATTCAGTGGCGGAAACAAGCGTCCATATTAAACTGATCAAAAGTTGCAGTAAAGACTTTTATAATGTTACAAGAGATTACTATCTTAAATAAATCCCGCTTGTGACGAGCAGGGCGGGCGAGAGCCGTGAGGGAACGGCGCGAGGCCGGTGACGCGAGAGATAATGAGCATCAGCTGCGCGCTACACCGGTCTCGTGTCTCTCACGGAGGAGCTCTGGAAGCATAAAAGAGGAGCGACGAGTTTTATTTTGTTTGTGTGTTTGTGTTGTCTTTTACTTTCGTTTTATTGTTTGTTTATTTGGAAATTAAAAGTTGTTGAATGTTCGCCGGTTCCCGCCTCCTTCTTCCCGTACTTAAGAACTGTGTTACACCGTTTTTTTTTTTAAACTTTTCTATTAAATCAAAAAATCTTGAAAAAAGGTCATGCATTCACAAAAATATGAATCGACACTGATAATAATCATAAATGTTCCTTCAAATCATCACATCAGAGCGATTTCCGAAGGATCATGTGACGCTGAAGACTGGAGAGATGATGCTGAAAATTCAGCTTTGAATCACAGGAATAAATTATATTTTGACATATATTCACATTTATTTGAAATTGTAATAATATTTCACTGTTTTCCTGCATTTTTTTAAATCACATAAATGCAGCCTTGGTGAAAACATTTTACTGACTCCAAACCTTGGAACGGTAGAGAATATTTTTCAAGCGTTTTGCCTTTAAAATCTTACAAGGATCCCTGTGGAAAACTACAAGTTTTGAAAACTTATAAATTCTGAGTGAAGAGGATTGGATCAGCCACCATTAGACTCTAACAGCAGTGAACACACATTCAACAAAGACAAAGAGCGAGTACTGACCAGCTGCCCTTGAGTGATGTATTTTTTCCACCACAGGTACGGTCTTATGGCCGGGACGGCAGAGAGGCCGTAATACGAGTACATCAGTACATGGATGAAGCTGTTGAACATGGCGCCAAAATACGCTGATGAAGAAAGAGGTGATATTATTAGTATTAGCGGATGCATTTGCTTCAAATACATCCAATCACAATCACATGACCGCTGGGGCCTCACATGAAGCTGTCCTATGATAACAAGTTCATTTATATTAAAATGTATAAATTGGATCTCACAAAAATTGGATTTATTCTAAAGACTTAGAATTTACGTTCCTCAATGAGCGATCGGCGGCCACTGTCTATTTGTAACACGTGGTCTGAACAGTTTCTGTGTGTTAGTTCTGTTTTCTGAGTTCTCGTTTTTAAGTTTGTCAGGCACAGACTCTACCTGAGGGCTTAAACACGACCACAACAACAAGAACTAAACAAAACAGGAAGTCAAAGTGCGAAAACGCTTCAGAAGTGCTTCTTTAGCAGTGTAAATTTGCCATGAGATTTATGATGATGGTGCGTTCAACCACGGTTTTGCATGAATAGCCACCGTTACACACAAGTGACCCATCCAAGTACAAAAGTTACTTATCCGGAAAAAAATAGGATGTTTTGTGGTATAAATAGAATTTGATCTGAAGCAATATTCTCATTTTTTACATTTAAAAAGGGCATTTTCCCTCCAATGTTATTAAATGTATGCTTCATCTTTCACTTCAAATTCTTAAATTTGATCAATAAATTAAATTAGATTAATTTTAAGACACTATAAGACTTCTCTAGATCAGACTCTTATTGCTCGTCTTTGAAGCTGCGCTGAAACTGACATTTGGACCCGTTGAACCCCAGTGAAGTCACTATATGGAGAAAAATCCTGGAACGTTTTCCTCAAAAACCTTCATTTCTTTTCCACTGAAGAAAGAAACATCTTTGCATGACATAGGGGTGAGTAAATTCCAACGTCGTGAACTAATCCTTTAAATAATGTTCTGAGATTGTTTTAAATATTTTTTGAATATACAAATAAGAAAGGTTGGGAAAAAATATACTTTTAATTAAACATCAAACTAAACTGCCAGTAGGTGGCGGTAAGTGACCGTCTTAATGAGTGAGTCATTGAATCATTCATTCATTCATTCATTCATTCATTCATTCATTCAAGCGATTTGTTCAAAAGGCTGATTCATTAAAAAAATGAGGCAGTTGTTTATGAATGAGTCATTGAATCATTGACTCAACCAATTCGTACAAAACGCTGAATCATTCAGCAATGAAAATATTGCGTGTAAAATTTAAGCGACTTAAAATTAACGACTTGTTTATTTAACTTTTGTATAAACGAGTGGCACATTTTCAATCGTGATGGACAGCACTCTTGGTACAAAACAGTTTATATCTCATAATTCTGACTTTTCTCAATATTGTCAGTTTATATCTCATAATTCTGACTTTTCTCAATATTGTCAGTTTATATCTCATAATTCTGACTTTTCTCAATATTGTCAGTTTATATCTCATAATTCTGACTTTTCTCAATATTGTCAGTTTATATCTCATAATTCTGACTTTTCTCAATATTGTCAGTTTATATCTCATAATTCTGACTTTTCTCAATATTGTGAGTTTATATCCCATAATTCTGACTTTTCTCAATATTGTCAGTTTATATCTCATAATTCTGACTTTTCTCAATATTGCGAGTTTATATCTCATAATTCTGACTTTTCTCAATATTGTCAGTTTATATCTCATAATTCTGACTTTTCTCAATATTGCGAGTTTATATCCCATAATTCTGACTTTTCTCAATATTGTGAGTTTATATCTCATAATTCTGACTTCATAACTCACAATTGCAACTTTATATCACTCAATTTTGAGGGAAAAAGTCAGAATTGTGAGATAAAAACTCTCAATGATCTTTTTTGTGTTTGTTCCACACTTATTAGTATTTCAAAGTATTCTAAAGTATTTAGATGAAGTGACTAAACTTGAGTAATGTAACGAAATACGTTACAAATGACTTTTTAAAGCATGTATTTTGTAATCTGAAGTGAAATACATTTTAAAAGTAACCGACCCAGCGCTGGGCATAAATATAAAAACTCCACATTTTTACCACAGTATGTTGCTTCCACTTCTCCTCGAGAGGCTGCGCGAGCATCAACACCGCAACCTTTTAGGCATCAGTACATTATATATATAATTTACGATCGATCGCCACACCAATGTAATAAAATCAGTCATTCTCGCGATTCCCTAGTTATTTTTTGCATTTTAATCAGGCTACTTGTCCATTTGGGCAAGTAAAATTCTCTTTCGCTTGCCTCTTCAAAAAAAACAGGACATTGTCGAGCACTGTGTTACATAACGCAAACAGTTCTTTAAAGCTCTGGACAAGCATTTTTACCCTGTTCCGTTTGGTTTTGCTTTTATGCATCTGAATAATTCAGCATATAACATAAGCGTCTTCAGAAACATGTGACCGCGAGGAACTTACAGTGTCCACACGGCACCCAGTTCATGACGAACCACCAGATGTTGAGCATGGTGGCGTGATGGTAGACGTGCAGGAAGGTGATCTGGTGGTTGTTCTTCCTCAGGATGAAGAAGAAAGTGTCCATAAACTCAATGAGTTTGGAGAAGTAATACCACCAGAGTACATTGATCATCTGAGGGTTTGACAAACACATCAGAAGAGAGATTATAAGACAAGAAATCATTTCTCCAAGCAGATCACAGAAAGGAATTCTCAGTCCTCTTATATTGCATTCATTTATTGGTCTCTATACACAACAAAAAAATATATACAATACTGTTAAAATGTAAGTTTTTTTACAATAGCATAACATCATGAAATTTGTGAAAAGTTGTATTAAATATGCACTAAACTTGACTGTACCTGCACATAATATAATATTGATGAAATAAAAGGCCACTTAAGCGTACTTTAGGGGTTCATTCAGTGTTGTTTGAATAAATATATATTGTTCAGAATACTGAATTCACACTCGTCATGTTTGGTTGGATTAAACCGAACCCTGGTGCGATCGCTCAGTCAGTGCGGTTCATATGTGAACGCTGCCATCAGAACCCTGGTGTGGACCGAGACGCTAAAAAGACGGGTCTCGGCCCGCTTCCAAACGAACTCTGGTGCGGTTCGATCGATATATGAACGCGACACGGACCAAAGACGTGTAAACCAACCAAAAACAGGACGTGATGTCACGAGATGCGACGCTACAGGTCACTGATTGGACGACGCGGGAAGATCGGAGAATCCAAAATGAGTCGAGGGCAAACGTGGAGCGACGAGGAGGTGAAGTTTCTGGAAATCCTGGAGCTGTTCTGAATGTTTTGAACATTTGATGAGCTCTTCGTGATTCTCAGCTGGTAAAATAAAGCATGAAATGAAGGCGTTTAATCCAGAACACAGCGTTGTTCTGAATGTTCGGTAAGCGTCGCCAAATATACGTCATAAAAGCGACCAATCAGGTCGTGACCGTATCCCTACGCCTTCGGTTCGGTAACTTCAGGTTCGCTGTTAAAAATGCCAGTGTGAACGCTGAGAGGACCAGGACTAGATGTTCTGTTTTGTTTTTTGGTCCGGACCGAAGTGTGAACGCACCCTTAGTCATTACAAACATATTTAAGTACATGACATCCATGTTTCAAATATAACTTAAAACTATTTTAATTGACCATAAATGCTTGTCAGAACACACTTAAATAGTAAAAAGTCCACTGAAGTTCAGCTATAATTCCATTTAAGGTAACTTCACACTTACAATATTCCCATAACCAGTACTTGAAAAGTACGCTGAAGAGTCGTTTCCGCAGTCACGTTCAGTTTTGGTTCCTGTATTTAGTTCCTGTGTTCTTTGTTCCACTTTGCTCGTTTGTTTTCATGATTTCTGATCTGTTAACTGATTTCGCTCACCTGTGTCTGATCTAGTTCCTCGTTTTCCTTTGTGTTTAACGCCCTCCGTTTCCTCACTTCCTGTGTCAGGCATTGTCTCTGGTTTTCAAAGCCGTTACGTTAGTAAATATAAATAAACGTTCGCTGCCACAGATCCTGACCAGCACAGTCACATTCACAGCATTAAAAAACACACGGTCACTGGCCATTTCACAACTGTTGCCATATTATCAGACCCGATTTTGCTCTTTTCTAAAGCTGACATTACATAATGCCAATGCCGTTTGCGTGTGTCTGATAAGTCCACGAGACCGTAGGGTGTCCTTTTTGTCCTTTTTTATGCCCTCAATGCTCGGCAGCAGACTGTCAAAGCGGCATTGTCACAAGAGTGTGGACTCGGGAGGAAGATCGTGAGGGCTTCGGGTTCCTTTTGGGACATGGCCATTCTCTAATAGAGCATCCTTTCTTTTGTACGTATTGTATCGCGTATAGAACATTCTCCAATGGAGACTATTGTATCTTTTCTGAGGAAATTCTAAATCTCATGCATGTAAAACTCGAGTTTGTTGTTTTACCCTATTGTCGGCCTCTCCTCCGCTGTGGGTGTTCTGGCAGAAGAAGTTGTATCCGCCTTGATACACTGACATTGCCAGCTGTAGAGACAGAAAGATCACAGAGAGAATGATTTACAATGACTTACATTAACTAAACATACAATGTATTCGGTTGAACACATATATGTTCAAAGAACATTCTGAAAACGTCATTTAACTTTCAAAACATCCAGTTATGCAAACATTTAAGGGTTAGTTCACCCAAAAATGAAGTTTCAGTCATTAATTCCTCTCCCTCGTGTCACTCATAAGAGCTTCGTTCATCTTCAGAACACAAATCAAGATGAAATCCGAATTTCTCGTCCATAGACGGCAATATAATTTACGCTTTCAGATGCCAAGAAAAGACGTTTAAAACAGTCCATGTGACTACAGTGGTTCAGCCTTAATGTTATGAAGCGACGAGAATAAAAAACTAAATCAACGATATGACGGGTAATTTCAAAGCAGTGCTTTACGAATCTTTAGTTTCGAATCAGCGGTTCGGAGCGCGCATCAAACTGCCAAAGTCACCTGATTTCAGTAAACTTTGTCGGTTTGATACACGAACCGAATCACTGATTCGAAACTAAAGATTCGTAAAGCTTCATGAAAGAGTGTTTTGAAATCGTCCATCACTAGATCTTGTTGAATAAAGTCGTTATTTTGTGTTTTTGCCGCACAAAAAGTATTCTCGTCACTTTATAATATTAAGGTTGAACCACTGTAGTCACATGACCTGTTTTAAATATGTTTTAGTGTCTTTCTGTGTGTTTAAAAGTGTAAATTGCTGTCAATAGAGAGTCACCGAACCATCGGATTTCATCAAAAATATCTTCATCTGTGTTCTGAAGATGAACGAAGATCTTACGGGTGTAGAACCACATGATTCATGACATCATTAATGACTGAAATTACATTTTTTTAACACTTTAAGGGAGTAAATTTCATTTTATCATTTTGCAAATATCATGGGAAAGTTACTTTTGAATGTTCTCAGAGTTGTAACATTTAAAAACGTTAGATGAACTAAAATGTTCCAGGCACAAATGTTCATTACATGGATGACGTATAAATGATTTTGTACTTTGAGAATATTATTAACTCTTTCCACGCCACTAACATTGTTTATTTTTTTTGTTATTTATGATTCAACGCATCGCTTCCATTAAAGGAATTTTCCAGTTATCCGTGTTTTCACTGTTATATGGTAGGGTCGCTGTTTTCTTCTGAAAAAGTACAGAATCTCCTGATCAAAACACAGGCGAAGAAGCAGCAGAAACAAGCGATAGAAGCATAGCAGATGCACATAAAAAAACATTGCATACAGCCTAAAAATCAAAACTGCCTAACGTTACTGAATGTCGAACCCATGAAGAGGAAACGACTGTGAAGCTTTGAGGTGTTGATGGACTCGATCTACTCCACTCTGAATCCCATCCGGACGAAATCTTTGACAAAAAATTCAAATGTTCAAAAATGCTGCTTTTTTTAAAAACGAATCTCACCCATATTCAAGTGTTGTTAAAAAATAATGCATGAAGTTAGAACTGTTTTGGGGATATTTGGGAGCTATGAAAGTTTTGTAAAAATGATCAAAAATGCTGGCACTGAATGGAAACGTCTGTCATGTAACATGAAATCATCTGCACTGTTGCTGAAAACCGATGACATTTGATGCTTCCTATCTATCAGAAATCTTTCTTGCAATTTCAACAAACGGCCATCTAAACTCACTCACGGATCATCCTTATTGTGAAAGTGGCTTTAAGTACGTATATAAAGATTCCCTCCCGATAACTGAAGCACAATATTCTCATCTGCAGAGGCTCGCAGGTGTAATGCTGATGCACGGAGATATTTTTATCCTGCCTACTTGCACAGAAAGTAGACAAAAGTGCTTAATGTTTTAATTCTTTCGAACCATTATCTTGTTCTCAGGCCTCGGTAAAATCTCCCATGAGCCTCTAACGTGTAATTGTTCATTGTCTCATTGTGAATAAAGTCCTTGTTCTTTCTGCTTATGTTTTTTTTTTTAGCAAATGCAGAATGAAAGCTGCACATCTGTCCCCTACATATAAATCCGAAACTAAACCTCAAAAAATGTTCTCATTTTTGCCTAACCTCATGTTACAGGAGGACATCTCGATTTAAATAACCTCTTTAAAAGGACAATGAGGGGACATAAAGCACCATTCAACTGTCCCGATATAGCCCTAATTGCTTTGGCCTGATGGAGCTTCTCAGGGTCAGCGGGTTGATTTTGCCTTTAGAGAGACTGTCATAGGACGGCGTGCACCGCTGCCTCTCTCTAAAGTCCTAAAGCGTAGTCCCAGCTCTCACTTTCTGACTCGGCTCTCATCAAATAACACTGTTTCAGCATTCCCACATACCTACATACAGCAGGATAAGCATCCATAAATGGATAGTATAAATCGGCTTGAAAGGGAAGTCTTTTCTTCTCTATGATGCATATCCAAGCGAAACAGCTTCTGGAGCAAGAGCAAATGTAGGGCGGGGCTTGATCGTGTCTGTGAGGAGTTGATTGGATGATTGGGGTTTGGATCTCATGTGAGTGACAGGTTGCCCCGCCCTCTTCATCAGAGAAGAAGAGCCCTCTTTTTTTGATTCAAGATTACGAACAGTAGCGTCCCCCTTGAATCGGGCGTAGCAACAGAAGGGGCCCCGAAAAAGAGCCTCGTCCTCTACCATCATGCTGTGCACACACCAGGGTCAGAAATGAACCTTGGACTCTAATCTTCCACCACAGCTGTACATCCTTTAGTTCGTAATCTCTTTGTATTTAGTCTTTGGTTGATGTTCATGTGTGTGTTGGTGTTATGTGCATGCTCTCGTGCACACTGTTACTCCTGCCTGCTTTCCGGTCAATAACACCTTCATCTTCATCATCTTCAGCCTTGTAACAGATCAACCGACCAAATGGATTATGTGGCACGATTTTCTGGAATTTTAAACCCTTACGGAAAAATTCTGCCTTCTTGCCGTCACCAGCCCCTTTGACGACAAGACCCTGAAGTCACTGTTCTGGATAATTACCATCACCCTGTAGACCTTCCAGACACCTCTGGACGTAACTGGAGGGACGCTATCATCCCCCGGGCCAGAACGCTGCCGGAGCCAGAGCCCGGTCTACCATCATCGACCAGGGAGGAAATCTGTGAGCCCCTTGCAGACGGAGCGCTACCACCCGCCGTGACGCATCAGCAAGTAAGTAAAATAAGAGGTCAGTGCGAACCCTCGCCCTGAAAGAGGAGCCACCCAGTGAGACCAGGGGAGTGAGCCCACGACATCAGTGGCCAAGGGTATTTTGGTGGATTTTGAGATTTCAGCACGGGGTTAGGGTGCGTTCACACTTGTAGTTCGGTTCGTTTGGTCCGGACAAACAAAACAAAACATATAGTCCTGGTTCACACTGGCATTTTTAACGGCGAACCTGAAGTTACCGAACCAAAGGCACAGGGATACGGTCACACCTGATTTATGACGTATATTTGGCGACTCGCTTACCGAACATTCAGGACAACGCTGTGTTCTGGATTAAACGCCATCATTTCATGCTTGATTTTGACCAGCTGAGAATCACGAAGAGCTCATCAAATGTTCAAAACATTCAGAACAGCTCCAGGATTTCCTCCGTTGTTCACAGAAACAGAAACTTCACCTCCTCGTCGCTCCACGTTTGCCCTCGACTCATTTTGGATCCTCCGATCTTCCCGCGTCGTCCAATCAGTGACCTGTAGCGTCGCATCTCGTGACATCACGTCCTGTTTTAGGTTCGTTTGCACGTCTTTGGTCCGTGTCGCGTTCATATATCGATCGAACCGCACCACAGTTCGTTTGGAAGCGGACCGAGACCCGTCTTTTTAGCGGTCTCGGTCCACACCAGGGTTCTGATGGCAGCGTTCACATATGAACCGCACTGACTGGGCTCGTTGTAATCCAACCAAACATGACGAGTGTGAACGCACCCTTATTGTCTCTCACCCTATCCCACCCCATTATGGACTTTTCATTGCTGTTCTAGGCAGCACTGGACGGTTATCTATTCCTCCAGAACCTTCATCGCTGTTTTTTAGACAGCACGAACACCAATGTTGTTTTACCTTTGACCCTGTCTAGCCTCTGTCACCGCCCTGCTCAGCCAGTCCTCTGCTGGAGTTTTGCAGTCCTTCTCCAGTAATGTCATGTAATGACGTTGAGCCTCAGCTCCTGCAACCACCATCAGCGCCTGAGTGGGCTCCGCCTCCTGCCTCAGATCATCTCACTCAGTGTCGGCCTGTCAGCTTTGGCTCCACAAGACACCCTCGGCCTTTCAGCTCCACCGGGTTCCCTCATCCCACCGGCTCCCCCTTGGTCAAGCATCACACCACCTTCGCCATGGACTTGCGGACCTTCCGCTATGCTCTGTCCCTCCACTCTTACGGCTGCAGCAGGCTCCTCTTTCCCTTCAGGTTCACCTTAGTCCTGCATCACACCGGAGTCGCCGCAGACCTCGGGCAGTCTGGCTCCACCTCAGACGATCGTCCCCAGGGCATCGCCCAGGCCTCCTGTGCCGTGAGGTCACTCGGCTCTCCGTCTGCACCCCTCCATCCCTCCCTCACCTCTGCTACTACGGCACGAGGTCATGCCTGGCGGGAGGGGGCGTTCTGTTGCGGTTAAGGTTGAACCACTCTAGTCACGTTAACTATTTTAATGACATCTTTACAACTTCTCTGGACCTTGAATGATGGTCATTTTGTTGCTTTCTATGGGAGATAAAAAAAAACCCTCTCTGACTTCATCAAAAATATCTTAATTTGTGTTCTGAAGATAAATGAAGGTCTTCCAGGTGTGGAACGACATGAGGGAGAGGAATTAATGACAGAAGCAATCCCACATGATCAAAAGTCCTGTTTTCCTGAATATCAGCATGATTGCAAATGTGATATTAATTTTATGCAACAGTTCAATAAACAGGTTAACATTAGGTGATTTACATTTTAGACTATGATGCATCGATACTTTGAAGTGTGCATCGGATACAAGTTGGCATTTGCATCACGATGCATCGTTTCTAACATATTTGCATCGGTAAAAAACAATTTATATAGAATTATTAGTAGATGCACAATACTTTTATTATTTAGAAAGTGAGCAACAATTTGTGACCAGTATTTTATATGTAGATTGATCTAAACTGTTTCTCGAGTGCGATCTCTCATCACCACCGCTGCTCCGTGAATACGATGCATCACAACATCTGTGGAGACCGAAAATACGTTTACTACACAAACCGACGCTCGCGCCGTTTTTCCAGTCTTTTCATCTGACTACATGACCACATAAACTTCTGCTCGGAGAGTCACTTCATGAACATTTTACCTTTTCATTCGAGAAAAACTATTGTCATATCATATAAACACACACACAGAAACTTCAAGATCTTCACTACAACCCGTCAAAATAAAAGTTCGGTTTAACATGCAACAGAAATACAGCTGATTAAAATTTTAGTACTATGTACTACTATTGTATGGTATAATGCATGTCTTAATGTAATACTACTACTACTAATAATAATAATGCAACAATTAAGATTTTGGTTGCACTTTATTTTACAGTACATGCACTTACGTGTACTTACTCTATACTTAAGAAAGTACTGGATAATAGAAGGGTAACTATAACTACATGGGTTATAGTGGGTTACATTTACATGGGTTAAAGTTAGGATTACAGTTAGTACATAGTTATTACCCAGTTATTGTAATTACTATAAAAGTACATAGTATGTACATGGTAACACTTTATTTTACAGTGCCATAGTTACACATTACTACATGTAGTTACTCTAGTAAAACAGTAAATTATGCACAATTACAAGTAACTAACCCTAAACTGTAACTCTATAGAAAGTACATGTAGTTAAGTAATAGTACTCAGTACTTATTAGAGTAATTACAATGTAACTACAGCACTGTAAAATAAAGTGTAGCCAAATAAAGTGCTACCAAGATTTTTGAAGGAATTTTTCCATCCATGTTTAATTGTTTCTCAGAATTTGAGCCCAACATACTGAATTTTGTAGCATCAGTTATGCACATCTCCACTGCCTATGATTACATGCACATGAATTTAAAACAATAATGATGTTATAAATCACTTTGAATAAACACAGCAATATTCCATAAAAAAAACAAGAACTGGGAATTTGGTTTTCGCAGTGACTTTAATGCATTAGGTGTCATGAAGAATTCTGCATTTGCTTTTCGTAATGTATGTTCACTCATTATATATTAACTTGCGTTAATGTATACTTGAAATGTTAAGGAATTAAATGTTTACGTTAATGAATTAAACCTCATTGTGAAACCAAATCAGTGACTGGAATCTGGATCTCTGGAAATTGTCATAAAAAATCTGTTACATAAATTTAAACGGATAAAGTTCTGTCAAACGAGGTTTGGTCTCGCGCATCAAGCAAGCACGTTTGAGCTTTCACGGACCCTATTTGACAAGCTCTATGCATGTATGTTGATCAATGTTATTACGTGAATTAAAGCCTAAAACGGTTTATGTCTCTAGGATCAAACCAGTCGATTAATATGGATTACCTTTAACGTCTCTTTTTGAACTCTGAATGTTTTGGGTCAATAGAGGGACAGCTCAGGTTCTTACTTGTTATTCTCGAAGATGAACAAAAGACTTATGGGTTTGGAACGGCATGAAGTGGAGTAAACTTTCATTTCTGAGTGAACTTACCTTTTAAGAGAGAAGACTGGAGGTTTTATTCTTTCTCTAATGAGGCCTCAGTGAAACAGCTTTAACTCTTGTGCATTGTTCAAATTCACGACCCTTTCGTTATGTTCGTGTCTGAAAACAGCCACGATTTTAACTGCTTTAAACTGTATCAGATAAATATTTTTTTCAATTTTTTTTGCTTAAATCTATTAATCAACCTCAGTCCTGATCAAAACTACTGAATTAAAAAAAAAAAAAATCAGGATTTTAACTCTTTAAAACGTTAAAATCTGATGCTGCACAAAAACTAACAATGTTGTTTCTAATCTTTGACACGTTTTTTTCCCAAATCAGTGACGTCGTTTATGAATTTGGCAATTAAAGAGTTAAAATCCTGATTTTTTTTTTTTTTTAATTAAGTAGTTTTGATCAGGACTGAGGCTGATTAATAGATTTAAGCAAAAAAATTCGAAAAAAATATTTCTCTGATACATTTTTAAAGCAGTTAAAATCGTAACGAAAGGGTCGTGAATTTGCCCACAGAGTCCTGTTGAGTTTTTGAACATTTTCAAAGCATTTTCCCAAAATATGTGTCAAAATAAGATTTGTCACCAAAAATCATTCCATTTGCTGAAACACGGAGAAAGTTACGGCCTAATTGAGACTCAAAAATTCCCCATAGTGGATGAAAACATCCCGAACAGCACATAATAGGGTTAAGGTAATTGATAGCTGTGATTAAAGATAACCCGTAGCTGACATAACTGTGTGCTCGTCTGGTCAGTTTTGCAATGCAGACAGCGTGGAGAGTGCAAATGAGGTAAGAAAGGACTCTGAACTTTAAGGTGCACATGCACGGTGACATAAACCTGCTCAGTTTCAAAAAAAAAAAATCGGTTACAAAGTGCGTGTCCTTAAAGGTCTCGATCACATTCAAATATCTAGATTGTGTAACATCTATTACAGCATAAAATCAATGGGAATGCAAGCTTACCGGAGTGTAGGAAGGCACTCCAGAACACTGGGATGACGAACTAATATTTGAAAATAGAGTTCGCAGGACAAACCAGAGTTATTTTAGTATCACTGAGGTTCTTTCGAGTTTTAATTTTTGTATTTTTCCATCCCAATGAGCCTATAATACAGTGCTTATTGTGAGGTAATGACTTCTTATTGATCTTAAACTTACCATATTTTCTTTTTCATGACCATTTCCGGCCCTCTTTCTGATTTTAGATTTAAACACGCCACTTTCACTACTGCATGAAGATGTCCTATTGCAGGGGTGTCCAATCCTGCTCCTGGAGAGCCACTGTCCTGCAGAGTTTAGCTCCAACCCCAGTTAAACACACCTGAACCGACTAATCAAGGTTTTCAGGCTTACATGAAACTTCCGGGCAGGTGTTTTGTGGTAAGTTGGAGTTAAACTCTGCAGGACAGTGGCTCTCCAGGAGCAGGATTGGACACCCCTGTCCTATTGCATGTGAAATATCAGCTACGGACAGATTCATAAAACAATCTGCTGGCTTTACCCTCATTGCAGTGTTTGGGATTAGTAATGGCTCACCATGACTGGAAATGGCAAGTGTTGATCGCTCAATAGACGCCGTTGACATGTAAACACGGATTTGTCAAGGGAACGGGCTGGGAAGGAAGTTTTGACCTCTGGAAATTGCAGGATCTCCTTTCACGGGAGTTTAAAACAAAGTCTTAGGAACCCACCTCATAGAACATGTAGAGAGACAGGAGCGTCAGGACCAGATTGTACGGCACCAGCAGCGCCCGGCAGGAGTACGGCTGTCTGTTCTTCATGTATTTTGGTCCCATCCACACAATCAGAAGGTACATCATGGAGAAGATGAGAGTGGGGATGTAGTTGTCCAGCAGAAGCCATCCTCGAACCCGAGGATCTGTAAATGAGAGAGCACATGTGCGACGGATGTTAGGATGTTCAGAGTCCGTTCGTCTGCATTTAACTCTTTCCCTGCCACCGACGGAAGCTCAGCAATTCATGTTTTCACTGTTACACAGCGAAGAAGAAGCAGAAACAAGTGATGGAAGCATTGCTCATTAAACATTAAACAGCATATAAATCAAAACTGCCTAATGTTACTGAATGAAATGTCGAACCCATGAGGAGGAAACGACTGTGAAGTTTGACGGGGGTGTCGACGGACTCGATCTACTCCATCTGTGCTTTGATCATCATTGCGAATCTGGATGAAGCCTTTGACAAAAACACGATTTTCTCAGCTTCATGTTCAAAATGTAGCTGTTTTATGACATTCATGTATTGATTAAAAAAATAAGAAGAATGCATGCAGCTGCTATAAAAGGAGGGGTGTTCAGATATTCATAATACAAAATATACTGAGGGCCATGATTTAAAAAAAATGCTGACAGGGAAAGAAGATTTTTAAAGGGATAGTTCACCCAAAAATTTAAATTATCCCATGATTTAAGGTGTATATTATCTTCTTTCAGACGAACACAGTCAGAGACATATTAAAATATACCCTGGCTCTTCCAAACTTTATAATGGGAGTGAATGGGGGTCGAGATTTTGAAGCCCAAAAAAGCCCATCCGTCCCTCATTAAAATAATCCACACGACTCCAGAGGGTTAGTAAAGGCCTTCTGAAGCCCAGCGATCGGGTTTTTGTAAGAGAAATATCCATATTTAAAGTTTAACAAAGCTTAAGATATTCCCAGAATAAAAAAATGCATGTTTGAGCTCTTTTATCTGAAAGCAACTTGCACTGACAGATGTTAAAATCGCACACCGGTAATGTTTGCTTTTTCTAGTGAACGTTTATAAAAGCTTTAAATGCCCTGATTGAACGAAGGCCTAATCCTGGCTTAAGCTAAGCCCTGTCTGTGGAACCGGGCTCATCAGATATAATGACACTCTTGCGGCTGACGGCATGGTGAAAGAATGACCTCTGACCTGATGAACACGGAAGCGCAGGGGAGAGAGCAAAACAAAACACCAGTCACAAGTCTAAAACGAGGATTTTTAAAGAGAAATGTCAGAGGATTTTGATATAAGAGAAGAGTGTTGTCCAGCCCTATTTGTCTGAACCTCAAGAAGCATCCGTCGGGTCAGAGGTCACTCTTCCACCGGGACTCATGCACAACCTTTACCGGAAGCTAGTTATTATAGATAATAAAGTTTTAAATGTGGATATTTTTATTGAAAAACCCATCGCTTCGCTTCAGAAGGCCTTTATCTATATATATATATATATATATATATATATATATATATATATATATATATATATATATATATATATATATATATATGGATTACTTTTATGATGGATGGATGTGCTTTTTTGGGCTTCAAAATCTCAAGCCTCTTTCTTTACCATTATAAAGCTTGGAGGAGCCAGATTATTTTTTTAATACATCTCGGATTGTGTTCATCTGAAAGAAGTTAGTCGTATTCACCTGGGTTGGCTTGAGGGGGAGTAAATCATGGGGTAATTTCCATGTTTGGATGAACTATCCCTTTTAAAGCAGTTCATCAGATCAGAATTTTATAATGCTGATTTTACCCACAAATCCTATTTGGCGTGGTGTCGCATGGACTGCAATGGAAGCTACTTTTTAAAATATTTAAATAAAAAAAGGAATTCTTTTTTTTTGATTGACAGGCGATCTGACCAATCGTAACCCCGAATCTGCCATTTTGTGGGTCAAAGCGGTCAGGGGAGTTAGTAGATGAACGTCGGTGAACTTGAATCACGTCTTGAAACAACATTCCTTCTGATGTTCATTCATGTTTATTTGATGCTATAAATGAACTAGTGTGAAGAGATGATCGAGGAGCGACAGACACATTAAACACACACTATATATTTGCAATTCTGATAAAAAGTCGCATTTCCATCTTCAGCGTAGACTGAAATTCTAATTGCTTCCAATCTGACTGACGGAGTTTGTGTTGTTGTCATTATTATTTTCAGAATGGAATGCAAGTTTCCAAGATACTGAGCACTTTTAGGATGAAATAATCATTGGATTTGTCAAAATATACCCATTAGAAACACTTGCTTGGCTGCGTGAGACATTATTAAAATCATGCACTGACATACTGAAATGTGCTCCATTGAGGAACATAACATAGAAGAGCTTAGCCAAGGCAGCAAGAAAGACAAGTGATGAAGAGGAGCGCTGGTCTCACCCCTGGGTCCCATCCAAGAGTCAATGTAAGTGTTGACTCTGTGATTTAAGGCCTCCATCGTCAACCTTCGAGAGAAATTAAACAAAGATTACTTCACAAACACATTCAACAGAGTCCAAGAACATAATAAAACCAACTGAAGCTGTTCTAATAAATCCTGGTTGGAACAGCAATAAAAACGGAAACGTTTCCATCCATCACCAGGGTCGAGGAGTAACGAAATATAAGTGAGTGACTGTATTTGATTTTAAATGGGTGGTAATCAGATTACAGTTCCATCTGAAAAGTGTTTTAGATTACCAAAGTGATTACTTTGAGTTTTAATGTCATTTAAACAGCGATTGGTGATTCTCTGACTCTGACCGTCTGAAAAAGACGAGTTCAGTTTCACCAACATTTAATACTTTTAAGAGGATCATAAAAATGTTGTTATTTTTATTTAGTTCTGTCCTGAACAAGACAAAATGACTGAATTTATAAAACAACTGAACTGTCCTGTCATGACCTGATGATCCACGACTGTTTTCATGTTTTGAGAGTCATTTTATAATTCACTCGTCACTGCGACTTTTTCTCACTATTTGTTTTTTCCCTCACAATTGTGAGTTTGTGTTTCACAATTCTGACTTCTTTTTCTCAGAATTGCGAGATTTAAACTCACAATTGCAAGTTATAAAGTCAGAATTGGGAGATTTAAACTTGCAATACTGACTTTCTTGCGATTGTGAATTTAGTTTGTGAGTTTATATCTCATAATTCTGACTTTATAACTCACAATTGCAACTTTATATCACACAATTCTGAGGGAAAAAGTCAGAATTGTGAGATAAAAACTCTCAATGACCTTTTTTGTGTTTGTTCCACACTTATTAGTATTCCAAAGTATTCTAAAGTATTTAGATTAAAGTCAGAATTGGGAGATTTAAACTTGAAATACTGATTTTTTTTTCTTGCAATTGTGAATTTAGTGTGAGTTTATATCTCATAATTCTGACTTTTCTCAATATTTTGAGTTTGTATCTCATAATTCTGACTTTTCTCAATATTGTGAGTTTATATCTCATAATTCTGACTTTTCTCAATATTGTGAGTTTATATCTCATAATTCTGACTTTTCTCAATATTGTGAGTTTATATCTCATAATTCTGACTTTATAACTCACAATTGCTACTTTATATCACGCAATTCTGAGGGAAAAAGTCAGAATTGTGAGATAAAAACTCTCAATGACCTTTTTTGTGTTTGTTTCACACTTATTAGTATTCCAAAGTATTTAGATTAAGTGACTAAACTTGAGTAATGTAACGAAATAAGTTACAAATGACTTTACAAAGCCTATATTTTGTAATCAGTAGTGAAATACATTTTAAAAGTAACCAGCCCAGCCCTGGATATAACATTCACTTCTCTCCATCACTTGTTTTTAGCTCAGTAAAGCTCATAAAGATCCATAATCCAGATGAGAATATCATTATTATGAGGCATGTTTAGTGATGATGGACTTGCAAGAAAAAGCTTCACACAGTATATTAAAGAATATTAAGCCTAATGTGGGAGGAGGGAAATTGCCATGATGTTAGTTGGGGATCTTCATAAAAAATATTAGGAGGCTTAAAAATGGTAACAACAAATCTGGCAAACTAACAAAGTATTGACACTTTATTAATTTTTACACGACTATGATGACACTCATAAGCCAATTCAGTTAAAAACACCACCAGATATGAAGAAAAAGCCTTAAAAACGAAACGGCACTGTTTTAAATGAAACTGTGGTGAAGTGTAGAATGGCACCCAGCAGGACGTTTCAAACGCTCGATGGGATCGAGTAATAACCCTTACACAACACATCCACAACCGCTCCGAGCCTTCACAGAACCAGAACCGTGAAGTAAAGTCAACAACTTCCCCTCACAGCATCACGTCCGCGCGCTTCTAATGTTTTACAAAGTCATATGATGCGCGAGAGGTCACGCGCGTCCCAGAACGCGCACTTTCGGTGACATTTGGGTGTTTAAATCGCTCCGCTTACCTTTCGTCTTCTTCTCAGATGTACGCTATCTTTTCTTCGGGCTCGGTGATGTGCGGCCGGTGTCGTCAGAGTGAAAGCGTGGAAACACCTCGCGAACTAATGAGCGTCATGAGTAAGTCCGCCTTAAAAGTGATGCGTATCAAGGGACGCGCGCTCGAATACGCACTTCACGCGCCTGGGCAAAGTCTGCGCGACCCGCGCGCCCCTCGCGCGCTTTACTGCATCTGCAGATTTAACAATTCAGATACGTTTTTATTCCAAGAACATTTGTAACACGTTAAAATATAAGTTTTAAAAGTAACTTTTTTTTAAACTGGTGGTGTATTTGAATTCGAACTGTCGTTTCACAAAATGTGCCACGATGACCTTATAAGAGAAAAGCGCGGTTTGTTTGAAGAATTCTTCTGTGAGGCGTGAACTGCCGCGCGGAATAAGTCACCCCATTCGTCTGAAGTTGAAACCGACCAATCGCGGCGCTGCTCTGATGTGGAACCAGAACTGGCCAATCAGAGCGCGGCTCTCATGCATCGAGCGGATCACGGGGTCCATGTTGAGGGGAACTAGCACTGGAAAAGTATAACGAACGACACTGACGCGGCCACACAACAACTATACCACTTTTTTAAAGGCTTGGTTAATAATTCTTCTTCTTATATTGGTATTATCATTTCCCTAAGCTCGTATGGTGGTTTGTTACACACTGGAATGTACATGTAAGCAGTATAAAGCTGAATAAAAAGTCGATCCGGCCATAGTTCAGTGAGGTGATGCGGTGTGAGACAAAGTCCTGTTATTCCTATTATAATTTTCCTTCTCATTAGTCCTCGACTGATATTTGTGGAGCTTTTATGCCTTTTTTTAATAGAAAATGTTAAAATACACATTAAACACATTTCACATTAAATTTAGGTCATGTACAGAGGGAAAACGCCTTATTTTGAGGTAAATTTATTTATTTTAGGGAGGAAACAGGTCTCTAACATTTAAAATGCAATAATCTATACATAACTATCAAATATATGATGTGAATGGCATTTAGAAAAAGCGGGAAAATACTATAAAAAATATATATATATATATATATATAAAATAAAAGTAGTGGTGCCCTGGAGTTGTGTCACGGGTGTTACCAATGGTCAAAAATCTCTTATTTTGAGGTAAATTTATTTATTTTAGGGAGGAAACAGGTCTCTAACATTTAAAATACAATAATCTATACATAACTATCAAATATATGATGTGAATGGCATTTAGAAAAAGCGGGAAAACACTATAAAATATATATACAATAAAAGTAGTGGTGCCCTGGAGTTGTGTCACTGGTGTTACCAATGATCAAAAATCTCTTATTTTGAAATAAAACTTCTCTTCTATGAAGATCTGTGAAGAAAGGCCCACTTGTCTCTTTTCAGTTATCAGAACTTTTCTCATTTATCTCATACACTCAAAAAAATATTTCAGTCTAAACATGAGTTTTATGTCATTTAATTACGAAGCAATTTTCCATCCATTTGGATGACATAGTTTTAACATAAACAAACTAATAAACTTAATATGATTCATATTTGTCAGTCATATGTAAATGAAATAGGTAAGATTTATGTAATAGTTCACAGAAAAATGCCCAGGTTAAAGTAGCATTGAAGCAGAGTCAGAGTTAATGAGATCATTCAGTGATGATTGAGCATTATTGATGAACGCCTGCTGTTAACAAGCAGAATCACTGAAGGACAGAGAAACACAAGAACTACAACTGATGAAATCGACTGAAGATAAAAGACATTTAATCTCTCACTATTCACATACTCAACTATTACATCAATCTATTTCATTTACATATGACTGACAAATATGAATCACATTATGTTTATTAGTTTGTTTATGTTAAAACTATGTAATCCAAATGGAGGGAAAATTGCTATGTAATTAAATTACATAAAACTTATGTTTAGACAGAAATATTTTTTTGAGTATATGAAACTTTTAGTTGAACTCACTGGTGTGACCTACTTTATTGTTAGGGAATTTTACAGACGGATTTAATTACTTCATTTAGTGAGTATACCATGACTGACAACATGTGGTTTGATACCTTGCAGTAAAGATCAGTAACACTCCCATTTAGAGATAAATTTTATTCAAAGCTATTCATTTAGTCACAGAGAGGCACAAAATCACTCTCCAGAACCTTCTCGTTCTCTGCTCCCTGCTGGTGGAATGATCCCCTACTTTCATCAGGAACGCAGAATCCCTGGCAATATTCAAGAGACAGCTGAAAACTCATCTCTTCCGTGAACACTTGATCCCCTCATAAAAAAAAAAAAAAAAAAAAAAAAAAAAAAAAAAAACTTTCCTTCCCTTTTCCCTTCCTACTCTAGCTTATGGTACTGAGCAATGTGTGAAACTTGTATTGTGAGCACTTCCTGTGTTATTTGCCAATTCATGAAGAATCGCTTATTTGTTTTCCTCACTTGTAAGTCGCTTTGGATAAAAGCGTCTGCTAAATGACTAAATGTAAATGTAAATGTAGTTCTTTTGCATAAAATAACACTAAGATTAAGTGATTCTATCTTTTCTTTCTCATTGTTGATCCTCCTTTGGTCAGATATGGCTAGATTGAGTGCAGCTGAGAAGCAGTGACTTTACAAACAGTGTTTTTTACAGACATTTTTAAACTGTTGTTCATGATCTTTGACTGACTGCTTTCACTAAGTGTCAATGATAAGTCTTTGATTGTATACGAAATGTAACAATTTGAATAAAATTGGAAACCTCCAAAGAATTTAGCTATACTCAAGAAACCAGGATCCACGACTGTTTTCATGTTTTGTGAGTCATTTTATAATTCACTCGTCACTGCTACTTTTTCTCACTATTTGTTTTTTCCCTCACAATTGTGAGTTTGAATTTCACAATTCTGACTTCTTTTTCTCAGAATTGGGAGATTTAAACTTGCAATACTGACTTTTTTTTTCTTGCAATTGTGAATTTAGTGTGTGAGTTTGTATCTCATAATTCTGACTTTTCTCAATATTGTGAGTTTATATCTCATAATTCTGACTTTTCTCAATATTGCGAGTTTATATCTCATAATTCTGACTTTTCTCAATATTGTCAGTTTATATCTCATAATTCTGACTTTTCTCAATATTGTCAGTTTATATCTCATAATTCTGACTTTTCTCAATATTGTGAGTTTATATCTCATAATTCTGACTTTTCTCAATATTGTGAGTTTGTATCTCATAATTCTGACTTTTCTCAATATTGTGAGTTTATATCTCATAATTCTGACTTCTCAATATTGTGAGTTTATATCTCATAATTCTGACTTTTCTCAATATTGTGAGTTTATATCTCACAATTCTGACTTTATAACTCTCAATTGCAACTTTATATCACACAATTCTGAGGGAAAAAGTCAGAATTGTGAGATAAAAACTTGCAATTGCCTTTTTTGTGTTTGTTCCACACTTATTAGTATTCCAAAGTATTAGAAATACGTTACAAATGACTTCCAGGGACTGATTCAAGTAACTTTGATCATTTTCGCCCTATTTGAAATCTACTGTTTATTTCTAAAATAATAATAATCATCTTTCTTCCGATAGTCTGTATGAGCAGCTTCAATCTGGTTTCCGTTCACATCACAGTGTTGAGACTGCACTAGTTAAGATTTCCAAAGATTTACTGTTAGCTGGTGATTCAGGACTTCTTAATATACGTCTACCGCTTGATGTGAGTGCAGCATTCGATATTATCTCGCACAGCATTCGGATGGACAGATTACAGGCACTGTCTTGACTTGCTTTCGATCTTAACTTACAGGTCGTACTCAATTTGTTCATCTGAAGCAGTTTACGTCAAAGCCTATAGTGGGGTTCCACAGGGCTCAGTATTGGGTCCTCTCTTATTTATCATTTATCTTTCACCCATGTCTTTAGAAAATGTCCATTGTTGTTGCGATGATTCCCAACTTTATCCATCTTCCAAACCTCCATCTATCCTCTCAGATTGTGTAGCCGAGATTAAAATGTGGTTTACTTCAAATCTTCTTAAACTGAATAGCACCAAAACGGAGATTACGGCACTTGGATCGGCTCCCAAATATCGTACCGACTTCAAAATCCTTCGTCTTGCTTACAAAGCACTCAATAATCTTGCCCCTTCATATTTATCTGACCTGCTTCATATCTACACTCCTACTCGCCTTTAAAGATCATCTTCTGCACTCATTCTTGTTCTTCCTCGGATTCGCACAACCTCTACGGGGTCTCGAGCCTTCGGTCGTGCAGCTCTTTATTTATGGAACTCATTACCACAGGATGTGCGAAGCAGTGAAAGTCTTCTTGTTTTTAAATATCGCCTTAAGACTTTTTTGTGATTCATTTTAAGTCTGTCTTGGTTGTAATAATGATTGTTGTTGCGTAAGGTGCCTAGCTATAAATAAAATATCTATTATTATTTAGCATGTCATATATTAAACATCCACCGCATACTGAATAGTCAATGCCCAAATGATCAACATCCTCTCACATGGGATCGTTATTAAGGCCCCGAGCGGTTAGAGCCTCATTACTTAAATACTCTTCTTCTTCAGTTTATTAGTTGTACACAATCTGCACGAGTCCTGAATAGTGAAGCCAAAGCGTCTCGCTCGCCCCCAGGTGGCTGTTTGCAGTATAGCTCACAAACCCCGCCCTCTCCATGTAATATAATTGACCCTTCGCAAAGTTTGATTGACAGGCGATCTGACCAATCATAACGCCGAATTTGCCGTTTTGTGGGTCAAAGCGGTCAGGGGAGTCAGTAGATGAACGTTGGTGAACTTGAATCACGTCTTGAAACAACATTCCTTCTGATGTTCATTCATGTTTATTCGATGCTATAAATGAACTAGAGATGATCGAGGAGCGACAGCGATCTGTCACCACACATTAAACACTATTTATTGAATACGAAACCGTTTCATACGTTGTCAGTGTCCTCTTTACTCCGCTGCGTGAGAACATGATGTGTGGCGTGAGACGGACATAGCAACAGGGCGGCGGGTTTTGCAAATGGTCCATTGCGAGACAAACTAAAGTCAAATATTTTTTTTCCTCAAGCTGATGATAGTTAAAGTGTTCATTCTTTAAATCCGTTTGTTTTTAGGTAGTTATGTGCTGCTACATAAAAAAAAACCCCTGATGAAAATGCGGGTTTTGACGTCATGTTTGGACAGCTTCTCTGAGAGAATTAGTCACTGAAGCACCAACGGATTTTTTTCTGGAAATCGGGAGTTTTAACTTTAATCAAAACTTTCCCAGAACCGTTTCTTTCACACAGACGCGAGTTATTCTGCGGGACTAGATATCGGCGCAGACTCGGGCTCCAAGTTCAAGAAACTCAAGTTTGGAAGAGAGTAAAGATGCAATAGCCTTGTTTTTTTTTTTTAAAGTCTACGGTTGTACGTTGTTTTAAAAACACCGTTTAGTTGCATTCATGGATGAAGAACCGCAAAAGTCTTGATATATCTAATTTATATTGTATTTAAATAGCTGGAAGACACTGTCAGCGACAACATGATGATGCAGATAAGATTTAATGAATTGAAATATAAAGAACAATCATTCCACACAAACAGTACTTAAAGAATTGCATCGGCAAGGCTGTGATGCTGGTCTAGAAAAGGCATTGCTGAAATATGGACAGGAATCACTTTATTTCAAGCCATGTACAGATATATTAAAGCTAACAAACTACAGCATAATCTAGTTGTTCATGATCATCGAACTCATGTTTGCCATTGTATTAAAAAAAAGACACTCTGCACCCTCTAGTGGTGGACAAAGCTTAACGCAACTGCAATCTCCCCCAAGATGGTAAAATGATTCAGAATAATTGGTTAGTGAAAAACACAATACACTGCACACGTCTACTTTTTACCCCGCATTTAAATTCCTACGCAAGTCCAGTCACAGAGACTTGCAGCAGGACCGGTTTCAGTGTCTACAGATCAATCTGGGTACAAATGATTAAATGCCAAGAGAAGAGGAATCAACCGTTTCATCCCTAAAAAAAGATGCTTTCCAGTTGTTAATGCCTGATGAAGTACAGTATTTACATTTCAACAATGAAAATATTACTAAATGTACAATTTAGTGTTTGCTACATTTACAGAACCTCTCGCACTCTCAGACCGGCGTGAAACATGTACACATTCGGGTACAATCGCATCGTGGATCTGTTTAAGCTATCAAAATAATTTGCGAATAATAAAAATCTGCTATTTACAAATTCCACAAACCTTTGGCTGACCGCAGCAATCGAGACGTGCTCGTTAAATATTTTAGGTTGGGTTTTTTTTTCGGGACTGCCGTGTCACGTACTTGGTCTTTCGCTCTCATGCATTTGCGTTTGTTTGGAGCAGGTTTTATTTTCCTCGGTTCACCGGTTCTCCGATCAGTTCGGGACACTTCTCCTCCCCCTTGGCGATTCGGTCGCACTTGTGAAGCAGGTCGTAGTTGATTTTGTCTGTAATGACGCTGTCCTGCTTGTACTGAGGATGTTTGGCGACAAATTCCCTCATCCACTTCGCCATAGTCATCAGCTCGCCTGAGAAAAAACACACGAAAACAAACATGAGCGGAACTGGCCAAATAAAATCGACCAACTCGATGAGTCTAGTCTTTCAGTCGATGAACGTACAGAATATTGAACATAAATTGCAATCATTTTTATGCATTATTTTTGACATGGAAGTCTCAGATTTCAAATTCCGGCCAATAAAAAAAAACAAAACGTCGTGGTTCGATTTAATTTTATCGGGAGATTTAAGGAGAAAAATGAGTCTTTGTGCATTCCAGTGAATTATTAATGGGATATCGTAAATCGGGAGAAAAGACATCAAATGTGGAGTATGTGTTGTGCTTTTTCTTACTATTACAGTGGAACGCAAAAGGGAAATAACGATGAGGAAAAGAATGCAGCGGCTCGCCATATATATTCTCGAAAGCCCGTTTTACAGTGAAGTATCTTGGAAACTACTCATGACTGTACAGTGAAAAGTAAAATTATTAACAAAAAATAATAAAGTTAATAGAAACGGCGGGGAAAATACTGCATTGGGTCATGAAACCCCGAACCAAATTTTCTGAGAGTTCACGCGGGTTACAAACGCTTCAGAAAATCTCACTGTTGTATTCGCATAAATCTGCATAATTAAATGTTAATTAGATATTCAGAGGTTTGTTTTATTGATATAGGTGTGTACTTGCTGAATGCTGAAGGGAAACGAGAAAATATTAGCCTCTAGACCAGTGTTTCTCAATCTTTATCTTCCCATTTTTTTCTGAGGACCACCTAACAGAATCCCACTCGAACACGCAACAAAACAGGAAGGATAAACTAAATTTAAGCTTAATATGCAACTGTTTCAAGTCAAAAACTAATTATTCAAACACGAATGCAATGATATGATCCATTTTGCCGTCATCTTTTCGCGGACCACTAGGGGGCGATGGCGGGCCACACTTTAACTCTTGTGCATTGTTCAAATTCACGACCCTTTCGTTATCTTCTGCCACGATTTTAACTGCTTTAAACATATATCAGATAAATATTTTTTTGCTTAAATCTATTAATCAACCTCAGTCCTGA